>CAKMXT010000025.1:600000-965699 GCA_928856705.1 Ustilago xerochloae
GACGGCAGCTCTGTCGACATCTGACGATGCAAACACAGTTGTGCCCGGGATTCTTGGTGGGAGCGTGCACGCAGCTTGGGATAAGAGCAGAGGAAGTGGATTAAGCGCGCTGCAGGTATGAAGACAAGTCAAGTCATCCAGACGCGGATTCGAAAGCCTTGACAGCGGCAAGGTATCGCTGCCTCAGCTTGTTGTTGATTCTGTACAACGCAGTGCGAAGGGGAGAGGAAACTAGATGGTCAGTACATCCGTCGATGCAGCGCAATAAGCCTTGTTGTCATGTCTGCCTTGATGGTACTTACTTGGCGGCGTCGCGGCTGGCAAGGATAGGAGAGGCTCTAAATCGGGCGATGTTTTCCTTGACCAATTCATACTCGATGTCCAATAGCGCTTTCTATGATCCTCAAAGACGTTAGGACAGATATCATCAGCATTTACGGTACAGAAGATCGATACAGCATGACGTAGAGAATAGAAACTCACCATTTCCTCCTTGGACCAGCTTTTTGGAGCGGCTCGCTGCTGTGTCGTTCAACGGGAGAGTGGTCAGCGCTTGTACTCGATTCAACGTGCAACGGTATTCCACACTCACCCCAGAATCTTTCTTTGGCGATTCAGAATTGCCTGGCTTGACATCAGAGCCACCATCGTTCAGCTTCAAATCGCAGAAGCTGTGTTCGGAAGAAAAGATGAGTTCAGGCTTGACAGAGGAACAGGATGCGGCTGGAAGGCTGAGAGACTGAGACGGGTCCGGCCTGGGTGCCTCGTCGTTTTCTTCTTTGATGAGCACTGCGCCTCGCATATAAGCAGGTTGGAGACTGCTGCGTGGCTTCTTTCCTCCTGTGCTTTTGCGACCCGTAATCTTTTGTCTGGCCATACTGCCGTTGCCGGAGTTGTGACGGAAGTCTGCAGACGCTGGTATGAACGTTGGGCTACGAAGCTGGTGTTTAGGCAAAGCTATGAAGACGTGGTTGTGAGGAGATGACGAAATGAGATGGTAGCGTGCAGGACGAAAATGACGGAGCGGTCGAAGTTGAAATCGGAGAGAATACGGTAGGATAGAGCTGGTCACTCAGTCAGTGCTTTGAAGAGCTGCTGCAGCTGAAAGCTTTCGAGACTGTAGGCTCAGATCGCTGCTGAGGCTTCTCCTCGCTGGCTGGTGCCATCTCGATGTTTCCTTCGGCATCGCTGACTTCTGCTTTCGTTACATGGTCATCCAGCGACGTCTTTGCCAATTTTTCGGTCAGATCCGACACCTTTTTCATGCTGCGTGTCATGACGGGCATCTTGTGCTCTTTTGATCAGCCTTGTGGCACCTAACAATCTCGAAGATCGAAGCTGAGAAGATAGATTGTGGACAGGACGGAAGCACAGCTGAGTCGGTAGGCTGTGCAGGGAACAAGGCATGCGCGAAGACGTAAGTTGTGCCCGCACTAGAAAGCTTTGTAGAATCTGCGCTGAATTTTTTTCCTCAGCTGCTGAAAGACTCAAATGAACTTTGCGCTTCATTTCGCGTCGTCACAGATCACGCAAAGCTTTGTACGATTCAAGGCTCGATGCGTACGAGCATTTAGTGCTTTCGCTACGCCGCGGCTGCGTGACCAGGCACGAACGCAGTCTGCAGCTCTGGACATCACATTTGCCGAACTGCACATCTTTGCAGGAAGTCAACTTTAAGATTTTGATTAGAGGGAAGCATGCGAGAGCGTGTGAAGGTGAAGCAGAGTGCCTGATCCTCAAAAGTCGGGCACTTCCTTGCCGTAGTAGATGGGCCAGGGATAAGGAGAGTAGATGTGTCTGCCGAGGGTGAAAAGAGAGTCGAGAAATCAGTGATCAGGCTTCTGACACATTGAAACCTGATTCGGTTAGCAAAACTTACTTGTCGTAGACAAACGCGTCTGGATCAATTAACGATGTTGGATATCGAATTGATTCTGGATACGACTCCGCACTGTAGAGGCGAGAAACAAAGACGTCAGTGTTCAGCTGAAGCTCGAAACAAGGTCAGGAAAGGAAGAGCAGGCATAGGAGACTTACATGATGAAGCGTGTGAACTCATTTGTGTCCGGATTGATGGGCTCCTTTGGCACCACCAATTTCATCGTCTGCAGCTCTGTATCTGTCACGGTATATCTCGACACCCTCACGTACGATATCCTCTCCAGGCCGCGGAAGCCCAAGTATTCGCACCATCTGCCAAAGTCAGTCGGCTCTACATCCAGAATCTTTCCATCCTCGAACAGGATTTTGTATGGTGACGGTCTCTCTGCGTGTGGCTTTGTCACCACGTATCCCAAGAAAATGGCTGGGTGTGGATAAGCTTCGCGGAAGATGCGCGCAATCTCGGTGGTCTGCAGTTCGCGGTCGAGTGGGTCTTCTTCTTGTCCATTGTGTGAAACAATCACATGTGTCGGGGTGCCATAGAGATCGATGACCGCATGGATGGCCGGTGCAAGCTCGCCACCGGGAGACGGAAGCAGATGATGGGTCGAATTAATGATCGGGAATTTGGAGAAGAGCGCTGCGCCCCACGTGTTTTTGCTCGGAGCTGGGCCGATATCCGTGTACATCTTAAGCTCTTCAGCGAGATACTGTGTCAGATCACGGTTGCCAAAGACAGGGCGGTGTAGATCTGACTCAACCAGACCGAAGAGATCCATGTCAAGTGTCTTCATGATTGATGCCATTCGGCGCGAGCTGTCACGCATGTGCTGATCCAATGCAAAGTGGACAGTCCACATACCCGCTGTCACCAGGCGCTCCTCGGTATGATGCGGGGTAATCGAAGAGGCGGGCACGATGCGATACAGAGGAACCAAATTGCCCACCAAGCCAATCAGTGCCATCAGCAAGCAGATGTAGTATGTTGACCCAGTTCGAGCACTCCTGCTAGCTCCATCCGCCTTGACCGTCTTGCTGTTCGCACCAGTCGTTGAGACTGGCTTGGATGGACGCTTGAAAGCGTCGAGTCGTGCAAGATCAACACGACGTGCATTGATTAGGCCTAGCCCGAGCAAGACCACTTGCACAACGAGCATGAAGCCTGTGCGCTCTCGCATGATCTTGCCGCCGGGCACGAAAGCATATGCAACGGTCAAGACGCCCAGGAACGTCAGCACGTTGGCGATGAGCCACCCGCACAGCATCATCTTGATAGGATCGTGACGCATCGCCGCCGATATGATAGGGAAGGCAAGGGGCGGCAAGCTGAGTGCCATGCCTACAGCACCGATGAAGCTGTTCCAGTCCACTGCAAAGTAAAGGAGAGCTGCTGAGCCGCATTGGACCAGGAACAGAGTGAGGCGGTAGCCAAAAGTGGTCCAGCGAGTTGCAGCGAGCGACGAGAAGGCCATGGTGATCAGGATGATGCAGCCATGCGGGATTGCCATGGGACCTTTGATCGGATAGCCGGTCCATCCCCAGGCGATCATGGTACCAGTATCTGTGAGGAACGTGTGAATGGCGTACAAGAGTGCACCAATCCCAGGCGTCGCAAGCCAAAAGCTGCCTTGCTGATTCGCGCCGCTGTCGCCCTGCCGACGCTGAACAATGGGCAGTCGATCAAACTTGGGTCGAAGGGCTGTCTCAGCAACAGCAAGCAGAGCCAGTGAAAGTAGGAGGACATTATGGCCGCCGTTGGTCGAATCCATGAAAGGCCAAGCCGGATTGTTGCTGTGATTTGCATACTTGGCAAGATTGGAGGCGAGCAGGCCGATGAGCCAGACGCCCACTTTGACTGGCAGCTGATCAGTCTCCCACGCAGCGCCCCACTCTAGCGCGAGCAAGACGGCGAGAAGCGCGTTGGAGAAAGCGACAGCAAGTAGGCGGACAAGTGGATCAGCGATGTACCAGCTTGCCTGCCCAACGAGCGATAGCAGCCAGCCGAGCGCCTTGGCCTGAGACGAGACGGGACCTACGGTGGATGCGCCGCTTGCCGACTTTCTTCGGACTCGAGAGCTAAGTGCAGGCACTGCGAGGGTGAGACTCAGGCCAATGACTTGCGAAATGAGAAGCACCTCATGGCCGCCGATCGCAAGGTTGTAGACGCTGACTGTGTTGATATGAAAATGTAGAAGCGGATACGAAATGTCAGCCCTGAACGCTATGGACTAGAAGCTGGAGTATTTAAACTTACAATAGAAGATCATGGGGTGCAGTGCGGTCAGAGCCGTCCAAAAGCAGAAGGCTACGCGGTGAGACAGAAGGGAAGGTCGAATAAGACAAGCATATCAGCAGTCAAGTTTTGCTGTTGCGTATGCAAGGGGTTTAGGTAGGACGCACCTAGATAGCTATCTGACACTAGTGAGACGATAGCCCGGAGACCAGTGGGGTTTGTGTGAGGCAGAGCACTGTCGCTCAGTGCAGCGTCGACCGCTTCGTCATCTTGGCGTGCTTGAAGCTGAGATGTTGTGGATTGCCTGTACATTAAAGGCGACCATACGTGTCAAGCCAAACGTAATGACGTTGAAAGAATGCATTTGGATTCGAATGGCCGAGACGAAGGAGAGAGTAACAGTGTCGATCAGCAATTATATACACAAAATTGCGCGTCATGCTCGGGGGAGTAGATCGTACCCGTCTGAGTGAGTGTCGAGGGAGGAAGCTGACCAAGCGCCGGAGCTGATGGCCTGACTTCTGCCGCCCCGAATCCAGGCGCCATCCACCAGACGGCGACCCTCAGGTCCATATGCTGTAGTGCGCTCAGAAGTGGCAGTTGCTGTGGACTCAGCTCTTGGTGCTTCGAGGACATGGATCTCAAAGCGAGAGAGGTCGTAGACGCTAGCCGCATCAAAGAGAAGGTCCTGAAGAGTTGAGGCAAAGGGCAAAAATGAGGCTCATATTAATCAGGTCAGCAGACTTGACCAAAATAATAGCAGAGATGGCGTATCACTTACGAAGATGATGAGACCCCATTCAAAATAGGCATAGTAAGAGTAGGCGCCCGGAGTGCGGAGAGCGTTATGGCGATAAAAGAAGAGGCCCATGAATGGCGTGCATGCAAAGAAAGAGAATGCAGCTATCCTGCGCGTGCGCCTTGCCTTTGATGCCAGTTTGTCATCGTTGGCTGCTGTTTGACTGCGATTAAAAGGCTGAGCCAAGCTGCCGCTTGTGATGTACATCCAGGGCGGTGTGAGGGCAAGGTACAAAAACATGGCAATGTCGTGAAACATGTGGTCATCTGTACTGGTGACGTAGACCCAGCCTCCGCAGGCGAAAGTTCTTAGCACTCCGACGAAGAGCAATATGGATGCTTTACTGGATCGAGAAGGGGTCGAGAGCGAGACGAGCAGTGCCGAGAGAAAGACGAGTGCGAAACGAGGACCTGCCATAAGCGCAATACCGACCTGAAAGATGTTTCGTTCGGGATACCAGTCGCCGATGGTTGCTGAGACAGATGGCCACCACTCTTCCGGGTATTGAGCTACATGGTTCTTTACGATCTTCTGGTAGTGAAGCGAGAGTGCAGTGGCGAGAGCGCCGAAGAAGGCGAGGAAGCCCATTACCGTGTGCACATGAGAGACGAGACCTCCGGAGAGCACCACCAGCGGCGCTGGCCTTTTGTGCGACGAATGTAGTTCAGACGGCATGATCGCGGCTATGATGGTGTATGATTGCTAGATTGGCTCTCTGACGACGTCGAATTGGTTGCACTCCGATCGTTGAACTCGCAATATCGAATGAGTCTTCGGCTGTGCCTTTGCCTAGGCGGATGAGCCGACACTGTCTGGCTACAGCGTCGTTGACGTTCCAATTGAGGTTGCGCTAAAGCGCCGTGGTTGGGAAAACCGTTCAGAGGTCGGTGGCGATGGTGGTCGTGGCTGTGAGACAATGGGTCAATGCCGCAACCCGATCCAATGGCCAAGCTTCGGATCGCTGTCTTGGCGGGACTCACGAACTGATTTTCAGTGTTCGGCACGATTTCCGATGCATACAGTATGCACAGGCGAGTAGAGAGGGTTCAACCGCACAATTCATTCTCCACATTCGAAGAAGTGCGGAATTCGGCTCTGTAAAAATGCTCCGCATGTGAGCTGATCTGTCGGTCAAGGACACCATTCTAACGTCGCTGCAGAGCCTCCTCTTAAGCGTCACTCCTTTTGACCGTTCTCTGAGCTTGTTCGCCGATCACCGGTGCTATTCTATGTCAACTGTGAAGACTGTAACGATAGAACTGAGATCAGCCCTCGGATACTGAGCAAAAAAGTGAGGACCCTGGCCGAAGCGTAAAGCTTAGAAGCTCGGTTTGCTGCAGATCGCGCGTTTCGCCAGAGCCGTTCCGGAATCGGCAGCCGACGCAGGGCCATCTGCAATGCGCTAACAGGACGGGACGAAAGATCTGCGACAAACCGACCGACACTCGGATGATCAACTGCATACATACACACGACAGCTTGACTTCTTCAGCCGATATTTGATTGCACCTGCCCGATCTAGAATCGAGCTGCTGTCTGACCGCACCTCCGGCGAGCCTTGGTACCCCTATGCCGATGCGAGGATGTGTGTCGATGGTGTTGCCTCACTTGGAGACAGGCACATCTGCATCTACTGTATCAACGACAAAGCGCAAGGTACAAGACGATCACGGATCGTCTTGTTTGTTCACCCGATAAGCAAACGCTTACAGTACCAGGAACGACCCCTGGCAGCGGTTCATCGGTTGACGGAGAGAACACGCTGCGCAACCCATTAAGACAACTGCACCATCATCTCAAGTCGCACGCTAACATATACAGTTGTGGAGGCGAAACACGAAAGGGATCGGCAATGCCCTCGTCGTTAAGTACAAAGTCTCGTACTGTGGCTCCTTGCTGATCATTTTCGTAGCCGAACAAACATAAGACACATCATTTGACAGAGACCAAGCTTGCCGAGTTGAAGCAGCTTGCCCGCTCTTCTGACCGGCAGAATCGTTGAAGCGCAATGGTGAGGCGACCGCGGCTGAGGCAGACAGACCAACGGATGATAAGTTCCTGTAAGATGGCGAACTCCTTCCGAACAAACGCCCCTTTCCCGGAGCTGCCCCTTGCATGGAAAATGAACGCGAAGCCTTCAAGTGTAAAGTGACAGCTCACACCGCCAAAAAGTCGATATAGTAGATTGCAATGTCTTTGCTCGTGGACCTTGCCTCGCTTCACCACTTACGAGACGATCAGGGTCTTTGAACCAGCCAGATCGATGATGAGCGGCATGCTGAAGCGCGAAACAGCAAAGTCTTGGTTCAGAGTAGCCGAGTTGCGATGCACGGTAACTGCCAGCCAGACACAGCAACTGAGACCCTCTCGACTTGATTCGAAACCAACACTCACACTTCTTGTGCTCACCGTCAGCCTCTCGGCTATTCCGCTACGCGACGCGTTTCTTGGCCTCAATAATTCCCTCGCTCGGATTCCTAAACTTGACTGCTGCAGGACAGCGCCAATTGATCCGGTCGCTGCTTCTTCCGATTTTTTTTTCTCTTGGACTGCTCTAGTGCTGTCATGCACGTCGAGCAGGGCCTGCATCCAATTCTTCTCACATGTCCGAGCAGTTTGAGCGTCTCTTACCATCGACTGATTCTTCCCCTCTTGCCTTTGAACCGACCTGGATCGTCTCGTCTAGGCAGCCTTTGATACCCTGTTGATCGAGCACAGAGGGAGGTGTTCGTTCGCCACCATGCCACCTGCTGTGCTAGCAGACCGTAGGGCGTTGAACAAAGTTGGTGGTGGCGCAGCGCGGAAAGGAGTTGCTGGCGTAGAAGGAGCGGCGGCGGCGAAAAGGTCACTTGACGATTCATGAAATGCCAAGCTGGACAAGACCGAAGGAGCGGCAGCTTCGGTTTCGCCGACGTGGGTAAAATCACCTCTTGACTTTGTCCCTTTTGCAATGGCAAGCAATCAAGCGGCTGTCTCTGTCATACTGTGCCCGTCATTGTACTTTCCTTTTGCGACGGCATACCAATCCACTCATCATGCATCCTTCGCAGCCTTCCTCGTATGCTGATGCTGATACTGATGCTGCTGCTGCTCGTTCTCGACTAGCAGCAAATATTCCAGACTCTCTCAACTGTAAAAGTCGATGAACGAATAGCCGCTTCCTCCCCTTGCTACTAACCTACTGCTGTCAAGTGCCTCGCCTAATTCGCTTCATGAAGCGCGAGTCCTTTCATAATTGCCTCGTGCCAACCTCGCTTGACCTTGTCAAGAATGGCAAACTTGCACCAGCGGCATTCTTTCGAGGTCCGATCGTACCTCACAGGCCGCCGCAGAGACACTACTAAAGCATGATCATCCCTCAGTCTCTCTTTCTCTCTTTTGGATTGATGACAATGAATGGTACGACGCGCTCACGACGCCTCTTTGTTAACGCGAGACACTCTTTATGAAAGTCCCCGCCATCTCAATGTACGAGCGGCACAGTCTCCGATCTATCAAGCAGCCTCGACTGCCAGTTCGTCAAGTATCGTCCGCATCTGCTACTGTCTGCAAAAGTACGATCCTTTGCTGCACTGAGCTGCATCGTCTGCTCCCAAAGCCCTCGCTCCATTTGTTCATCTTCGCTGCTTGCCGCACATCCATCCTCCTCCTTGGACCGTTCCTGCTTCTCCCAAGAGCTCTCCCCACCCTCCTTTGGCCCGTGTTTCCATCGTTCCCTGGTATCCGGATCTACCTTCCACACTACCACCTTCATCTCACTCCCCTTTCGTCGACTCCTTTCCTCTGTTTCTCTCGGCCAGTCACATCACTCGCACATCACTCTTTCTTGCCACCCTTATGGACTCCGTCTCTTTTGTATCTTGATAAGCCAGCACACTCTTTATATCAGCTTCATAACCAACATAACGCTCTATCCTGACTATCTCCCACTCAAGACCTCAGCCATCTGACCGGACAGGCTGTAGACTCGAATAACCCTCGCTACTCCCCCTCGACGGCACGCAATATCACCCGCACGCGATCATTCCTCCCAAATGCTGGTCTACATGTCGCAATACGTCGACGAGCGTTCGGCATCTCCAGCTCCCATGCCATCAAGGCCATCTAATAAGCCGGCCTCGGTCAAGTCCAAAAAGGGCAAGATCAACTTCGTCTCCAAGGCTAGTCTCGCCATCTTCGATCCTCGTCATGCTATGGGTATCGACACCGGTCGCGAGTGGTATGAGACCGATTGCAACACACCCGAATCGCGCTCTTCCTTCGATCATCCGTCTCGACGTACCACCCGTCACAGTCAAGACAGTCAGCGAACGAACAAATGGACCGCCAGTCCAACACCTGAGCTTGAAGCCTTCACAACCTCAGGTGATGCTTCTTCCGTCTGTGGCTCATCAGAGTCTGGCCATGTTACCGAGATGACCCGTCAGCCCTCAGCCTCGTCTTCTGTCTTTGAAGATGATCGAGACGTCCCACAGACACCCACGCGGAGACGCTTCCTCTCCCGCAAGAGCATCGCTCCTTCGGCCTCTGCAGCAGGCCCAGGACCAACCGACGACATTCTCTTTTCTCCCCTTAGCAGCAAACACTCACGCAGCGCTGGCGCTAGCATCTATTCCACATCCGCATCAAGCTCTTCATCTTCATCCTTTGCTCGATTCTTCGCTCGCAAGAAGAAGGACAAGGCGCCTCATCTCTCTGGTATGGCTTCCAGGTCCACGCCAGACCTCTTTGATGGTGTGCCTCAGAGCGCTCCTCCTACGACTCTTACCTTCGAACAGTCTGGCTTCCACTTCTCGCCTCAACGCAAGGGTTCCGACGGATCCAGCCTGCACGAGTCGCCCTCCTCTCTTCCCACCAGCCCCGTTCGCCAGCCAATTCGTCTCCTTCAGGAGATCAGCCCGACACGAACTTCTCCGCTGGCCAAGAAGAAGAGTATGCCCGCGCTTCGTCAGATTCGCGAGACCCACAATGCCGCTGACGCCAAGGCCCTTCCTCAAACCAGGTCTATCACTTTTGCCAGTCCTGAACGTCAGCCTCGACCAAGGCAGTCTGCGGCCAACGCTAGGATTGACGCGTTCGATGTTGCTCCTGCCCTGCCTCCTCTGCCCAGCTTCGATACTTCTTCACCCATGATCCCCATCGAATTTGCTTGGGACTCCAAGCGCCGCACCGTTCGCGAGAGTCACATGCCTACGCTCGGATTCAACAATCGACCTGTCAGTCGCGTCGTTTCTAGCACCAGCCGCGGCGTTCCTAGCCCTGGCCTCAATGCTGTTCGCTTGAACGACCTTCGCAAATCTACCATTACGCTGCGCAACGAGCCTGTGCTCCGTTTCGCTGACGATGCTAGGTCTCCTGCTGACAAGTCTCCTGTCGGTCAGTCGGCGACCTCGTCCAAGCGAGGAGCACAGTCACGCTCTACAGCCGCCGAGAAGAGAATGTCGATGACACAGAGAGTGGTGGATGGTCAACTTAATCTGAATCATGGTCGCGAAGAGCCCGAAATGCGAGCTCGCAGATCCGACATGGAAGTTCGAACGGCTCGCAGAAGAAGTCGCAGTGCTGATGGACGTTCAATTCCAGCCCACAAGCTTCATGACTTGACAAGTCCACCAAGCTCCAACAGCCATTCTGACTCTGTCTTCCCTGCTTTCGTTCGCCACGCTCCTGTCTCTCCTGGACGAGCGAATAGCCCTCAGTCTCGCTTCTTTGCTGAGACCGAACAGGTCAGTGCAGTCACCCCGACACCCATGCAGGCCGCATCATTCGCTGCCGCTCGTTCGCCCTCGCCGAGCAGGTCTCCTATCAAGCAGACCGTCACCATGCAGCAACGACAACCTGCTTCTGGAGAGACTCATCAGGCTAGGCGAGTCAACTTTGCTGGTCAGCGTGCTAAGGCGGTTGCAGTTGCAAGCCCACTCTTGCTCTCCCGCAGTCCTCGCATGGGCTGTAGAAGCACCACGCCTTTGCCCGTGGTCAATATCATGCCTCCTACGCCCGATCTCGCTGCCAACGAAGAAGACCTCGAGCGTCAGCAAGCTGTACTACAGTGTCGTGAGAGCGTCGACGAGCAGCCAGCCAAGGCTCCTGCGCAGGTTGAGAAGGCAGTATCTTGGAAACCCTCATCGCCTGTCAAAGCAGTGACAACGAAGACCGAGAGCCAAGCCTTGCCTTCACGCGAAGATGCAGCCACACCCACTCCTGCGCCTGTAACAACTGTTGCACCAGTCAAAGCCGTCGCAGCGGCAAAGGAGCCAGTCGAGGCTACATGCGCCACTGTCATGAGTCCTGAAAGTGTCTATTCGCCAGCATCTGTCTACTCGCCTGAACAAGGCGAGACAACTTTTGCCTCGCTCCACGCTGGACTCTTTGGCACTGACGACGTCGCTTCTAAGGAAGAGCTGGAAATCACAGCTGATTCGATGGCAGTCGAACTCAGCTACGTGGGGATGCCTCGTACCGACAGCGTCACCAGCCAACTTTCGGATGCCAGTAGCAATCGCAGCAGTTCTTCTGGTGCATTCGCCTTCTCGCGTAGCATGTCGAGTTCATCGCTTGTCAGTGGTGGCACCTACAGCTCGGCTTCAAGCAACGCAAGTGAAAGCCCTGAGCGCAAGATGAACTACCTGCCGAGCTCGGACTCGTTCGATTTTTCGCCTACAAAGATGGCCAGTAGTGCCTCCCTAGCGTCCACAGCTGGTACCAGCATCTTTGAGCTCGGGACCGAAGTCAGCGACGTCAAGGCAGATGCAGAAAGTACGCTCGGTCTGAGCAAACTCAAGACACCTTTCGAGCTCAAAGGCACGTCTGGTGCTGGTGACTCGAGTGACTGCGAAACTCCTACGCTTGCCTCTTGTCGACAGATGGGCGCTACTGCCGTACCTCGAGAGCAGAAGGAAAGCGTGAATCGACAACTTGGGCTTAGCATGGATCTGAGCGATCTAGCTCAGGAGCTTGGACTTGGTCGTCTTAGCCAAATTGGGCTTGCTCATCTCAAAGGCATCGATACGCTGGCTGAAAAGCCTGTCTCGACTGAGCGAACAATGACCCTTGGCACCGTCAACAGTGCTGTTGCCAAGAAGATCTCCCCTATCAAACCACCCAAGTCTTCCGCTCGTGCTACTGTTTCCGCAACTGGCAGCGCTGGTGCTGCCTCGGAAGCTGCTGGCACAAGCCTTGCACGTTTTGGGAAGGGCATGAATGATATTGCTTCTTCAGCTGCTATGTCGCCACTTCCTGTGTCGATTGCTGGTCGATCGCCACAGACTCCTCCGCGCACCAAGCTGGCCCTGGTTGAAACCCAGCAAGCATCTGCTCGGAAGGTATCTGCTTCAAAGTTGCCAAAAGCTGAAGGCGGCTTCGGTTTGGGTCTCAACTTTGTCGAGTCTCCTTCGCCACAGTCGCAGCCACGTAAGGCTGCGATTGCTTCACCCAGCTACAGCCAGCACAAGATCCTTCAGTCTCACACCATGCCCGGGTCTACTCTTCAGTATCAACAACAAACCCAGACTCAGCCACTACAACCACAACCACAACAATACTATGCTTTCGAAGAAGAGGAGGCAGACTGGGTCGGCGTCGCTATGTGATGATGCTCGATCCTCTGCTCTCCATCTTCCCGAATTCTGGAAAATCTTTTCTATCTATTGCTTCATTTTGAACTTTTCTGATCTTTTTGTACCTGTATCCGCATCTTCGCTCTAGTCTTCCCTTCGAATTTCGTCTCGACTGTATTTCTATACCCTTTTTCGGTTCCTCTAGAATCGCTGATATCGTAAATGTAGCCTTTGCTTGTCAATGCTTGCCAATGCTCGTGTCTGATCGTAATCTCGCTGCGAGTGAGAATGAGTGATAGGGTTGTTCGTCTCGGAGTCTGGTTGCGGTGCGCCAATTGAGAACGCGTCGCGTACAGTGTTAGTGTGGCAGTGGAGAGCTGCAGTGTTGGTCTCTTTGCGCATTCCGACATCCGAAGAGCTGCTCTTCTTGAGGTAATGCATCCTTTCGATACTCCTTCTTTCCGAGAGTACATAGCAACGACCTCGGCAACGCCTTCCGCAGCTTTCTGTCCCTCGCAAGGTAAAGGCCAGCCACAGACCCTTGTCAGGTTCAGACCGTCCGAAATGCCACTACCACGATACTCGCTGGACGATGGAGTAGAAGGAGACGAAGAAACATTCGAAGAGTCCTACTCCTCTCATCAAGCCAACAACGCTTCTTCATCATCTCGTCCTCTTCCCTCCTCTTCCTCGATTGCTGGTGGCTCAAACTTACGACAATCATCAACCCCATCCATATCCGGCTACGGCGCGCGAAATCGTTCCACTTCTCCTTCACTATCCTCCTACAACCCACCGCCGCCAGCGTCAAGCTTGGACATTGATGCACTCCTCTCCTCCTCCAACGTCGACGACTCCACCACAGTGAAACGCAATACCACCATTCCAGCGACAACATCTGGTTGGCCCTATTCTCACTCCTCACCAATCGCACATCTTCGAGCTTTCGAACAACTAACATTATTCATGTCAACTCAAAAAGCATCTCCCGAACTTCTACCGTTCCCTACAACTTCATTCGAATCTTTAATTTCTCAAATGGAACAACAACAATCCATTCTTGATTCTCTTTTGCATCTTTCTCAAACTTCTACCTCTTTCGATGAAGTTGATGCAGAAACAACGGGAATTGATGAAGATGAATTCTTAAGACTTAACTTAGTTCAAGTTGATTTAGAAAGATGTAAATGGTTATTGAAACAGATTGTAAGAACAAGGATGGATTTATTGCAAAAGTTTGCTGGATTCATACATGGTAGTAGAGGAGAAAAGATGAAATTGAATGCTGCTGAATTGAGGTTTGTTGATCAGTAAGTATCTTTCTTCTTTGCGAAGATGATGATTCAAAACAAAAGCTGATGTGAACAAAACCTATTTTTTGCTGTTGATTATGGTGATTTAAGGTATTGGACATTAAAGAAAGATCACTTTCAATCAGCAGTTTTAGGTTTCCTTCCAGAACAATTACATCAATTAGATACAGGTACACAACCTCAAGAAGATAACTTTAGTCAAACAGATCAAACGAATCCAAATACTAGTAATAACATGCGTACGTTTCCCCCATATCACCAAAAAACCCCCCTCTAACAATACAAGAATACTAACCAAAATCTCCAACCCAAAATCTCTCTTGCTGGTCTTCCGACATCTCCATAGTTCCAAGTCCAGATTTAGATTCACCAGTTTTCATAAAATGTTTGCAAGATTGTGGAAGTCTTGCTTTACCAGAGTAAGTTCCCTATGACTTTTAATCTTAGATCTAGTCAGATTAAACACTAACGCTTTTTTCTTTTGAATACACATCAGTGGTGAAACGGCAACACTCAGCATAGAATCGGTCCATCTTTTACGATATAGATCAATAAGACATTTGGTGTATCAAGGATCAGTTGTTTTACTGTAATAGAACAAAATCCGATCGGATTGAAATGTTTTCTTTTGACTTGCATGTCTTCCGCTCCTGCAGGTGCGTGCGTGTGTGCGTGCGTGTGTGTGTATGAGCTATTCGCAAATGTACAACCACCTTTATCAAAACCTCACGATGTTGAAATGAATTCCATTAGAACGACGACTCGAATATATACAATGCTAATCAATCTACAATCCTGTCCTTTCTTCTCTCTTCGTTTATTGATCTTTCTTACTCTCTTCCTCATCATCATACTCACCTTCCTCTCTTTCATCCTTAACATCACCCTTAATAGCTCTCAACATAATCCTCCACATCAAAGCATACCAAAACAAATTCAACAACAACAACAAAAACAAAGGCGCAAAAATTTGATACTTCATCCAACTAACCAACCACCAACCTTTCTCAGGTTCCCATTCCCTCGCATATCTTGGAATCAATTCAAATTGATACCAAACAGAAACCAACGTTGCTGCACTTAAATAAATTCTGAAATAAGTCCAAATCACCATGAAAACGGCGAAAATTACAACAGTCACATTATCCAATCCCATATAATTGAGTGCTTTACTAAAACCTAACCAAGTATCAGGAATATCCATACAAACGAAAACAGTGGTTCCAATCATAGTAAGATTGATAAGGTAACTCCAACCAATCAACCAAAGCGTGACCAAATGATGGGCAATAAGTTCATAATAATCTTTTCTTGGCTTTTCCAATCTTAATAACATAACCAATGCCTGTTGCAACCAAAAACTGAATTGTAAAAGATAATAAAGCTTCAATTCGGATCTCATCTGCCAATGAGGATACTTTAACCAAAGATGTTCCAAATTAAACCACCAACTATCTTGAAAGCTCATCACATACAGTCCCAATGCAGCAGCACTACCCCAATAGAGCACTGCATAACCTTGTTCTGTAAATCTAGCTTGTTTACTCTCGCTCTTGATCCCCCACCATTTAGCAAACGGTTTGAAGATGTAAAGTGTTGTGGATTGACGTAAGAAGGAAAAGACAATAACGTAAAATACGAGGAAAAGTAGATCGTTGTAACCCTTTTGATACCTTGCTTCGAGACTGTCTGCAGAACGAGGGATGAGATTTTGAAGAGTACGCTGGATGTGATCCTTAGGAGGAAGAGAGTCGAGGATAACTTGAGATTGAGGAACACGATGAGAAAGCATCAAGAAAGGAGCGATGGGGTTATTTGCAGGTGTACCGATAAAGAAGTTCCAATTGAAATAGGCAAGTACAAAGATGGAAGCGAGTTGAAAAGAGGACCAAGGAGCAGTCATCCATCTGAAAGTGAAAATATCTTTGAGTAAACCTTGAGAGCGATAGATTTCTTCATCTTGATGACTGGAAGCGCGGGAATGTGATGTGGTAGCAGTGGAAGCAGAGGTGGATGATGCGAGAGGATCTTTGGTAGCTTTTGCTTCAGCAGCGGCGATTCGATCAGCTACAGCAGGATCGGCAGTTTCATCTTGAGCATTGGCATTTTGTGGGACGAGAGCAACGGCTTCGGAGAAAGAAGGAGCTCGTTTGCGACCTGTGCCTGGTCGAGTAGGCGGTGGTGCAGCCGCCGAAGATGTCGAGGACGACATTGTGAATAGCAGCTTTCGTGAGAAAGGATGGAGTAGTGGATGGGGAGAAGGAAGGATGGGAGGAGAGGACGAGCGAGAGGATGGATGATTTGGAACAACAAGAGCAAAGAGAATGTGAATTTTTGGCTGCTCCGTGCACGTCTAAGCGCGTCATGCATACGCATACGCTGCCAAACGTTGCGTATCGCGCTGCGAACTTGTGATACATCTGACAGATCGGCGACACTCCAAAACAACGCAAGATGTTAGACCGCTCAATGCTTCCGGCTCGTGGCTTATTTGACACTGAGGTGCTTCAGTCTCGGTCACATGGGCGCACTTGAGTGGCTTCAGCCATAATCGGTGGCGACATCAGACGAAGGAGCGGAACAAAGGGGTTAAGGCTTTGGCTTGGCGACTAGGATGCAATGTGCAGTAGTTAGAGCATTTGAACTTTAGCGAGGTGGTTTCAACAAAGCCTAGACCGTGTTGGTTCAGGCCATGCTGTTGTATTTTGATGTTCTGCATCACATTGACCAAAGGCATTCGCGTATCGCGTGGGGAAGCAAGCTCATCATGATGATGATCGTGATGACGACCACGGTTTAAAGGATCGGGGTTGACGACCCGAAGCGAGCCGCACAAAGGGAAGTTTCTCATGATTGTGTTGAGGGTTGGCTGAAACCAAGATTGCAAATGTGCATGACAGCAAGGAGCAAGGAAGGGAGGAAAGAGGAGGATGGGATTTGGGGCTCCGACCAGCTCAAACACAAGGAGACAGAGCAAAGGATCATCCTCGCTTTGCCTCTGTCTGCTGCTCCTGACTTTGTCTCAGACGCGACCTTGACTCCTTGCCTGCTTGCTTCTTGGATGAGACAGACCGTAAGAGACTGTTTGCGTGAGGAAGATCGCCGTTCCGAGCTAGTCTGAGTGTGAGAGTAACAGTTGACCGCTGTCGTCTCCGGGCTTCTTGAGGTTGAGAGTTGTGTGTACGTGTGCCACATGAGCAATACAAACTCTTTCAAATGTTGATGCAGAGATTTGCAGAGGATCGGCGCCAAATTGAAATTATCAATACAAACTCGATGCTATGGCTCTGAATTCAAATTGCAACGCCAGCAACAGACCTTCGGGAAAGGGTTCAAAATTCGAGGGTGTTGGTCTTGTTTTTTAAAAAACAAAAAAAAAAACCGGCCGCCGAGGTTGCAACCAGACCAACACACAGAAACACACACTCACATACGGAACATTCACATGGCCCCTCTTTTTCTCAAACGACGGACTGCTCCGTAGGAACGCGGCACAGAGTCTCGCTTCTTATCAATAGTATTCGTGAGAACCGTGACCAGATCAATGAGCTCGATACTTGTTGACAACCAGCTCGGGCTGCTAGTGGTACTGTATCTCTTTTGATTTAATTCGAGCGAGCTCGTACCTTGTGAGAGGCGGCCAACTTCGGTCAAAGGTGCAGAAGAGTGAGTCAAGGAAAAGCAAAAGGTTCGGCCCAATATTTTCATGTGCAATGCACACGAATGCTTCTGCTGTTGTGTTCAACTTGAATTTGAGCTCTTAGGGGTCCGAGTCGGTTCAATTTGACTGATGCACTGCCTTCCGCCTTCCGCCTTCGCCTTTCTCTCCTCTCATCCCATGGTCAGCTCGAGCCTCCTCTCTTCACCATCATCAACATCATCTCTTCTCTTCTACACCTACAGTCTCTACCCCACCTCATCTCCTGTTCCCCTGTCCTACACTCATCAAGCCTCTTCTCACCTTTCGCAGTCTCATCCTACCACCACCGCACATCAAACAAATCGCTGCACGCGAAACCACATTGCCCATCACGGCCTCTTTTCTCTTGCTAACAAATTCAACGGCATCACACACTTGTTCCCGTCAATTGATCACGCCAACGTTCGACACGCTTTGTTTCACCTCGTGGTTGCATTCACCATCTTTTTGTACTCGAAATCGGACAGGCGATACTCATACCTGACAGGTTTGTCATTCACTGCTTAGGATCACTGCATCACACGTCACAGTTGCTCCATCAATCACACCATGAAGGCGTCGCGCTATCTCCTTTTGAGCGCGCTCGTTGCTGCTTCAACTGCCTCAGCATCTCAGCAACACCAACAAGTTCGATCTCACTCCGATCATCCTTCTCGTCTCGTCAAGAGAGTACCTCAAGCAGGATTCCCCTTCTTTGGCATTGGTGACTCGGATCCAAGTGGTTCTGCTTCTGCCTCGCGTGGTGCTTCTGCCACTGCATCTCAAACCGATAGTGGTATCTTTGGCTTCCCATCCGCATCTGCAAGTTCAGCTGCCGCCGCTGCTTCGTCATCTGCTGCCGCTGCTGCGGCTTCCTCTTCTTCAGCTGCTGCTGCTGCTTCGGCTTCGGCCTCTCAGGCTGCAGCCGAGTCTTCTTCCATTGCTGCAGCTGCTGCTTCTTCGGCTGCTGCTTCCATTTCAAGCGTAGCCGCATCTGAATCCTCCGCCGCTGCTGCATCACGCTCCTCGGCTGCTGCTGCTTCTGCAAGTCGTGCTTCTGCTTCGGCTGCTTCCGCCTCCCTCACTACTTCGGAAGGTCTCACCACCACCCTCACTGCTACAGTTCAAGCAACGCCTACAGCCGTTACTCCCACTTCCACAGCCGCAAACGAGTCCAGCTCCGGTAGCCGATCCTCTGGTGGTGCAAGCACAGGTCTCATCATTGGTGTTTCTGTTGCTGGCGGTGTCTTGGTTCTCGCAGCTTTCATCTTCCTTTACTTCAAATTCGGTACTCGTCGATTCAGCAACTTTGACGATGGAGATGCTGACATCAAATGGCCCGAATTAAAGCATGATCCGGATTCGAATGTGATGCAGCCTCTTCCAGCGAGAAGGACGGGTGGAGCTGGGTTTGATATGGGCGATGAATCGGATAATGAAGGTGGTGAACATGACGGTGGTATGGGTGAAAAGGGTAGGGACAGTTTCAGTAATTCCACTACCGCATTGGCAGCAGGTGTGGGTGCGGGTGCAGGTGCAGGTGCGTATGGCGTGACCGATTATCCGCCTACCATGGACCATGGCTATGGCGGAATGGACCCGGCAGCAGCAGCTGGGTATTATGGCGAACATCATATGTATGCAGGTGGTGCGTATGGGCATGCACAGACTTCGCCAGGAGGTGGATATGCTGAGAATCCGTATGGTGTGGATCCCTATGCGCATGCTGGCATGGCGCATCCTCAGCAACAGCCTCAATATCAACACAATCACTATTAGCAGACGAGCATCAGCTTTCGCTATCATGATCAGGTGATGCCCCTGATGTGCTATATTCTCACGCTCTCTGTCCTTCCCCCTTTCATCCTTGGCTTGTTTCTTACCTTTTGTCTTTCGACTGACTGCTCTTTGCTCGATTTAGCAGGACATTTGTTGTCCAAATACCTCCTCACATTAGATTCTATATTGATACCACAAACACATTCGTGTGGGAATGGAAAAATACCTCTACAACAATATCAAGTGGTGTTTATGTGTGTAGACTGAATTAAGCGTTGATCGACGGATTTTCATCTTGGAAGCATGGCTCTGATCGAGAGAAAGAAAAACAGCATCGGTGTCCGCGGACTCGAGTGATGAGCTGAAGGCTGTGTGTTTCTGTGTGTGTTTTTCCTCCACTCACCACGAGCAGGCGACGACGCACGTTTTCTTTTCGGGCCGTTCCACCTTCCCGGAACGCGGAAG
This sequence comes from Ustilago xerochloae, assembly GCA_928856705.1. Lineage (NCBI taxonomy): Eukaryota > Fungi > Basidiomycota > Ustilaginomycetes > Ustilaginales > Ustilaginaceae > Ustilago > Ustilago xerochloae. The sequence goes on from CAKMXT010000025.1 coordinate 619,706, forward strand.
TCCAGCCCAGAAAAAAAGGGTGACGTCGCAGAAGGAAAATAAAGGGAAGAGCAGACCAACACACACACACACACACTCTGCTTTGCCAACTCCAAGCTTGTCAGCTTTCAATTGCTCAACAACCTTCATCATCCTTGCCCTCTTCAAGGGAACAGATCGTATGGTCAACGCAGGGATGTCTTTGTCACTATCACGAGCAACAGCTTCACGAAGGCTGTTAGCCTCGATTCCATCATCATCGTCATCCTCATCATCATTGTCGATTGCACGACAGCAACCACCCATTCGATTGGCATCAACATCATCAACTCTCATCACTACAAGACCTCTAACCAGATCTTTAATACCATCAACATTCTCCTTGTTGAAATCATCTTCTAATACCTCACTCTCACCGCTCAACACGAAATCAATCTTTTCTCGATCTGTCTCAACCACTTCGAAAACAGAAGAGAACAAATCCACAAACACAAACACCGAATATCAACCTGATCCAGATTCCCCACCACCAAAAGCATCATTTCGAGAACGTCTTCGTTTCTTAACTCGTCGTTATGGTTGGTGGGCATTAGGTGTTTATTTAGCTGCATCAACAGTTGATTTTTCTTTAACTTTTCTTGCAATTCATTTATTAGGTGCTGATCATATTCGTTCGTTAGAATCAAAATTACGTTCTAGTTTAGGTTTAGAACAAAGACATGAAGATTCTCTAGAAGAAGGAGGAGGAGGAGAGAAGAAATCTTCTGGTGGTAGTAGTGGAACTTTATGGACAGAAGCTGTTTTAGCTTATACAATTCATAAAACTTTATTATTACCTGTAAGAGTTGCATTTACAGCTGCGGTAACTCCTAGTTTTGTTAAATGGTTGGTGAGGATGGGTTGGGCAAAAGCAAATCATGAGGTTAAGGCAAAGGTAGGAAGAAAAGCTGCGGATAAGGCTATTGGTGAAGTGGTTAAGAGAAATGCTAGTAAGAATATTGGTGAGACAATGAAGCATTAATAAAGCAGCGAGCGGTGAGGAGTTAATAAGTCAATCAAATGTCACACCACTTTTTTCTCAGATCATTTCAAAAAGAAAGTATGTGTTGAGTGAAAGGGACGAGTGTAAGATAAATGACACACGAAAGGAAGATGTGAAGAGATGTGAGGAAATTCGAAGCGAATGTGTGAGATTGCAAGTGAAGAAAGATTTGTCAAGATGTGGATGATCATCAGTATGTATCGAGAGAGAGATGTATGAACGAAGAGAATGAGATAGATATGATAAAGAGCGTTGTGTGTGTACGAAACTGAACGAAAAAGTCAAGAGACTGAGAAAAGAACTTAACGGAGCTGCCACTACAGAAGAATGCCTTTAGAACCACCTCGAATTGGTAGAACGCTTAACCTTGAACTCAAACCTCTTTGAAGGATTGACTTTCATTGGACCACTGTTGTCTGTAGCATCATCGTCAACCCCAAGAGCACGCTTGATGCCTCCATCCAAAGGCTTCGAGAGCTGATCTTTGGTGATCTTCTTTCCATCCACTGTGAAAGTTGCGGATTGGGAAGAGATGAGACCTTGAAGTCCAGCTTCGAAGATGGCGAGTTGTTGAGGGGTGATTTGCATTTGAGCGAAGAGTGCGGTGAGGTCGCAAGGGGAGAATTCGAGGGTGGCTTTTGCGGCTGGGCACGAGTCAGGGCCCGTAGGGGAAGAAGGAGTAGAAGGAGTAGAAGGAGGGGTAGAGCTGCCGCCGTTAGGAGCGCCAGAGGTGATTGCACCGTTGGGTGCACCAGATGTGACACCGCCGTTAGGAGCACCAGATGTGATACCAGCTTGACCAGAAGGTGGAGTGCATGCGGGCGGGTAAAAGACTTTGATAATGTCCGAGTAGGGAGCTGGTGCGCCGCAGCTACCGGATCCACCCTCCTCGCCGGTGGGGGTAGAAGGTGTGTCAGGAGTGTCAGGGGGAGAACCAGAGCCGGAATCACCGCCTCCACCACCACTGCTGCTGCCGCCGTGATGGCCACGGTGAGAGTGGTGGTGGTGAGAGGAAGAGGAGGGAGGGGTGGGAGGAGAATCATCACCTTGATCACCGCCGGAGGGAGGAGCAGGAGGAGAGCTTCCACTGCAGTCACTACCGCCATGACACGACTCTCCCTCATCACCACCATTACCACCACCAGAAGGAGGAGAAGGAGGCGAGGAAGTGTGGTCCTTGTCTTTATCACAGTCCTTCTCGTCCTGGCCACCAGTTGGAGGGGAGGGAGTGGGAGGGGAAGTGGGAGTGTTGCCAGACGAGTTTCCACCACCAGTAGAAGAGTCGCCTCCATTGTCCTTGTTCTCATCGCAGTCCTTCTTGCCTTCACCACCAGTCGAAGGAGGAGTAGACGGAGTGTTGCCAGAAGAGATGCCGCCGGAAGGAGGAGGAGGTGGGGTCGAATCACTCTCATCGCCGCCGGAAGGTGGAGTCGAAGGTGTGTTGCCAGACGAAATGCCACCGCCGGTAGAAGATCCAGTATCCTTGTCTTTGTTCTCATCGCAGTCCTTGTCACCCTCACCGCCCGAAGGAGGTGAAGGAGTGGGAGTGTTGCCAGAGGAAATTCCACCACCAGTCGACGAGTCGGAGCCATTGTCCTTGTTCTCATCACAATCCTTATCTCCCTCACCACCGGAAGGCGAAGGAGGGGTAGAGGGAGTGTTACCGGATGAGATACCGCCTGAAGTGTTCGACGAGTCAGATCCCTTGTCCTTGTTCTCGTCACAATCCTTATCACCTTGGCCGCCAGCAGGAGGCGAAGGAGGGGTTGAGCCGCCATTGGGAGCGCCAGAGGTGATACCGCCAGAGGTGCTGTCACCAGAGGAGCTGGTGTCTTTGTCTTTGTCGCAGTCCTCTTGGCCACCATTGGTAGCGGGAGGAGTGGATCCAGACGAAGGTGGCGAAGAGCCGCTGTCGCTTCCGTTGCTGCCACCGGCACCAGGCGAAGGAATAGGAGTGGAGGAGCCACCAGTAGAGTCACCAGTAGAGCCACCAGTAGAGCCACCAGTAGAGCCACCAGTAGAGCCGTTGTCCTTGTCCTTGTCGCAGTCCTCATCGCTACCACTGCTAGGAGGAGTAGAGGGAGAAGAAGGTGGGGTGGACGGAGTGTTTCCGGAAGAAATGCCACCAGCAGATCCGGTGTCCTTGTCTTTGTCGGCGCAGTCGTCAGCGTCGCTACCCGTCGTCGAGGAGCTTCCTGAGCCGCCTGCACCCCCTGCACCTCCCGCTCCTCCTGCGCCGCCGGAGGAGGAAGATGAGCTGTCGTCTGACGAAGAAGAGGAGCTGTTGTCAGTGGAGGAGGAAGTGCTGCTGCCTCCCGCACCACCGGCACCACCGGCACCACCAGCACCACCTGCGCCTCCAGATCCTCCAGCGCCTCCAGCGCCGCCAGCGGAACCACTCTGCTCGCATTCGTGACACTCCTCATCACCACTAGCAGGAGGCTTCTTGTCCTTGTCACAATCGTCGTCTCCACCGGCACTGCCTCCAATCGAACCGCTGGCACTGCCTCCAATTGAACCGTTGGCACTGCCGCCAGCACTGCCTCCAGTACTGCCAGAAGGAGTGTCAGGAGAGTTGTTCGAGGGTGTAGTGACACCAGCGCTAGCGTGGAAGAAGCCGCCGATGAGAGGTAAGTCCTCTAGGCAGTCTTCAGCTGGCTTTCCATCAGCACCGATAGAGGCAGAACCAGAAGCAGATCCTGAGCCGGAGATACCGGCGCCAGCGTGTGCATCAGCAGGCGAACCGAGAGAGAGTTCGATTCCATGGTAGCCATCTTTGTTGACCACACTGTATCGCAGACGAAACGAGAATGAGAGGACATTAGCGAAATTGCAGCAGAATTAGAGAACGGACGGTGACGAGAGGAGAAAACTTACTCAAAGGTTGGGGTAGGAGTGGCAGAAGTAGTGTCGAGTCTGCCCAAGAAGAGGGCGACCAGAACGAAGGGGACAAGACCCTTCATCGTATGTATCGCGAAAGCCTTGACTCGAGGCGACGGGGATCTTCAAAAAAGAGTGGGAAGCCTCGTAGAAATAAACGTTGTGGAAAGAAGGGGAAAGGGGGAAGAGAGAGGGAGAGAGAGATTCAAACGTGAGGGGAGAGAGGAAGGGAGGTGTAAGGGGCAAGTGTTTTTATATGGTTACAATCGACTCTCTGAACCCACTTTTCTCGGCACGGCGTTGCTAAGGAAGGCAGCACAGGAGAGGCGGTGGGTATGAAGGTGTGTGGCTCTGCCGTGAGAGACTTCATCTCACTAGACACAATGCGATCTCGACTCGATGGCAGTGTCGCTATGTATTGTGAGTGCTAGTCTCACGAGGAGGAAACGAAGCAAGCCGATCAAGTGAAGGTCAATCCCTCGATGTCGAGTCCTCAGCTGTCTTCATTATCGATGACAAACACACAGACGATCCTCGACGTCCATCATCAGCAAATAGCATCAGGGTCACTGGGTCGGGAAGATCGGATCCTCTTTCTCTTCATCTCAATATGAGGATTGAGGGAAAAATCAACTGACTAGCTCGTGCTCGATTGTCCGACTTTGATTATTGTCCCACAAGCTACCGGAATGCCGGTGATAGGGCGGTTGTCAAATGGCTTGGGGGCCGAAAGCAGACCAAATGAAGCACTTTTTCAAGATGGCGCTCCGAGAGTGCCACTGTCATTGTGCATTGTGAGAAGTCGGGCGTTGTTGGCGTGAGGGTCCTAGCGTATTGTCCCTTCATCTCGTGTTTGCAACTCGGACATCGGTTGATACTGATGAACCCACCACGGTCCTCTCTGCTTCTGAGCGCGCTGCGTTGCTGTAACCGTGGATCTGCAACCAAGCACTGACTGAAGGTGTTAAGAGGATCTTTTCTCAGGAACCAATGCTGCGCCGTACGTTGCCATTGAGCTGCATGTTCCTTGTTTGATCGCCGTGACCTCGGACCCTGCAAGTCACCTGGCGACAAAGCTTGGTGAGCGCCCCTGTATAGTAGATCTTACATTTCGCTAAACGCCCCCGCTCTGCAAGTTCAACACAGCATTTCAAACAGTATGCATAGGGATCATCTCTTTTGGATTTTTGGGTGTGTGGTGGGGATGGCGTGTGAAATGCAGAAAATACACAGTGATGGAAGGTTGGTTTTACATCATCTTTTGAGCGGGTGAAGACCGAGACCTTGTTCAACCAAGAGATTCAAGTCGACAAAGCAACGGAAAACCTGCTAGACGTGGCAATGATGGGTTGTGAGCTCTGACCTCGGTGGGAGAACATGCTGACAAAATGATAAGAGTAACAAGGAAAGTGCATAAAGAAACCAATGAAGAATAGTCGGAACAAAGAAAGCAAACGAACAAAGAAGTGAGGGTAATTTACTTCTTGGCGTTGGCAGCCTCCTCCTCCTTCTTCTGGATACGGGCCTTGACCTTGCCGGCAGCACGGTGGGTACCACGGGCCTTGCGGAGGGTCTCGTAAGCGTTGAACTCCTTCTCCTCGGAAGTGATAGCACGGGGCTTCTCGGCCTCGACACCCTTGGGCAAGGGGAGGACGGCCTGGACCTGGCGGACAGCCTCGACGTTGGAGAGGTCGACCTTCTTGTCCTTGTTCTTCTTGGTCAACTTGGGGATGACAACAAGACGGGCCTGGTAAGCCTTGATGCGCTCAACGTTGAGCTTGAGGCTCTCCTCGGACTTGTTGCGGCGACGGTGGTCGACGGGAATACCGACGGAGCGGGCGTACTTCTTGCCGAGACCAGCGGCCTTAACCTCCTCAATGGTGAAACCACGGCCGGAGCGGACCTTGGTGTTGTATCGGAGAGTGGGGCATCGGACAGCGGGGCGAAGGGGCTGGACGGGGCGGAGACCGAGCTTGGCAGCCTTGGCCTCACGGGCAGTGCGTCTTCTCTTCTTGGCACCGGGCTGGTCGAACCAGACCTTGACCCGACGCTGCCAGTCCTTGCGGAAGTGGTTGTTGTGAAGGATGTTGTTGTGCTTCACGGCCATCTTTGAGGTGCAAAAGTAGAATGTAGAGGTGCAGCAGTGATGGGTGATGCAGTGATAGTGAGAGTTGTCGAGTTGGAGGTTGAGTTGAAAGGTTGAAACAAAAAGGAAAAAGTCAGTCTCGTGAATCCGAATTTTCTTCTCGCAAAAATCAGCAGCGGCGAGTCGGGACAGCAATCGCAAATACAAAGACGCAATAACAGTTGGAAGAAATCGAACAATGTCGAGAGAATCTCTCCGCCATGACTGGGCAAAGATGCTCGCACAAGACACCAGCGTATAACGAGTCGGGATCGTAGGAATTGTCGAGTTTGATGAGACCCAACAGATCTGTGTCAGGCATTGCTGGGGGTGGTTGGCCTGGGTGAATAGAAAGTGAAACAACAGGTGTCGCTGAACGATCGTGGCGCAGAGGCGATGAAGGGTGACCTTGCCAGTCGGAGGCCGTGTCCATATCGTTGTTCTCGACTCCATTGGCGATGCGAATCTGCCTTCGGCTTTGTCTGCTAATCTAAACGAATCATGGTCATCGTGTCTATTGTCGGATTGTGTGCGACTGGCGAATGCGGGCGCGAATGATGAGAACATCGCGACGAAACATGGACGCCGTTCTCCTAGTGTGCAGCAAACAGTAAGTGCTTCGGAATATGTATTGCAATACATAATTGCATGAGCCGTCTGTCATCGAGCACTGTGACGTTCCTGATCCATGTCACAGCTTGCTGCTCCTTAGGCACTCCGCCGCAGCGACTGTGTCCGTCTAGAGCATACAACTTGCGCCATGGGCATTCTACTGTGTTAACAATTGAATTCTTCCAATGACTTCCTCCCCAATGCCATGCAAAAGACCTTTAAGGTTTGACTGTTGGATGCGAAGCAAATGCTGGATATGGCATACTACAGGAAGGACGACGATCTGCTGAGTGTTCATGCTGCTATGCGCTGTCGATGCAAAGCGCTAGATGATGTGGCTGCTGTTGACATTATCTTTGCTGAATGAGTCGGCTGATACTTCAGCGGATGCGATGAATGCGATTGCGATTGCTGCCCTGATCTCTGGGCAGATGTGACTGACATTGGATGCTGATGCTGCTGCTGATGTATGTCGGCAAATACGTACTTTGATATGATCTTGAGGGGTGGATGGTCGAAGATGAGGGAGAGAGCAAGGATTGATCGCGAGTAGCTCACTGCACCACACACCCACACACACTCACACTCACTCCTACGTCCATTGACTGACCGCCTGACTGTCTGACTGACTGACTGGTTCCGAATTCTCAAAGTTCTCAACGCTATTTGGCACACTCTCGCACACACACCAAAAAGGTTGGCCACCGCTGTTTTGAATTTGACAGGCTTTCCTGCCTTGAAGATTAGCTCTTCTCACAACTTCGCCGTCTGCTGTCTGATTTTGGAATAGAGAACCTGAGGTTTGCGAAATCGCCCTGCTCGTTTGGCTGGGACGGATCAGAGTATAGTTTTGAATTGAGGTCACGTGTAGGCCAGGTGTTGAGAGCTGGGCCAGGGTCTTGACTCGGGTCCGCCTGGAATTTTGCGTGCATATTCGCCTTTGTTTGACCGCAATTTGGCAACATGATCAAAATTCGAAATTTGATCGGTGCTTAAATTTGCCGTCGGCTATCAAACTTCTGGTTCGAGACAGGATCCTCATTGCTCCTCTCTGCTCCTCTTTGCCTCAGAGAAATCGGAACGGCTGTCGTCAAGAAGCTGAGGGGGTGCCACTTCGCACGCTCAATGTCAACGGCCGCCGTCTAGTGTAATGTCAGCCTGCCAAACACCGGTGAGGTCGGCCAAAGATTATACCGGCATGCACTCAGGGGACCTCATTTTCCGACCGCTCATGAGATGAATCCAGCAAGTTCGTAGCAAGGTGTCCTTTCCTCTCCAGGCGTGTATCCAAGTATGCTGAGTCTCAGGTAGGCGTTTAGTCGACCAAAGCGTTCCGAAGCATGCAACTTGAAACTATGACAGAAATGGTATCATCGTTCGTGAGAGCTCAAGTTGGCGATACACGTTGTGATTCGGAAGTGTCAACGTGGGCGGCGTTAAGGCGCATACCTGAACCGAAATTCTTCCTGAAACCCTCCTCCTTTCAAATAGCCGACGTGGTGGGAGATGCTTTTGATGCCGACACGCCCGTTTGTGAAACCCTGAACTCTCGAATGGCGCCATTTCCCTAGCTTGTCCGTGCAGCTCAAGTAAGTTCTTCCTTCTCTTCTACCAACTACATCGCACTCCTACATCTCGTCCTACATCTCGTCGAGAAAAGCTATCGGAAATGGTCAAGACAGTCACTGTGGAGGTCGATACGATCCTCTTTGATATGGACGGCACTCTCATCGACTCCACACCTGCCGTCAATGCTACCTGGGCCTCCTTCGCACGTCAATACAACCTTGACCTCGACTTTGTCATGCAAACGTGCCATGGCTATCGAACCGTTGAGAACCTCAAACGCTTCATTCCCTCCATCCCCGATGCCGAGATCCCTGCTGAAGTGGAACGATTCGAATCCAACATCCTCGTCGTAGCCAAGGAGAATGCTGCAAAAGGCAAAAACGGTTCCATTGTCGCCATGCCTGGTGCCAAGGAGCTCCTCCACACCATCAACTCCACTCGTCCTGCTTCAGCCAAAGAACGTGGTAACTGGGGATGGGCCATCGTCACTTCGGCAACAAAAGCGTATGCTCAACAAGGTTTCGCTGCTGCTGGTGTCAGTGAACAACCTCAAGTATTCATCACTTCAGATCTTTGCACAAAGGGGAAGCCAGACCCACAACCTTACTTGATGGGCGCAGAGAAGACACGTCAGGATATCACAAGATGTCTCGTAGTCGAGGATGCTCCTCCTGGTGTTCGTGCCGGTAAGAGAGCAGGTGCAAAGACTTTGGCTTTGAGGACGACACACGACGGTGAAAAGATGCAGAACGAAGGCCCAGATTTCATCATTGAAGATTTGAGAAGCGTTAAGGCGGAATGGAAGGAGGACGGAAGTGGGTTGAAGCTGACAATCGACGCAGAGGAGCCAGAGAAAGGTGAGGCAAAGGGCATCTCGGAGCTCGCTCAGCAGATTCAGCATGACAATGACCCAACTGCCACTAAGGCTAACGGTCATGCATAAATGTCGTTCAAGTGTCCCTTGAAGCAAATATAGAGTCTTGAACCAGTCGTCTTTTGCAGCAGGATGACGTGAGAGTGACTTGTTCCCAATCACTATCGCTGCGATCGAGATGCATCAAGGATGGCAGACCTAGTCTACAGACAGCGATGAGCTCAAACAGACGGCTGAAAATTGGATATGCTGAACCGAATCTATGATTGAATGAGACAAGACAGAACTACAGACCGTATATACAAGGTAACAATTTCCCACAGAAGCATAGTTGAAGAAGCATGATTGCGGGGAGATAGAGGTAAGTCAAGTATGTTGGAACTTGGATACCTTGATGATGTTTTGGAAGTAAGGACAGCTGTTTATGCGGACGAAGCACGGTCATAGTGCTCAGTAGCCTGAGCAGGACCCTTCTTTGCCGCTGCCGAAGGTGGGACAACATCCGAGGGGCACATGTCCTCGTAGAAATGCTTGCCCTCCGTGGTGGGCTTGATGATGCCAGCCCTGATGACGTAGTCACCGAAAGACTCGCCCTCGATCCTGTTCTGCGCGTACTGAGGTACGAGCTTGTTCATGATCTCGAGAATCTCCTTTTCGTCCACCGACTCACGGTAGATCTTGGACAGACGTGTACCGTTGTGCGAGCCACCAAGGGTCATCACATACTGACCAGGAGCCTTGCCGACGAAACCTGCCTCAGCCATCCAAGGACGCGAGCAACCGTTGGCACAACCCGACATACGGAAAACGGTGTCGGTGCTACGGAGCCCATTGGCCTCAAAGATGGCCTCGACCTTGTCCATGAGCAAGGGCAAGTATCGCTCCGACTCGGCCATAGCAAGACCACAAGTGGGGAAAGCAACACAGGCACTAGCGCTGAGCTTGACACCCGAGTGCTCCCAGTTGTTCATCTTGTACTTGCGCAGGTGTGCGTCGATGGTGTCCTTGTCCTCGGGTGCAATGTCCGAGACAATGATGTGCTGGTTCGGCGTCAATCGGAAAGCACCCTTGTGAATCTTGCACAACTCACGCAGACCAGTACGGAATGGCGCACCAGGCTCGTCCTTGACACGACCGTTCTCGAGCCACAAGGTGCAGTGGTAGTTGCCCTTGTAATCCTGAGTCCAGCCGTACAAGTCGGTGTTGGTCTCGAACTTGTACGAGCGAGGCTCAGCGAGCTTGTAGCCCAAACGACGCTCGACTTCAGCCTTGAAGTTGTCGGCACTACCCCAGTGCTTGTCGATGGTGTACTTCAAACGGGCCTGCTTTCGGTTGGCACGGTTACCGGTGTCGCGCTGGATAAGCATGACGGTTCGGCAGGCATCAAGAGTCTGCTCGGGCGTGACGAAGCCGATGACGCTTCCGAGACGCGGGTAGGTAGCCTTCATCGAGTGTGTGACACCCATTCCACCACCAACGGCCAAGTTGAAACCGGCGAGACGCTTGGTAGCAGGGTCAGCGATGGCAATGAGACCGATATCGTGCGCGAAACAGTCGGTGTCGTTGCGTGGTGGCACGGCAATGGCGATCTTGAACTTTCGTGGCAAGTAGTAAGGGCCGTAGAGCGGCTCGTAGTCTTGCAAAACACCACCGACCAACAACTGCTTAGAGCTGTCGGTCTCCTTGTCGAGCCAGATCTCGTGGTAAGCGTTCATGCGGGGCAAGAGGTGCTCCGAGATTGACTTTGAGAACTCATAGACATCCTCATGCAGCTCGCTCAAGCTAGGGTTGGGCGAGCACATGACGTTTCGGTTGACGTCACCACAAGCAGCGATGGTGTCGAGCATCGACTTGTTGATGCCTTGCATAGCCGCCTTGAGGTTGCTCTTGACAACACAGTGGTACTGGATGGTCTGACGAGTGGTAATCTTGACGGTCTGGTTACCGTACTTCTCAGCGACATCATCGAGCTGAACCCACTGGGCTGGGGTAACGACACCACCAGGGATACGAGCTCGGATCATGAAACTGTAAGCGGGCTCGAGACCGGCAGCCTTGCGTTCCTCGAGCGTGTCTCGGTCGTACTGCATGTAAGTACCGTGGAACTTGGTGAGCTGACCGTCAGTCTCGCAGATAGCTCCAGTCGACTTGTCCTCGAGACCCTCCTTGATAGTACCACGCAGGTAGTTTGAGGCGATCTTCATGTGCTCATTGGTGATAGGCTCGGGCTCGGCCTCCTTGACCTCGACAGTGTCGACGCCGAGCGCCTTCCAAAGCAAAGGCTCCCAGATCTTGTAGCCGGTCTGGTAACCGTCAGCATCCTGGTCGTCACCGAGACCGATGGGGGCCATACGAGTGGCACCGAGCTTCTCGAGAACAACGTCGATGTCCTTACCGGGCTTGTTGTAGTAGTGGGCATCTTCAGGACGAGGCCAGTAGTGGCTGTCACCCATGGCAAAGACAGTGAAATTGACGGTGTCGGGAAGAGGAGCACCAGACAAGGCGTGAAGGGCCTTGTAGGTGAATCGACCGTTCTGAGGAGGCTCACCCTGACCAGCAGTCGAGGTAAGGAAGACGACGTTCTTCTCGTCCTTGAGCTCCTCGGTCACTGGGTAGTCGTCCATGGTAAGGAGACGAGCGGCAACGCCACGAGCCTTGGCTCGGACAGCGAGCTTCTTGGCGACCTTCTCGGCATTGCCACCATCGGAAGCGACAAGAATGAGCAGAGGAGGTCCGTCGAGCGAACCAAGCATCTTCTCGTAGGCCTCCTTGGCCTTGCGACGCTGGAGATCACGAAGGGCGGTGCCTTGTGAAGCGGCAATGTCGTAAGAAAGCTCGGGACGCGAGTTGACGAGCGTGGTGAACAAGTTCTGGCGGTCGAGGAATTGCTGAAGCTGCTCACGAAGACGGACACCATCGAGGCGGAAGACATCGGAGCCACGAGCCTCGGCGCTAGGGTCCCAGCGGAAGAGGGGCCAGTAGCCCGAGTCGACGGCGAGCTTGGTCTCACGAAGCACGTCAAGCGCAGGGGCGTCTTCAGTGCGGTAAGGAACGTAAGCGAGCACGACCGAAGGACCCTCGAACTTGTCGGCTTCCATGAGTGCGTGGAGAACCTGAGTGTAATCGGCGTAGATGGCAGTGCTGGCGACGTAGACGTTGCCGTAGTTCATAGCGTAGAGGGCGATATCCTTCTTGCGCTTGTGTGCAGCCTGGGCATCACGCTTAGTGTATGGAACGCTGTCAAAGATGAGCATGTTGATGTTGCGACCCGAGGCAATGACGTGGTGAACACCACCCATACCAGCGTCATAGGCCCAGGCGTCGCTGCCGACGATCCATCGGCTCTTGAGCGCAAGGTGCTCGGAGAGCGACTTGATCTTGTCGAGAGCGGCACCGGAAGCAGAGGATTGGAGAAGCGAGGCAACCTTGTTGCTGGTGGCAACGTTCTTCTTTGCGTTTTCCTTGGAGACGAACCACTGCGAAAGGGCCTCGTGGAGGTCGGCGGAGACGCCACCGTCACGAAGCGCATCATTGACGGCACGGACCAGCTGGTCACGCTGCTCGAGCTGCGCCAGGACCTGACCGAAAGCGTACTCGGGGCTGCGAGCTGCTGGATGATCGTCGCTAGCTTCGTTGGCCGAGTTGATGACAGAGAGACGCTCGGCAAAGACCTGCTCGAGCATGAGGTTGTAAGCTTCTTCGTGCTTGGGGACCTGCACGGGACCAGTGGACGTAGCTGTGGCAGGGGAAGCCTGAGCGCGAGCAGCGAGCTTCTTGACATCGCCAACGACAAAGGCGTGCTTGGCCTTGGGAGCCTCGAGCGCCTTGATGAGCTCCTTAGCGGCCTTATCGCCATCCTCGATGTGACCGAGGATGCCACTGACGAACACCGAGGGAAGGGGTCGGTCGGAGCCCTGGAAAGCGGTGGCAACATCAACAAAGAGAGGACCGAGCTTGGTAGTTCTGCGAACGCTCTGCTCGAGAACAGCAATTCGCTTGATGCCGGTAGGGATCACATCGAGCAAACGCTGTGGCAAAGAGGGACGAACGAGTCGGATATCGAGCACGGCCAAGTCGTTGTGTGGTGCAGTGTAGTCCTGAAGAGTCTCGGAGCCAGCGCCGAGCACGACAGCAAGGTTGGTGGCATCAGAGACACCAACGAGTTGGAAAGGCTCGACGGCGTGACCGACAAGCTCAGCGACATCCTCGTATGCAGCGTCGATGGCGGACTCGAGATCGTCGAAACCAGCCTCGCTAGCAGCAGTACTGGCGTGCCCGTTTGTGTGTCCGTTGGCACCATTGACGCCGTTTGTACCGTTGACTCCGTTGGCGTGACCGTTGACACCGTTGGTCTTGGCACCAGCATCGGTGCTGGAAGAGGCAGCAACGGAGCCGACAAATGAGGCAAGGTCGACATTGGTGACCTCCTCGACAGGCCCAGAGACATCTTCGAAGAAGTGGAGAACAGCACGCTTGGCGGAGGTAGCGATCTTGGTGGCGAGGAGAGCATGGTCGTGAGCCTGTGCAGCGGTAGAAGAGTGGAGGAGGACAAGACCAGACTGACGCAAGGCCATCAAGTCGCTGTGCTCGCCAGCGCTAGCCACGTGGAAGACGAGAGGGTTGGAGAGAAGCTTGGGAAGGTGAGGCACGAGACGGGTGAAGGTCTGCTGGTGAGCATGGGAAAGCACCGAGACAAGACCATTGCCAGCGGGCTTGAGCTGAGTGAGAACCGAGCCGAGTTCGATGTGCTGGTTGAGCTGCTCAACCTCGAGCTGGGCGTTGAGCTCTGAAGCCTTGTCCACAACAGAAGCGAAGGAAGAGTTGGAAGCCTTGCCAGAAGGAGCAACATTGACGAGGGTGGCGGAGGCGAGAGCCGCGATCCTGGCGACGGCGCCAGCAGCAGAGACAGAGGTCATGTTTGCTATCTGCGTGGTGGAGGTGTGAAGGAGTGAAGAAGGTGTGAGTCAATCAACTTCTGTTCGTGCAAGCGAACAGGGATGTCGATTGAGGTCGGTGAACAATACAAGCAGCAAGCTTGACCTGTTTTCCAGAGTATCGACGAAGATACTTTGCGACGGCTGAACAGCAGATCTCTGTTGCCTTGAGATTGACTTCGAGTGAGATCGAGTCGGTTGGTAAGAGGAGGTAGCGGACGCCACCTGTGACCTTGATCCTGTTAGGGTCTCTAAAGAGGTCGGATACGAGGCTGGAACAGGAACTCGTATAGAATGGTCGGTGAGTGAGGGGATGGATGGTAGAGGTGAGAACAAGATTGGAAGGGACGAAACGAAGAAGTCAATACTACGAGCAAGGGAAAGAGATCAATGACTAGGACCGCAGATGTGGGACAGAGAGCGAGGGACAGCAGCGTCGGGAGGAGTTAAGGGAGCACAACAGCGTCGGCGGTTGCCGCTTGGACGGCCATGCATAACTTTTGGCGTCGATTCACTGACACAAGCTCACACAACACAAGCAAGATGGAAGCGGCAGTCTATTGGTCCCTGACAACCTTTTTCCCCCACTCATTCTGCCACAGCGAGCGGGAAGAAAAGAGAAATACTCTGTATGTCCGGGCAATTTTCTTTTCTGACACAGCTTGGCAGGCGAAAAAGAGCCCAATTGCAAAATCAATGCAAACTCATCTAAGGTCGACGCGGACGAAAAGCCGCGAGTGAACGCCGTTTGCTGTGGTAAACGCTCGCCGGTGCGCGGATTAGCAAGCAATTCGCAAAAGGATCTCCTTGTCCCACTTTGTCACCACTCATTCTCAAAGCACATCATCTCTCTTTTCAGGGTTGGGATCAGTCGACTTGCCACCAACGGCTTCAACGAAGTGATTGTCCAACCTTCGACATGACGTGGGTTTTGGCGAGGCCACTGCTCCTGTCACCACTTTGAGGAGGGTACAATTGGCAGGGTCTTCCGCCTGCAAGCGGATGAGGGAAAATCGTGAAAAAAGGTGCAAGAGCGAGCCATTTCTTCTCATTCAGGGTCCACTCTCGGAATTCCTCTTGGCCTTGACTCTATTGCTGTTTGCTGCCGTCTTTGCCGCCACTCACAAGCAGCGTCAACCTAAGCTGACCCAAGCAGAGCAAGAAAGAAGGCGAGGCCAGCCGGACCGGTCGAAATGGGAGATGCAACAAGAGTTGGAAGAATTTGTCACTTTCAGCGTCCACGGTTGACGCCCGAAGAAGGGAGAAGAGTTTGTTGCGGGCTCTAGAGGGGCTAGGGACGATGAGGTTGCGCATGGCTGCTGAATTACGATAAGAATTTCTTGACAGCCGGACAAAAAGAGGATGAGATGCGGGGAGCACGCCATCGACAAGGTCAAATGGTGCAATTTCAACTTGATCTTGCGCCTGCTTCGAGGCCTCGAGGCTCAAATGCGTTGATCTAATCACCAATCACCAATCCAATCAATCCGATTTCTGGCCCCGCCTTGGTCGACAGCAGATGAAGCTGCACAAGCGAGTAAGACCGAAAATCAACCTCTTCCGATTGGCTCCCTGTTGTTGCTTCTCTTTCCAAAGATGATCCGCCGAGTCTGCCTGCGCTGCTTCTGGATGAGAAGATTTCCTTGCCTCATTTGCCGATCTTCTGACCGAATGCTGACAGCAGCAAGACGAAGCGACTGCAACATAGACTCCAAATGAAAGAAGACCCTTCGCTTCGTGGGTAGTGTATGGATTCTGCCCCATGTAATACAATGTGCACTATTGCGGCGTAACATTACTATAATCAGCATCGGATCGGCGCGGACGTTCAACATCGGCTGCGATCCCACGCGATGCTGTCGGCTGTCCGACAGTGCAAAGCTCAAGCCTTTCTTTGCTCGCTCGCCTCCTCGCATATGACATTTCCCAAGGAATGCCACACGTCAATTCTGGACACATCCTCACCTCACCGAGCTATGATCGTCTGCTTAGACCCTGACGTTGCATTGCATTGACACTAGAACAAACACTTGCTGCACCACACGTACCGTCTCATTTGTAGCTGTATGCCCAAGCCCGGTTCATCTGCACATGAGACTTGCTTGGCAGTGCAGTAATGTCGATCCTATGAGCTTTCTTTTGAGCGTCGCTACACATGCCACACGCTCGCGATTTCATGCATTGACATCAACAGTCAGCTCTTGACATCTACCTGCCAGATTTAGCAATTGAGCTGAGTCCCTCATCGCGGTACATCGCTGCTTTTCTCTGTCGCCTGTCTTCGCTACGCCTCGCTAGAACCGTGACCCTGCTGATCCTGGAATGACAATAGCGTCCACGACACCTTGGGGCGCGGGCGGAAATTATGTGCAGGGCTGTTGTAGCTGGCCTACGGCTTCCTCGTCAGGTGTAGATCCTGTGCAATGCTAGCTTCTAGTCAAGCCGATGTCAGAGTCCTGTGAGTCTTAGACGAACCAATCGAGGGTACAGAGGGACCATCAAAATACATATAACAAATCCGATGTTCTGTACAAGGATCCCGCTCCCTCTTTCACCTTCTGAACATATCCCAAACGTCCTTCAAGATCACAAAGCCACCATGACACGCGCCTTCGTATCCCTAGCGGCCTTCATTGCTGTCCTCGCGTCGCCTGCGCTGGCCCAGAACAAGCCCAACTTCAGCGTCAATTCGCTCCCAGACAAATGGGAAGCCAACCAAGCCGGTTCCAATCAGTGTACCAAGTGGGGTGCCTCCTCCCAGAACTCCCTATGCCAAAACGTCTTCATCAACAACGTCAACGACTTTTGTCTGTGGGGTCCTATCAATCCCAACTCTCAGATCGGAGCCAACGAAGTATCAGTCGTCTCTTACTGTCTCAAATCCGGCTATGGCACCCGACTCATCCCCAACGGAGCCATCCAGGGTGTTCAATTCCTCAAAACGCCCAACTTCCTTCAAGTGACCGGTGTAGGTGACTTCACTGGACTCAACATCCAACGTGGTGACGACGGAGGCGAACTTGACCCACACGGTGCCGATGGGACCGGAAACCCCAAGGGTGGCTTGGTATTCAGTAACAACGTGCCCGGAAGCGAGGGCAAGTATGTGCAGATCAAAGAGTGGAACAACTTCATGAGTGCCTACGAGTTCAGCTTCCGTGCGGCTTACGGTCCGAATGCGGATAAGTGGGCTCCTCATATCTACGATGTGATGGGTGCTTATTACAACACGAATGGAGGCAAGTTCCAAAAGGGCAGCTTCGAGGACTGTCAGGGTGACAGTGGAGAGTATGTTGGTGTTTATGGTGGCAGCACGTTCAGGCAGGGACAGAAGAAGACGCCGGCAGCTCACAGGCCAGCAGCAAGTTCCAACTGCAAGGCTTACCCGACGGTATCGAATGGCCCAGCTCCGCAAAAGCCCTACAGGAGGAGCGTTGCTAAGCCTCTCTGATCGGCAATCTTCTTACGCATTTTGCACATCGACTTCTCATTCAGCTCGCGGTGTATCCTGAGCGAACAGACGGGTGAATCCGCTTGAAGCTTGTTACGATCTCATCATTCCAATTTCAAACTTGCGATTCCTAATCATCGCACACTTCTGGACGTTCGTCTGACTGAAAGTCGAATAGGAAGGCAACTTCGCATTCATGAATGGAGCAAAGGCCAAAGCAGGCAGTCCAGCGGGTATCTTGAGGATTGTATCTATGTCTGTGTCAAAGCTTTGTCTGCAACGATGTGCTGTCTTTCGTGCTGGACTTAGTAGGCTGGGGAGCCTCAGGGTCGAACCAGCCGATCCCCATGCCGTGTTCGTTGACGTTGTCTGGGACCATGCCAAAATGCCATTCCCTCTCTACACCTTGCGGCAAGAATGACGCATCTCCGTTTAGCTCTTGCTTCCACTCTGCACGGCCGTGCCCTCGCTCTTCTCTTTGTACCCTCGTGTACTTGCTCAACGTCGCCGTCCCTGCGCCGATGAACTTGGTCCTCTTGCCGTCCGTATCGTCATTCAGCAAAACTCTTCCCATTGCAATGATGGTTGCTGCGTGGCTACAAATGAGCACCCTTGTCACACCGAGCTGCTCGCATCGTTGTTGAATGAGGTCCAGAATGTGACGTGCTCGAGCGTGCAGTTCCGAGATTGACTCTCCCTTGCTATCCGGATACAGAAGCGGAGTCCAGGAGAGTGAGAGTTGGGGAACGAACTCCTTCATGTATTCGGCGCGAGCAGGAACAGGGTGTGTGCCGGTGTCTGGTGTTGCTGTTGGAAACCATTCTGCTAGCCCTGGCTCAGCCACCAGCTCGAGGTTCAATGCAGATGCTGTGGGGAGAGAAGTTTGCAAGCAGCGGTAGTAAGGAGAGCTGACTATCAGCTGCGGCTTTTCGGAATCGGGTAGGGAGGAGAAGTAATTGGCGAGATGCCTAGCTTGTGATTGACCGTGAGCTGTGAGGACGGGGTCGCGAGGACGGTTGGTGGTTGGGAAGTTTTCAGAGCCAATCCAGCTCATGCGGAAGCCATGGCGGCAAATATAGATCGTGTCTAGCATTTTTAACCCCCTATAAGCCGTGCTCGAATGCGAGACGGTCGAGTGAGACGGTCGACGAGGTCTATGGTGGTATGACAGTGCGGGGTAAAGGATTTCGGAAGAGGCTAGCGAGCTTCGTTGTTGGACCCTGTCAAAGAAGCTTTGTTCTGTGCCGCGGTGAGCCAATCCCGGTGCGCAGAATAGCCGGATACTGATTCGCACGAAAAATCGCGCTGCTTCTCGGCAATCATTTCGAATTTAGTGACCGCTATTTTCAGTGTCTTTTTTTTTTTCTGACTTCTCCTCACCGTTGGGCAGCAAACTTCCTCTCTCTCTTCGCAGTCACTGGTTACTGTAGGTGACAGTTGTGAAACTTGTCGGTATCCCCTCATCGTTCAAACAACACCCAGCTATCAGATTATCCATTCTAATGACAGCAAGGGGCTGACACTGCTCATTCCGTGAGATATCAATCGTTGCCCATGGCATGACAAGGCTGACAAGCAAAAGCCGACAGCGGGATCGGTTCTTACCAAAGGCATGCAGCCAGATGAGATACGGTATGCTGGAAAATGGCTGATATTTCCGTGATTTTTTTAATTTTTTCCTCCACACTCGTCACCTTGACTTTTGTGCGGGATTTGAACTGTAACTTTGCTGGAGAAGAATTCAGGGCAGCACAACGCGGTAAAGGAAATCTGATTTCAGCTGTCGTTCATTTCTTCCTCTTCGCAACCACACACCAGTCCACCCTTCTCTCGATCGACGTGGTCTGCATTGCATAACGGACATCTCGACAGCACCATTGTCTTATCGCTTGCGGCATCCGGGCTTCTACGCTGATTCATTCTTCCTTCAGCACAGGCCATCCTTGACACCATCGTAGCAAATCGAGGTGCCCCACATCCTCAGCCGCTTGTTCAAATAGGGTCCTGAAGGACGACGGTCCTCGTTCCCAACCCCCCTCACCATCTCTTACCATCGATATAGAACTTTCCATTAGTTCATGCAACGACTGTCGGCGCTATCATCGCCGTTACTCCGCACCAGACCCACCATCTCTGCTTCTGTTCGCTCCACTCACCCTTCGTCTCTTTATCTCACCTTGGCTGTCGCACCGACACACACAAGGATACTCGTCACCCAACCTCCCTTCGCACCTTCATCCTTTTCATTCCACACAACACTGACCTACGCCAGTATGCCTTCTGTTGCCGAACTTCGCCAGCCTCCTCCCTCCATGCTGCCACCTGCCAAACGTGCCAAGATGGCCCAGACCTCCACTGCGCCTGCGCCCACCGCCGAGGTGGAGGCAGTCGCTGCCGATTCGACCTCGTACACAGACGTGCCCGAGCTCACCACCGACACTTACACCAACAAGCACAACGAAGTCGACGATGTCGCCCCGATCCCTGCCTGCACCTCTCCTCTCCAGTACACCAACGGCATCTTCCTCGCTCCCATGGTCCGTATCGGCACTCTCCCCACCCGTCTTCTCTCCCTCGAGTACGGTGCCGACCTCGTCTGGGGTCCCGAGATTGTTGACCGAGCCATCATCGGATGCGAGCGCGAGGTCAACCATACCACCGGCGTTGTCGAATACCTTAAAGATCACAAACAGATCTTCTCCTGCCACCCCATCGAACATCCTTATCTCGTCTACCAGCTGGGCTCTGCTAACCCGGACCTCGCCTACGAAGCCATCAAGACCATCACCCAAGCTGATGACGTCGCAGCCGTTGACCTCAACTGTGGCTGTCCCAAACCTTTCTCTACCCACGCAGGTATGGGAGCCAACATGCTCTCCACTCCTATCCTCCTCTGCAACACTCTCAAAGCTATGCGCCGTGCAGCTCCTCCACATGTCGCGGTCACTTGCAAGATCCGTCTCCTTCCTACGCAGGAAGCCACGCTTGAGCTTGTCGATAAGATCGTCCGCACCGGCGCTATCGAATGTCTGACTGTCCACTGTCGAACCAAGGATATGCGTCCTCGCGAACCTGCTCTCCTTCACCGTCTTCGCGAGATCGTCGACCACGTCAACACCATCAGCACTGAGATGGGTAAGACCATCCCCGTCGTCTGCAACGGCGATGTATGGGATGCTGTTACAGCCCCTCGCATCAAAGAGCTGACCGGTGTCACTTCGACAATGATTGCACGCGGTGCCGAGGCGAACCCAAGCTGTTTTAGGCAAGAGGGAAGCTTGAGTGTTCCCGAGGTGATTGCGCCCAAGTGGGTCAAATACTCGATTGCTCTCAACAACCCAGTGGGCAACACGAAGTACTGTATGGCTCAGTTGGCGTTCAAGCCCGCAGAAAGTGTCTCGAAGGATGCCAATGGAAATGCGGTCGGTAAGCAGATGTCGAAGAAGCAGCTGAGTGCATTGCGAACTGGCATTGCGCAGGCAAAGACGCACGAGGAGCTGGCAAAAGTTTTCAGTATTGACATCGAGCAGGTCAAATCACAGAATGTGGAGAAAGAAGTGCTCAAGGATCTTCGGGATGCATTGGACGAGAGGGTTAGGAAGGCAACTACTAGTCACAGTGGAAGCGGCTTTGACGGTCAGAGACTTGGCGCCGTCATCGGCAATACTTCCGGCTCTGGCTCTGGTTCTGGATCCAATCAGCAAGCCGGCGATGGCCACGCACAGGGTGACAACCAATCCAAAGCCACCTCAAATTCACCTCAGCCTGAATGGAAGCAACTTCTCGCCTCTTCCATCGGCGAGAACATCAAGAATGAGAAGTCGATTCTATACTACGCCTTCTCCACTGTCGAGCCACCTTCCTCCGTGCACGACGCGGCCAAGCCTCATGTGCGATACGTCGTTCACCGAGGTTTTGTCAACGAAAAGCGAGATGGTGATTCCGAGGGCGGAATCGCTCCTTTCAACCCTTCGTTTGGTTCGTCTCCTTGCCTGATGACAACCACTGACGTCCGCACGCCTAAGGTTCAGCAGCTCACTTCCCAGTCCAGTCTTCGAGCCCAAGGTGAAGATGGTTCAAGAGGAGGAGAATGCGAGATTGCTTGGTGGATTGAGTCCACTCAGCTTCAGTTCCGCATTTCCGGAACCGTGCATGTTTTGCCTACGCCTGGACATCCATTGCGATCCTTGTTCCCATTCGAACGTCTCTCGCCTCCTCGTGCACCCGATGCGATGAACGACGACCAGAAGTTCGACTGGGACGGCGAACGCAAACGCATCTTCGAGAAGCTCAATGCCGGTCTTCTGGCTTCGTTCTGCAGACCCACGCCTGGAACACCTCATCCTAATGCGGAGGAACTGGGAAGTGCAAAGCCAAAAGACGACACAAGCTCACCTTGGCCCTTGGAGCTGCCCCAGCCAGGTAAAGAGGAGAACGACGAACAAAAGAAGCAGCTAGAGGAAAGTGAGAAGAACTTCGCGCTCGTGGTGGTAGAGCCATACAAGGTCGACCTGGTTAATTTGGCGGATGACACGAGGACCATTTACGAGCTGGTGTCCGGTGAGAATGCTGCAACGGGACACTGGACTGCTCGTAGAGTGGTTCCTTAGAGAACCTATCCTCGCCTCGGCGTCTCATGTGTTTCCTGTATTCTTGTAGATTCGTCTCTTTGTTGTTTGCATGCATTGTTTTGTCTCCGAAGATCATTGTCATTGTCTGTGATTAGTGATGAAGCTCATTTGTACGAACACCTGCTTTTCCTTGAGAAGATGACGATTAAGAGGAGGAGGTAGTGAGAAGAAGGTCCAGAGCGGCTACTTCTGAGGAGAAAGCACGCACAGACCCGCGGCTCTCTGTGACACACACGCGATTTTCGCTGCAGCTGAAGCTGAAGTTACTCCACTCTCCTGAGATTTGTGATTCACACACAGCTTGCACTCGACTTCTTCAATGCCCCTCATCACTTTTTACAGCATAGCATCCACCACTGACTTCAGCACTTGTCGAAGTCAATCAAGTCTCGAGGTGCATCTGCTGCCGAGTCTGACCGCACTGCGGCGATCAGAAAGCGCTGCTGTCTAGTGCAGCGCCGGCCAGTAACACTCACCATGCACAACGCCTTCGACAGCTCACCTTTGCTAACCGGCATCAAGGGCAAGCCAGAATCTGTTATCGTCCACGGTGCGAAGCTCTTCGTAGGCACATCTACAGGTGCACTCAATGTCTATCGCACCGACCAATCACAAGACCGAGAGCCGATAGCCTCTACTTCAACTTCACCGACGAAGCCCGCATCTATCCTCTCTACCCGATCAACGGCGCGACATGAGAAGGTCCCAGCATCCATCCCAATACAGAGCTCAACACAGTTCTCCAGACGATCAATAGACCAGCTTGGCATTATTAAAGAGGCCAATCTCTTGGTCTCGCTCTCGGACGGATATGTCTCGCTTCATGACCTTTCAACATTAGAATTGCGGTCCCAGGTCGTCCAGACGAAGGGAGCGACGACTTTCGAGGTCGACACTTCGATTCAAAAACGCGCTGCGCCAATTGTTCCGGATTACGGGCCTGGTCCGCTAGGAGGACGAGGATCAATAAGAGCAGGCGGTGGAAAATACAATCCTAATGCCACCCTCGGCTCACGTGCTTTCAGACCAGGTGCCATCGGAGATCAGACTCAGGCTGGTGCTGTTGGAGGTGCTGCGGGGGTGGGAACAGTGGGAAGGAACAGATCAAGCGTCTATGATGTGCCTTCGAAAGACTGGCAAACAGCAAGTATGCGAGGAATGGATGCGATGGTCAAATACAGAGAGGAGGAACGGAGGAAAGCGATGGAAGGTGCGCGGTTTGGCGGTGCAGCAGCCGATGCAGAGGGTCAAGACGGAGTCATGACGCTCGTCACGGTATTAGCTGTGGGCGTCAAGCGCAAGCTACTTGTGTTCCGATGGGTAGATGGCGAGTTCTGGGATACGCGAGAAGTCGGGCTCCATCATACGCCCAGGAGTCTCGCATTCGTCACACCAACCAGGTTATTGATGGGATATAACGCGGCGGAATATGGCACGATTTCAATACCACTTGCGGCTGAATCGACAGTGGCATACACACACCCTTCATCGGGCTACGGCGGCGGTTCCAGCAGCCAGCTTCGTCGTGAGACACATGTCCATCCACCAGCTAACTCCACTTCGGGCCCGCTGGTGGACCTCACATCACCCAGCCTCTCTTCGTGGCACGTCGAGGACTTTGACCTGGCCAGCAACAATACAGTCACTCCTGAAGGCGGGCACGCAGCAGGGGCAGGACATCCCAGTACAAGCATTTCCATCGCAGGAGGGGCGGGTGCTGGCTTTGGCGCTGCGCTTGGCGGGCTTGGAGGATTAGGAGGATACATGGGTTTGGGTGGAAAAAGCAAGATGTCGGTGCTGCACGTCGATGGCGGCGAAGTGCTGTTCGTGAGGGATGGCATGGGTATCTTTCTGGGTGCCGATGGTAGACCTACCCGCAGGGAAGGCATCGAATGGAGTGCAAGCCCGCTCGAAGTGGCCTTCGCAAAGCCATACGTTTTTGTGGTGCTACCAAGTGGATCGGTGCCATCGCTCAAGAACAGCTCGTTGCCGAACGCAAACAATCCGGTCTTGCAGATCCGATCTGTGGGAACGCTCTTTGCAGTTCAGACTCTTTGCTTTCCTCCCGTCTCAGCATCAAGCAAGCCAACTTCGTCGTCGTCGTCACCACCGCAGGTACGGCTTGTCACGCCGTCAACAGGCAACAAGCCACCTGTATTTGTCGTTGTCACGCCCACCGATCGCACCGCGCTCGAAAGGGAGGGCAGTACCATCTGGCAGCTTGAGATGCAAGGCTGGGGCCGCCAGATTGACGAGCTGGTGGAGAAAGGCGAGTTCGAAGAAGCGCTCGGCCTGCTGGACAGTGTTGATAACGTCATCTTGGAAGACAAGGATGAGCGCAGAGCGCATGTGCAGGGTCTCTTTGCAGTGTCCCTTTTCGCGGACGAGCGGTACGATGAAGCAGTAGAGATGTTCATGGAACTCGACACGAATCCAGCCAAGGTCATTGCACTGTACCCGTCGAGTGTGGCCGGTGACTTGTCTCGGAGCAAAGAGGAGTGGTTCCCGATCTTTGGTGGAAAGACACCTGCCAAATTGCGTGCAGCGCCGTCATCGGATCGCGGTGATTCACTGTCGAGTCCGACGCCAAGCATAGCAGCGTTGCCAGCTCAAGCGCAATCTCTTGCGACATCAGCAACGAGTGCAGCGCGGAGTCGACTCGGAGCGTTTCTGCCAGCTCGACGACCTCAGAGTATTGTCGGCGAGCCGGCAGGTCTGGGCAGTCTGAGTTCGAGTCCTTCCCAGGCTGGTTCGAGCAAGCCCAAGCCGACTCGAACAGCCACCGGTGCAACGACAGCGACAGCGCAGGATGCAGATCAACTTGCTGAGACTGGCTCGATCCGGTCCGTCAGAACAACGCGGGAAGCACCGGAGATGAAGGTCACAGGATCAGGTACAAGTCGCGACAGTCGCAATACCGCTGTTGCCGCTGCTGCCGGAGATTCGTCTTCACGCAAAGCACTAGACGCACTCGGCAAGTTCCTCGCGGACCGTCGTCGAATCTTCAAGCCGATTTTGGAAGCAAGTCCGCATCTTGAATCAAAAGATCATATGGCAATGTCACAGATCAAACGCGATACGCACTGGCTTCTGTCGTTGCCCAGCAAGCCATTTGGTGAGATGGACAAGGACGAGCTGATTGCGTTGGCGCAAACAGTGGACACAGCACTTTTCAAAACGTTTCTGCAGACCAAGCCGTCATTAATTGGGCCATTGTGTCGAATCGAGAACTGGTGTGAGGTCGAGCAGGTCGAAGAATTGCTGAAGGAGCGAAAGAAGTTCTCCGAGCTCATCGCGCTGTACGGAGGTAAAGAAATGCACAGCAAGGCGCTCGGACTGTTGAAAGAGTTTGCTGATGACGAAGACGACATTGAAGAGAAGATGCGGCCGACGATCCAATATCTACAGAATCTAGGGCCAGAGTTCATTGACTTGATTATGGACACGTCACACTGGCTGCTCAAGGTTGACAGCCAACTGGGCATGGAGGTCTTTACTGCAGATGCGGGCAAGATCGGTTCTTGGCCGCGACTTGAGATCGTCGATGACCTCAATCGCTTCGACAAGAGCCTGTGCGCTATTTATCTGGAGTACATCATCGAGAATGCAGGCGAGGCCGATCCTGAACTGCACGATAAGTTGATCAAGCTATATCTTCGAAGAGCTGCTTATCTGCGTGAGCAGCTGCGATCAGGCGCAGCGTCTGAAAGCAAGAAGGACACCGAAGCGCAAGCGAAAGAAGATGATGCCGAGGGCGGACAACAGACACCAACCCGACCGCCGCAAGAGGAGCGAGAAGAGCTCATGCGGAAGCTGCTCAAATTCCTGCGAAGCTCGACACAGTATCGGCCCGAACAAATTCTGGTGCGGCTACCTGCAGATGATGATGACCGAGACATGCTCGAAGCAAGAGCATTGCTGCTAGGAAGGATGGGTCAACACGAGGGAGCGTTGAGCATCTATGTTCGCAAGCTGCAAGACCCGGCCAGGGCAGAAGAGTACTGCCGAGATGTTTGGAGATTTCGAGCGGCGTCATCTACACCTCCAGCAGTCATTCCTGCTCATTCGCAACATCAGCCAGCAAAAGGGCGCTCGAACCACCAGCAAAGCCTTCTCATTGACCACGAGCAGAAGCAGCAAGCTGATCAGGAGGTATTCCTCACACTCTTGCGCATCTACCTAGACGCGAGTTCATCTACCTCCCTGCAGCTAGATTCAGCGTTGGGTTTGATGCAAAGGCATGCAGCAAGGATCGATTTGCGTTCTGCACTGGAGCTGCTTCCGTCCTCGGTGCCGTTATCACAGATTGCTGGTTTCATCAATGTGAACCTGCGAGACTTGACACGTAAGCAACACGAGGCACGTGTGATCCGCGAGATCCGCACGAATCGGAACTGGCAAGTGGAAGAGACGCTTTGCAAGCTGCAAAGTCGACGGGTCAAGGTGGGCGAGTCGAGGACGTGTCCTAAATGCCATAAGCGGTTGGGCAACAGTGTTGTAGCAGTGAACCCAGTAAGCGGTGCAGTGATGCACTACTTTTGCTCCATTCACGCTGAGCAAAAGGGGCAGCAGAGGCCACAGTGATGGCGGGCACAAGGAGCGAACATCAGACTACAGCGCCGCTTTTCTTCCTGTATCTTCAAGATATCACTGCGCAGCACAGCACATCCAGCTAATCTCAGCCAATACAGGAGCCTTACAAGTGTGTGTTAAGTGTGGCCCGTCTCGAGAAGACCATCGTGACGGCAAAACAGGACGATCAATTGTGCCTTCCAGACCATACGACTGCCTCGGCACATCCGAAAATCGCGTTACAGTGCGTGCGAATATGAGTCTGAGCGTCCCTGATACTTACAAGACGGCGTTTGAAAGAATAGGAGGTCAAAGAATGTTCCCACGTTTGAGTTTGCACAGCAAAAAACATTTTCTTGCTGACTCGAGGCGATGCAACTTTCTCCTCTAACCTTCGCGCAGCACAACCCAATGGAACGACTTCGGACGCATGCAGAGTGATGACAGGGTCGAGATCCTTGTAGTGTGTGCGAGTGCGGGGTGCATATGGTAGTGCCGATGTGCCTGTGTCACTGGATTGAGCGCAAGACAGATGGCAAATGCATACCCCAGACGAGGAGTTGCTCGACACCATTCAGCACAATAGGTTTTTCCAAGCTTGGAAAGTCACGGTTGGGTAAATCTCCTCCCCTTATCTCTCCGAGACGTCAGCGTGAGTGTCATTTTGATGCTTCTTCGTGATCTGACAGTATGAGCAGATAGCAAAACCGGGATACGGAACATGGTGATCTTTAGGCTTTCGGACGTATCGGCAATCTCGCCCTGGCTATTTATCCGAACGTCGTCGACAGTGTATCCCGCAGTGTTCGGTCGCAGACATCGCTCCGACAATCCACGGACAATGACGACGACAACTCGTATCCACGGTGATGGTCTGACAGAGCTGACCACGTCGTTGCGCGCGAAAGCGCTATGGTGGCGATAAGTGAACCTTGTTTGATTGCCGAAATGAGAACTCAGCCATTTTCTGCTTGCAATGCTATGCGAGAAGCCATCACGCGCGTCTTGTCATTCCAATTAAACAAGCTCGAATGACTTCATCCATATACCCATCAAAGCCTATTCTGAAAAGCTTTGTTAGGAAGTGAGCTCAAGGATTGCCGAAAACCACACGCCATTCGGCACAGGCAAGAGCCTGGACGAAGCGAGCGATGCTGGAAGAGACTGTTCCCGGTAGCGCTTCCCCGCGATCATCGTTCATGGATGCATGGATCCCCACAGTCGCGCGACAGGCTGTCACGAACGAAGCGAGAGGACCTGTCATGTTCGTTCGGAATCAATCCGACGGTCAGGCACTGCACCACTTTGCGATTGCTTTTTCCGTCCTAGACTGGAAAGATCATCGTCATCCTATGGAGACTTGAGATCAGGCGCCGTGTTCATGCTATGCGAGGTGCTTTAGCCGCTTATCGACGGTCTCGACCCCGGTCATGCAGCAACGTTCAGTGTTGCTCTGCAATGCCTGACCAAGTGGGTCACAGAGGCAAGG
This sequence comes from Ustilago xerochloae, assembly GCA_928856705.1. Lineage (NCBI taxonomy): Eukaryota > Fungi > Basidiomycota > Ustilaginomycetes > Ustilaginales > Ustilaginaceae > Ustilago > Ustilago xerochloae. Next base: position 647,864 of record CAKMXT010000025.1, read on the forward strand.
CCACTAGAAGAGAGCTCTGCGTGCGCCACGCATTCTTTACTGGTTACGTTGCGGAGTGATCCAAACAGCGGTCTTTTCGGTGTCATATATAAGGAGACGTCTCTCGCATGTATTAAGAGCTGTGTTCACCCCCATCCAAACATGGAGTGGTTCTTATAGCCACAGCATCGACATCGAGCAACTTACTCCCACATAGACATTCACAAACCCAACCTCTCAAAAGATTGCAAATTGTTCCTGCCCACCTCATAGCTTCTAGAACGCTGACATCTACACGGCTTCTCCGACATCGTTGCCTGTTCTTATCCGCGCTCCCGTCCTACACGCGTCTGTCCCTCGTCGGACAGTCCAACTCGAACCTCATAGCTTTCAGTATCATCCTCCCTTTTCGTTCAGCTAGACGATTCACCTTCTTGCAGTCTGTCACCGGCGAACATAACGGCCGTGCTCAGCATCTTGGCGAGGGATACATTAGGTCGTCGAAGCGAGACTCAGCCTCGGTTGGCCCCTTAGCGAAACCTTGTCACGATCAAGAAAAATCAATTCAAATTATTCGGAGAATTAAAAGGCAGAGACGTCAAAATTTGCCGAGACCAACACTCACTGCTTGAGTGCCCGAAGCGCGTTTCAGAAGCTAGACCAACACTTGCACCGTCTTTCTTCAGCCACTTGGGGACAGTGACAGGATTAAGGTTCGGCTGCGCTTTCTTGTGCAGCAACTCCGCATTGAACGCACAAGAAGCAAGCAAGCAAACAAGTTGCAGCAACGTCTGCAAGGTGGCGTAGACCAACTCTCTTGTTCTTCAACACGGCCCCTCTTGCATCCGCCGGGCTTCTAGACGAGCTCCGGTCTCAGTCTGGAACAGCCTTTTCCCACGTTGACAGCTTCGGTGGCGTAGAAGCTCATCTGTCTGTGATCAGTGCAGGTGATCAGCGACGTTGTCAAAGCTTTGTACGTCGCCGGCAATAAGCTTTCCGCACGGTTCGCGACGTCGTCTGCTGCTCAGTCAATTCATCATTAGCTTCATTAGCCCCCGTCCGCTCTTCTCACTCTTGCTTTCTCACCACCACCACCTTCCCCTCCTCTCTCATCCTTCCGCACACCTAAGTCGCTTCTTATCACCCATCATCATACTACAAACCTCATCATTTTCGAACTTTGCTGCCGTACTTTTGTCGGCACAGCAACGATCAATAATTCAAAAGCAATAGAGACGTTGGACGTGGTCAACCCAACGTCATAGCCTTCTCCCTTCCGATTTCACTTCACTTCATCCTCTCATCTGGGTCGAAGGCCTGTTGCTTTTCCTTCTCTCTTCTCTTCTTTCGATTCTTTCGGTCCCTTCCTTATCCTGACACACAGCATTTCAAAAACAAAAAAAAAGGCTCAACGATATACAGAGCCGCTTAACTGCAGCCAGCGCAGGACAACCAGCCCAAAGGCAGCACCGAGTCGGCCCAAGTAGAAGTCTGGCGCGCTCACCGAATTCAAACGCTATTGTGATTATTTTGGACTCATGCCTAGCTTTGCAGATATCTATGCTAGCTGTTTGTATGAGGCGGGAGAAGGCCTGCCCCTGTGGAATCCGTCGCCACTTCGTCTTGGTGACGTCGGATACGTTCGTGACGGCTCTTTCATCGTTCTCTTCAACGCCGTTGACGGTCCCGAAGCTTTGTCTGATGCTGCCAGCATCCAGCTCGCTCGTCGACATGATCGATCGAGATCACGCGATCGAGCTCGTCGCGAGTCCGCCATAAAAACAGCGATGGACATCGACGAGTCAGACGGCCACGCAGTAGCAGGGGCCATGTCATCGCGACGCTCTTCTCTCGCATCTTCTGTCGTCTCTGTATCATCGTCGTCAGCCCCGCTGACCAGGTCGGCAGCCTCCGACTCGCTTCTGCCATCCGCTGCCAAGAACGGCTCTCCGTCCATTTCCCATCGTAAGCTCAGATCTGGCACGCCTCCGGAGGGTCCCTTCCCGCCGATGCCACTCTCGGTCGATCAAGAAGAGCCAAAGGTCTTCGACATGGGTCCACGCATGTCATCTACCTATCGCTGCCTTGGTATTGGTGCAGGTGCTTCTGTGCCCGGTACACCGCTCAGCGTCAAGATAGGCTTCGAGAGCTTGGGCGGTGATGGTGCCATCCTTGTCCCGCGCGATCCAACGGAGCGAACCCGCCTCAAGTACCTCGGCGTCCTCAAAGCGTATATCAAGGCTCACCTCAAGTGGATGTATGAAACATATGGTCGCATCGAATCGATTGCCATCGATGACCTGGCGCTCATCTATGGCCAGGATCGCACGTCTGACTGGGCTGTAGCTGTCTCAAGAGATGCAGCGCGAGGAGCCAAGGTTGAGTTCGAGATCTTTGGCAGTGCCAACATGGGCTTTTGGGGCAACTGGTCACATACTCTTAGTGCATGCCAGCGCGGACCCCATCGCCCACAAGCTGCTGGCTCCCAACGGAACATGAGCCATTCGAAGCACGTGCGAGCACCGACAGGCCGGAACCAACACGAAGAGGATCGCACTTGGGGTATGAACATCGAAGGCGGCGTCGTCAATGCTTCCTTTTCTTTCACTAAACCTTCATTTGACAGCGGGCATGACGGCGAACAGGATACTAGGGGTCGTCGTCGCTCCCCACCTAGCCGGGCGCATAGCATCACCTGGTCGTCCGAGGTGCATGCGCCGCCCGATCAGACCATCTCCATTCGTCGCGTTACGGCTTATACCAGCTTGGGTCTTGGCTTCCTTCCTGCCCGGCCCAGGGCAGCAGCTGAACCTCGCGATCCCGACTATGATGGCAAGCAGGATCGTACGAACGCACCGGTGGCCCGACAAGATGGAGATGACCTTCCTGAAGCATCCAATAGTAACAAACAGTGGTGCGACGATCCTCTGGAGGCGCTGCACTTATGGATCCACGAGAAGGGCGGCGCCAAGGTCAAGGTATCTATTGCTTCGGATGACGACTGCTTGCAGCTGCTCGCAAAGCTGGCCGACAAACACGCTGCAAGAGTCGGGCTGCAGAAGGCCGTTCGCATGGCAGCCGATCGATTTGCGTGCATCTCCATAGACGACGACGGTTTTGCTACCGTCTCGATTGTTAATCCTCCAAGTCCAGATCCCCAACGTTTGACTGTCGCGGGTACGGTCTCCACTCGCTCGTCGCCTGCGACCCTGAAGACAGCAGGAAGTGCCGCAAACTCTGCATACTGTCGATCTGCTGACAAGGAGAACGTGGTTGAGAACCTTTTCACAGTTGCGAGACGTGCTACCTTAACGTATGCTGCCCATATGCACCAAAGCACACCAGCGTCGGGACTTCGCACCATGTTGCCGTCCTCCAACTTCAACTCGATGCTCCCTTGCCGATCGAGATATAATATTGGTCCTACGTCGCCGTCGGTTGTTCTACCTTAGCAACGACTTTACTTCATTCGTCTTACTCGTTACGCGAAGGTGACTGGATAGCGCACATTCTTGACGTCCCTTCTTCGCGGTCGTTTGACCTTTCTTCTTGCTTCCACACGTTATGCTTCATATAGTCATTCTTCTTCATCACCGTGCTTGATTTTCTTTCTTGACATCTGTATCAGGACATTGCAATCATACTTTCTTTGTAAATATTATCTCTAATGCTGACTGTGCGTCCGAGACCGTGTCTTGTGCATCACAACATGGTGTTGGGCACAATGAGATGGAAAGTGGGCTTTGGCGTTGTTCGATAGGTCTTGAGCACATCTTCACTGCGTCACGCGATACGCGCGCGTTCCTGTCCCTTTGGTGTGACTCAAAAGCCGATTGATCCGATATGCGTGTTTAAGAAGAAATCCCCAATTTTGAGCGTTATCCAAGATGAGCCGGCAAGGTGTGTGTAGCCGATACAGAAATCTGGAAGACTTCTGTGCAATGCACGGAGCAGCAACAGCAGCAGCAGCAGCAGCAGCAGCAGCAGCACCAGCAGCAAAAGCCTAACCAAAAGCCGGTGCGCCGCTTTGTGACCCGAGAAGAAAGCTGTTTGAGTTCCGGCTATCAATGTTGGGGAAGCTCATCTAAGCTTGCTTCGCTCGTTCGTCTTCGCCATCACCTTTCGTCATTACCGTGTCTTCTTCACTCTTCACTCAGCACACGCTCTGGCCGCAGCAGAGGTCTTCGCCTCGCTTTTAGCTATATAGCTTCGCCTCTTGATCCCTCGGCGGGAGCACAAGCAACGCATCCATCATGGCTCACCTCTACCCGCACCTTCGAGTGCACCAAGTCTTTGGTGCAAACACCGACGTTGGCAAGACCATCTTCACCACTGCCCTCTGTCTCGCATCTTCCGCCCTGCCTCTCTCCTCATCCTCTTCTTCTTCGTCATCTCCGCCCACCGACGTCTTCTCCGCCTCTTCACAAAATCTCGGCGAGCGAGTGCATTACCTTAAACCAGTCTCGACCGGTGCATTGGACGATGCAGATGACGCTCACATCTCACGCTATGTCCCATCGGCACAGTACAAGACCCTGTATCGTTTCAGCGAGCCCGTCTCACCACACCTCGCAGTCGAGCTGGAGAGGAGGGCGAAGTTGGCTGAGAGGGAAGTAGGACAGGAGCCGGCACCTCCAACGGACGAGGAGTTCGTGCGAGATGTTGGAAAATGGATTCATGCTGCCGCGGCGGAGGAGGCCAGCAGGAAAGGCGTAGCGTATGTCGAGACAGCTGGTGGAGTTCATTCACCTGGACCATCAGGGTTGTCACAATCGCACCTGCTCAGGCCGTTGCGACTCCCGACGATCTTGATCGGATCAGCAGAGCTCGGCGGAATCAGCACCACCCGCTCTGCATTCGAATCGCTTCTCGTCGCGGGTTACGACGTCGAGGCAGTGCTACTGTTCCCATCGCCAAGATATGGCAATGTGGAATACCTGCGAAAATTCTTTGCGGAAGAGCACGGTGTTCCTGTCTTCGGTTTGGGTGGACCTAACTCCTCTGACGCTGCCGGCGTGTACGGTCCACCGCCAGTCAAGAACGTCGACAGTGCAGCTGATCGGGCTGCGATGACGCATTTCTACCGTGGCCTCGTCGCAGGTCATCCCGAACCCCACTCAGCAGAAGAGAACCCAGGGGGAGTCTATAACGTTGTGCAATACCTCCGCGAAAGACACGCTGAAAGGATTCAAGAAACATCTACAATGGCTCAGCGAACCAGAGACACGTGCTGGTGGCCGTTTACTCAACACCAGCTAACTCGAACCAATGCTGAGGTCAACGTCATCGATAGTGCGTACGGAGACTTCTTCTCCATGCTCGATCAACGTTCTCCCTCCTCCTCCTCCTCGTCGGGAGTGGTGGATGCAGTGAAGAGCAACTCTCTCCTCCAACCCATCTACGACGGCAGTGCATCTTGGTGGACTCAATGTCTAGGACATGCACCACAGCGACTTGTGACAGCTGCAGCCCATGCTGCTGGTCGATATGGTCATGTGCTTTTCCCCAACGGTACACACGAACCTGCATTGCAACTCGCGGAATTCCTCACCGGAAAGCAACATCCTTCGCCTTCACTCACGACCAACCCAGGCTACGGTTGGGCGGACAGGGTTTTCTTCTCAGATGACGGATCTACAGGAATGGAAGTTGCGCTGAAAATGGCTCTTCAGTCTTCGATTCTCCGATATTCTGCGAAGGCGTCGTCAGAAAAGGCAGCAGAGAAGGCGAAACCAGGACAACAGGCGGGTTATCGGGGAGGAAGGCCAAAGCAGGAATGGGAAGTCTTGGGATTGAAAGGAAGTTATCATGGAGACACAATCGGAGCAATGGACGCATGCGAGCCTAGTGTCTATAGTGAAGCTGTGCACTGGTATAGAGGCAGAGGGTTCTGGTTTGATCCTCCTATGGTGGAAATGCTTGCGAAGGGAGATGTCACGGTCAGTCTCAGCGTCGCAGATAAGGATCTTGCTGATCGTATGCGTAGCCGACATCTCTCACCAGAACTCGCAAACGGTGGCAAGAAGGAAGGAGATGTTGTGTTCGAAAAAACGTATTCGTCGATGCAGGAGGTTTACGATGTCGAAGCACGTCTCAAGTCTAAAGATCCTTTGGTCGAGTTCTATCGAACCACTATCCGCGATCAACTTCGTCAACTTACTGTTGAGCAGAACCGCAAGTTCGGAGCCCTTGTACTGGAACCTCTCGTCATGGGTGCCGGTGGAATGATCTTTGTCGATCCGCTCTTCCAGAGAGTTCTGATCGACACTTGTCGTGCTAGTAGCGATCTCTTCTCGCTTACTGACGCTCCTCTGACCCCGCCCTCTTCCTCCCCTGCAGCGGAACAAAGACAAGAAGGTGACTGGAGCGGAATCCCAGTGATCTTCGACGAAGTCTTCGCAGGTCTTTACCGTCTTGGACACTGTACGCCCGCTTCTGTCCTTGGCGTCACACCAGACATCAGTGTTCTCGCCAAGATCCTGACCGGAGGAATGGTCCCAATGTCAGTCACGCTCGCATCAAGTAGCATCTTTGACACGTTTAACAAGAGCGATTCCAAAGTCGATGCTTTGCTCCACGGACACAGTTACACTGCTCATCCCATTGGATGTGCTGTAGCGCTTGAAACGATGAAGGCTATTGAAGAACTCAAGGTCTCTCCTAGCTGGTCGGAGGCACAATCAGAGTGGAAGCAAGGAGGAGAGGAGAAGGAAGGAGTGTGGTCATTCTGGTCCAAGTCCGCGGTGGAGAAGCTGACAAGCTTGCCAAATGTTGATCACGCGATGGCTATGGGTTGCGTTCTCAAAGTCGCGCTGAAGGACGTCGGTGGCAAGGGAGGCTACACAAGTACAGCATCAGTGGACGTTCTGAGAAAATTGAGGTTTGGGGAGAGCATTCACCAAGGACACCCAAGTGTACCAGTGCAACAAGGAGAGGAAGCAGGCGAGGATGGTAAATTGCCATATAACATTCACGCTAGACCTTTGGGTAACGTGATCTACCTCATGTCCTCGCTCAACACCCCTCAAAGCGTGTTGAGAACCAGCGAAGACGTGCTGTACACCGCTATTGCCGATCAGAACAAGTGATTACACCTGACCACTGACATGCACACACCTCATATAGACACGCAATAGGAAACCACAATCGTCACAAGACATCTAAGCTTGCTTGTATCTGCTTGATTATTGCTTGTTCGTCTATCCCTGATCATTAGCGTCATCGTCGAGCATCTCCACCAACACTCCCAAGACCTTTCTTTGCTTCTCCACTTCCCTCTTCTCTACTGTCTTCCTGAACGTCGGGACACCCATCCTTTGCAACTCCTCTTGCTGTTTCTTTACACTGTCGTCCCATTGCTTCATCATTGCTTTTCTTCTCTTTTCATCTTCCTGAGCTCGTACTTTTGGGTTCGGATACTGCTTGTCTGCAGTTGCGGCAAATTGGCGGTACTCTTTGACTAGCCGCTTCTCAAGCTCGTGCTGCTGTGTGCGGAGTGCCTTCAGACGGCGCAGAAGCGCGGTGTCGGATGACATGGAGGAGAGAATGGGAAGCGACTCGGCGAACGACAGCGTTGCGAGGTCGCGTGTTGTTGGTGTGACCGGCTTTGGTGAGGGCTTGGGCTTAGGCGGGGATGAGGGCGTGGGCACAGGTTCGGAAAGGACAGGATTAGAGGCGCTAAATGGATTGAATGAATAAGGGTCGAAAGGGTCTTCGGAGGGGCCTGACGGGACACCATACTTTGAGGTGGGATTGTTGTACGTGCGCCTGCGCCTAGCTGCCTCTGACTCTTGATTGTCTGCTGACAATGCTGCTGAGGAATAGTCTGCAGCTGTGGAGAAGGGGTTGGCTGGAGCCGGGTATGCTGCAGTGCTTGATTGAGGAGCTGCTGCGGAAGAAGTTGAAGCTGCGGAGGAGGACGAGGCATCCTGCTGCCGACGCAGGATGTCCAACAACCTCTGCACTCCATGCGGATCGTCTCGTTGTTGGTTCAAGTTCATGATAGCTAAGTTCTCCACTGCTGTTGGACCTTCGTGATGAGATTGAGATGAAGCAGATTAGTGAAGGTCCGAAGAAGTGTTGGAAAGGGTCTTCAGCCGCCTCCACTCCCACTCCGCCAAAAAAGTGTTTCTTCTTGTGAGTGAGAATCCCGACTCCCGCACCACACACCAACTTTTTTGCGACAATTGTGAATACCGACACTTTCTTCTTGTTCTCCCCATCCCTCTAACCTCACCTTACCTTGGCATTAACAGATTCCTCGACAACATGCCGTCAAAACGCAAGCGCTCAGGTCCAGGCTTCAATCGTGATGCCAAGTCCTCCGACACTTCGGCCTTCAAACGATCCAAACCGGCATACAACCAAGTCTACCGCGTTTCCTCGCGGAACATTTCCGGTCCGGGAATCTTTGTCACTTGCGTTCAAGGGAAGGAAAGGAAGGCATCATTACAGTTTATCGATTTGCTGAATGAGGTGGCTGATAGGATCTATCCCGGTGTCAAGCCTGAGCCTTTGCCAGAAGCTGGCAGCGAAGAGAAAGCAGTGCTCAATTCGGGTGCTGGTGGTGATGAGGAAGACATGGACGAATTGAGAAATGGTGCGGTCGCAACACTGCAGCCTGCAGCAAATCAAAGCGAACCGAAAGGAGACACAAGCGATGCCACACCGGAACAAAAGCCACAAGAGCCAAAGACGGGCGAAGACGATGATATTGCAGCGCAAATTGCAGCAGAGCTTCAAGACATCAAATCATCTGAACGACAGCAGCGAGGAGGTTCCAAAAAGTCCAAATCAGGGTCATCTGAGGCTGTACGATTCAAGAACATCGAGACAGATACAGAGTGCTTCCTCTTCATCTCGGTGTCGCCTCCATTTGACCCCTACCTTTTCGTCTACACTATCCTTTCTGACGTCGAAGCCTCCGGCGAACCTCGCTCCCGTTTCGTCCAGCGCCTGACCCCTGTCACGACTACCTGCTCCGCCAACGGTGAAGACCTGACCACCCTTGCACGCACCATCTTGCCCAATTTCTTCTCCACAAACGCCGCCGAAAGCAAAACATTCAAGATTGACCCGAGAATTCGATCTCATTCCAAACTGAAGCGAAACGATGTCATCCAGATCATAGCTTCCAACATCCCAGTTGGAGAGGATGGGGAGAGGATTCATAATGCAAACTTGACCGCACCTGATCTGTGGATTGTTGTTGAGGTAGTAAAGAACTCGGCAGCAATCAGTGTAGTGAAGGATTACGAAAGATATAAGAAGTTGAATTTGCAAAGTATCGCACAGGCGAGTAATGAAGGTAAGGCCAAAGAGATGGATGCAGCGGAAGGTAAAGGAGATGGGAGGATCGCGGCGAGCTTGGTGGGAAAGAATGCGCCGATGCCAGCAGCAGCAGGGACAGATGCTTCAGAAGCAGGAGCAGATAAGAAGTCTACAGAGGATGCAGCGAACGAGATCGCAACGGAACGGGCGACAGAACAGAGTACAGAGAAGGAAACTGATCAGCCGGCAAGCGAAGAGCAACAGATGGCCAACTTCCGCCTCTTCTGAATCATACTTTGCACAGACGTTTCGAGGATCACGTGTTGCATTCATCATCTAGCATTTCTTCTACACCATAATTGCAATCCTGACATCTTCCTCAGCTGCCGAATGACTTGAGAGCAATTGAGCTATTCGCTTGCTTCGCTCCCGTTTGAGCGCCTGCACCTCCTGTCGCTGCGGCCGAAGTCGAACCGCCTTGTCCAAGTTGCGCTCTGATCGCGTTTTCCAACAACGTTCTTCTCTCGACGTCCAACGCCGCAGTGGCTTCTTTGAATGCAGCGGCGTGCTGTCCGGCGAGCGTGATGAGCTGACGAACAGTGAGGGTGTGCAGCTCCGTAGCGGCCGCAGGTGATGGAGAAAGCAGAACCAGCAGGGTAGGCAAGATGATGGCAAGAGCCTTGGCGCGGAATTCACCCTCGTTAGGTAGGACAGAGATGAGGCCCGCCATCGTCTTGATGACGTCCTCCAGAGCTCCACGAAGAGATGCGAGTGGTGTCTTGCCTGCACCATTAGAGCGTGTTTCTGAAGACGAGGCTACCAAAGGCCCGGCACGACAAACAAACTCGATCAGTCCGGGCAGCAGCTGTCCTACGCAGTACAGAAGAGAAGCATTGCCACGCGATGAGGCGAGCACAATCGTGCGAGCGCAATTTACCGCCGTCAAACCGACTTCTTCAACGCCTTCTCCCAATTGCTGTGGCTCAGCACCTTTTGCTCCGGCAGTCTGCTTCCACTGCTCGACTTCCTCCTCGAATTGTAGCAGCTTCTGCACAATGAGATAGCAAGCGTGTTCAGCTACGGCCTGCGACACCTTGATGTTGATCGGGATGGAAGTGAGTACTACAACAGCAGCGAGCAAGCTGTTCTTCGTCTTGTTGAGCGCAATGCGACCAGCACGCGTGCGTAGATCATCGACATGTTGAAGCGCCTGAGATAGCAGGCCATGGATGGCACGCTGCAGCACGTCGCTGTTTGGCTTTATGGACTTGGCTGATCGTTCGCAAAGATCCTTGAGCGAGCTCAATGAAGGGGACACAAGATCTTGTTCCGACGTCTCGTCCTTGAGCAAGTCGGCGTACGTGTAGAAACCTACAGCGAACAAGTCTTCCTGTAGGGCTTTGGGATACAGACCGACAATGCCAATGTAAGCAGAATACGCAACGCGTAAAAGTGCTGTCTTCTCGTCTACCGATCCGCGCGTGGTCCGTACATTCTGCAGCACGCAAACAACTACTCGTAGGCACTGGCTGAGCTTGGCTTCGTTCGGCAACTTGCCAGCTTCAGCAGCAGCCTCATCCTCACCAGAAAGCAGCAGCTTTCCATACGAAGCAGCCATCCCGCCGATGGTCTCGAGTACCGAGACTTGAACTGAGGGCGGCTCGGTCATCACCAAACGGTACCATAGGTTGCAGAGCTCCGAGAACAAGGTATCCTGCAGTAACGCACTTCCGGCCACTTGCGGCTTGCTTAGAGCGGTCATGGCCCGAAGCGAGATGCGCATCACCTTGCCTTCGTGCACCGATTCAACACTGTTGGACGATCGCGTCGCAAGAGCCTCGAACGCGAGACCATAGAGCACAAAGAAGAAAAGGCAGGGCTCGCTTCGAGCCTTGGGCGGTGCTGCGGTAGCGTTTGTACCGGCCGTGGCCGTATTTGTTTCGCCGTCCATTGCCGCCAGGGCTCGAGAGTCGTTATCGTGCAGCAGACCAGTCACAGCCTGTAGGATGGTGTACCAAGATCGTTCATGATACGGCAGAACAACCTCGCGCGCCAAACCAGCGTACTGAGAGTCCAGGCTTGCGTTGATGGACGGGCCCGGACCGCCAGGCGCTCCGCCAGCATCCATCTCTGGATCGGAACGAATCTTGGCGTACTCACGCAAGCACGCGATCCAGTACGGCACGATGCGCGCCACATGCGGCTTGACAACGTCAACGAGGTAGCTTTGAGTCGCGCTCGCAGTCTGTAGCTCAGCCCAGGCAGTGAAAACGGCAATCTTGAGCATCGCATTGGCGTTCTGCGAGAGGTCCTTAACGTCTCCAAGCTGGTTCATGCTGGGCTGCATGCAACTATCCAGCGCAGAAACGAGTTGCTTGAGAATACGGCCCATGCGGCTCACCTCCTTGATGACACCGGACGAAACGAAGACCGCGCACACTTGGACAGCTGCAGCTAGTACCTCTGGCGTCGAGTCAACCAGGAAAGCAGGAGTCAAGGCAGCTGCGATAGGAGCCTGATGCTGTTCGAGAAGCAAAGCCTCATGGAAGTCCGGGTCGCGCGCAAGCTTGAAGGACTCGATCACATCGCGCAACACCACGAGACCCTCGAGACGAATCTCGATGTTGGCTGAAGTACTGGCGGTGAAAGCCATACGGATCAAATCCACAACCCGATTGCTCATAAGCATACGTCGCTGTGGAGATACCTGGCCCTTTTCACCAGCGCCAGGAGGCGTGCTGAAGTGTTCGAGCTTACCTGCCTGACGAACGGTAACAAACACTTGGTGCAAGCATCGAAGCGCGAAAAGTTGAGTGCGCCATCGGCTGCCGCCAGTGGCATTGAGCTTGACGGTGTTGGTGTCGTTCCCAAGGTCGATAGCAGCCGCCTCTTCGTCCTGGAGCATAGTGGCAAGGCTGGGAAGCTCTTTGCCTTTAGTGTCGGCTGCAGCCTGACGGCTGGGAGCGGAAGACATGATGCGCTGACACAGGTCGATCCACCCGCTCGGCGCCAAATCCGCCGTCTTTTGCAGCCAGCTGAGGATGACCTCACGAGCACCATCTAATTTGGGATCCTCATCGAGTTGAGCAAAGAACTCTTCGACAAGCTGATCGCCACCGATTCTGCTCATAGCAAGCGCCTCGCGCTGCACGAGCTGGTAGAAGGCAGTGATGGAAGCAAGCTTAAGCGTGCGTTGCTTGCCTGTCAGTTGTCGGCGTAGCTGCTCGATCCATGCGGTAACGTCGACAGATTGCGCAGCGAAGAGGCCGAAGTGCTGAAGCGCTTTTGTCGACTCCACTACCACCCCAGGATCAGCTTCGTGGGAGAACTCGGACAGCAGACAGTGCACAAGGCTGCGAACTCGAGCCGATTCCTGCAGGTCGGGACCCAACACGCCAATGAGGGCGTTGACCACGCGACAGACTGCCTGGTGTGCAGGAAGATCAGCACGCAGATTGACAGACCCGGCACTGCCACCTTCGGGCTCATGCGTATCGAGCATGTATAGCTTAACGAGCATACCAAGCGTGCTTGCGACATATGGACTGTAGCTCAAGCTGGCTGAGTCGACGACGATGTGCAAGGCTTCCAGCGCATTGTAGTGCACAGTTGGATGCGGGTCGTTGGACAAGGACATGAGCACGTTAACTATCGTCTTTGTGAGCGGTCCGGCTGCGAGACCACCCACTTCCTTGTATACGGCTCCAAATGCTAGTGCACATCCGGCACGAGCATCTGGGTCGCGGTTGCCGACAATTTGGTCGACGAGGAATTGCACCTGACTGGACAAAGCCTGTGATCCTGCCACAGCGGCAAGCTTTCCGTACGCTTCGCTGGCAGCAGCACGCAGCGCGGGGTCGGCCTGAAGCAGAGCATCCTGCAGGAGATCCTTGATGGCTGAGCTAAGACGGTCGTTGTTGAAGCCACTGGGTCGCTTGCCGTTCGCTCCCGTACCACCCTGTATCGCGACTCTGAGTGCACCAAGGATGGCAACGACCACGTTGATTTGTATGGCCTGCTTGCGACCTGGGTTCTTGTCGAGCTTCGTGCTCTTGGTGTGAGCGAGCATTGCTTCGATCGCAGCGACTTGCACATCACGCTCCTGATACGGGAGAAGCGCAGTGAACAGCTGGATGGCGGCATCCACAACTCCGGTCGCAGCAGGAGGAGACAAGGAAGCTGATTCGCGCGATTCGACCGAACCGCCGAAGTGACCAGAATCTTGCGATGACTGATTGGATGAGGGGTTGCGTGCTGTCGAGTAGATGAAGAGCTCATCATGCTCAGCCGCGCCGAGTACAGGTCGTCTCTGGAGCGCGTCGAGCTGGGTCTCGACCAGATCACGGTTGAGCAGATCGAGACGGGCGGTGGCGCTACAGGCACGAAGAGCATCAACGGGATCCGACACAAAGGTCTCAGCATCACGTTGGAGACTGGTGACACCGAAGGCGTAACCGTCTGCCATCTCCCAGACACTAGTGAAGTTGCCTGCACTGGCAGCGATAGCGGCTTGGGCGGAACTTCCGATGTATCGGTCTGGGTCGGCAAAAGCCTGAATGGTGGTCTTGACCAGCCCGGCTTGCATGGGCTCCATAGCAGGGTTTTGGGCGAGCACGGTCAGGCATTGAAACAGACGGCGCCGCAGCAGGAACTCTCGATCAAGCAGCGAAAGCGCGCTGCGATCGCTTCCTGGCGTATACTCCTGCAGAAGATGCGGGTTCTGAGCGGCGAAACCGTCGACAAAGGCAAGCGTATTGCTGAGGAGCGCGACTATACGACGAGCTGTGTCGAGCGTGACTAGAGTTGAACCGTTGTGCAGGAGGAAGGCAAGAATCGAGGTGAGAGTGCATTCACGAACATGAAGCAAGAAGCCCCATTCGGCGTCCGAACGGGTAGACGGTCCTGGTGCAGTATCCTTTGATGTAGGCTTGGGAAGTGAATTTCGCCAAAGGATCAAAAGCTGCGGCAAGTGAAGGCGGACGAAGTTGGGGCCAAGCGACATAAGAGATCCGACTAAAGTCCACGCGACCGAGATCTCGACAGTCGAGACGTTCAATTCGTGGTTGCCGCTGTTCTTGAGCAGCTGGATGGCCAGTGAAAGAACCTTGGAGCTGATGGCAAACGACGTATAGAGGGGTCGCAATGGGATGACGCTGATGAGAGCAGCAAGACCTTTTGCATGTCCGTTAGCGCGTTTGGAGAGTTGACCGACACAAACTGAGCCACCACCATTAGCCAATGTGGTGAGATCGCGGTTCAGCAGCTCAAGGACGGCAGCCAACGTGGGCGAAAGGTGGACGGGCGACACTTGACACATGGTCTTGAGACAACATGAGGCTTGGATCTGCACTGAATGGCTTGTATGGGCGAGACAGCGAATGAGTGGGTCATAAGCAGCATCGAGGACCTGCGGAGGCACACTGCCAAGCTGAATGAGTAGACCCGAGATCTCGGCAAGCGCCAGTGTGAGGGTCGTCTTGGATGGAGGCTGCTGTTCGGGCATGACGGCTGGCCATTTCTTGAGATAATTGACGCAGATCTCCTGGATGGCGAGAACCTGGGCCTGCTCGCCAAGCATTCGCTCACCGATAAGTTTACGCAGAATGATGGCGACACCAGTCCGAACGTTGAGCACATCGGCACGAGTAAGTGAGGAGCCTCGAGAATGGTTGGGAAGGTCGTCGATAAGATGCTTGAGGATGAGAGCATAGTTTGTGTTGACCCAAGCCGAGCCGAGCGTCTCGAAAAGCGTCGCGTACACGTCGAGAATCGCTGCTCGTGTTTTGCGGTTTGTGGAGCTGCGCAAGAAAGGTAAAGAGAGCTGGTCAAGCATACCTACGGCAGTCATCATGGCGCGAGGAGCACTTGCTGCCGCAGCTGCTGCCGATGGGACCACATCGTCGTCATCAGAGTCATCGTCTGCACCGGCAGCGCTTTCCTTCTTCTTTTTGGAGGTCTTTTTTGATGGAGCTGGGGCTGGTGGTGCTTGTTCTATTTGTGTAGACGCAAGTAGCCCTGCGATCATGCGACTGAGGGCGCGTTTGGTGACAAAGTCGGCAGACTCGATGGCTTTGAGCGCCGGTGAGATGAGATTTTCGACCTCGTTGCGTGTGGTGATGAGTTGGGCATGATGAACGATGGCTAGGATGCAATCCGCACAGCCGCGTACGACAGCGCCTGCACGGTCCGCAAGGCCCTGTCGAAGTGCTTTTATGAGGTCCTTTCCGACCTGGTCACCCAAGCTTTTGCCTGCGACGTTGAGGGTCTTTTGTAATGATAGGAGCGCATGGTAGCGGAGAATGACAGGATGACTTGCTTGCTTGAGCACCTTTTGTGTGACGTTGATCACATCATTGAAAAGCGACATGATTTGTTGTCCAAGCGAGCCAAAGACTTCCCCGAGAATGTAAAGGGCCGCGACACGCACCTCGCGCTCGGCGGTCTTGCCCTTGGCATCTTCGCCTGCCACTTTGACAAGGTTTTGCAACAGATCGAAAAGAGAGCGCGAGTCGATGCGTTTAAAGAGGAGAAGCACGCAGCGTGCTAAGAGGCGTCTAGTTGGTCGACCGGGACGAGGAATGGCAGTGTTGGCTGCGACTGTGATCGAGCCATCTTCGTTTTTGCCAAAGGTGACGCTGGGGCAAGCTAGCTTGATCACGGCAGCCTCGAAGGCTGATTGTGTGGTCTTGATGGTGTCGAGATCCGCCTTTGCAAGTGCTTGCTCAGCTTTCGAAAGCCATTCAATGACAAAGACTTCACCCTGATCCGATGATGTGGCCGCCTGAAGACGTGGCTCGTCAAGTTGCAGCGCTTCGCTGTATTGCGATTGCGAGTCGGTTGCGCCCTCCTTTTGTGAACGAGATGTCATTTTGGCGGTTCACCGATGCCAAAGCGGATCAAAGAATGCGTGTGTGGATTGCTAGCCAGTCTGTCCGCGGCCACGCCGTCAACGATGACCGATCTTCGGAGACGGACCGATGAGCCTAGGCTAGTAGCACTGGTACGGCTAAGGTGTAGCGAGGGAATGTTAGGCGAAGCGTAACGAAAGTGACAGGTGATCATGAAGGATGGTACAGGCCTGGTTGGAGCTTCTCAGATTTTGGTCACATCACAAGCCTGTGAGGGTCACGCGTGTTGGCCGGGAAGCTGCTCTGTGCGATATCCTTCCCCCGATCAGTTACAATTCTCTCCTAGCTGCCTTTCACTTCGACACACCTTCTGGTCGACAAACCTTGAGCCCACTTGCTGGCACTCAGATCCAGATAGATGAATATGTGAGTCGATCATTAGCGGTGAGAAGTTAAGACCGAAGCGCCCAAAGGTTCGTCTTCAATCTTCTGGTTGCATCGCCCGATCTGTCACGATCCCGGACGCAGACGCACTGGCCTCCACCTGTCACTGCGTCACACCGCCTTGACTTGATTTCAAGCCAAGCGAGCGAGAGAGACACACACACTCAAATTCTTCTAACACGCTTCCGACTCAGCGACACTTCACAACCTTCCTCCCTACCAAAGCGACACTTGACATTGCTGCCCGTTGGCTAAGCAGGCTCGATTCGGCGCCTCGACATCTTTTCTGCCTTCCAGTCACCGTGTCTCATTATCATCGTATAACGACAACAAGGCTCGATCTCTCAGCAGTCGTTGGGGTGTCCTGGTGTTGACGAAGCATACAACGTTATTTTGGCACGTTTACTGGCGCACGCTCGATAGCTTTGGCAGCTTGATGCAGCCTTGAACGAAGTCATCGCCTTGGCATAATGGGTCTTCAGCGCAGCGAGTTCGACCCTGCCTCCATCGTCGACAATGCCACCCAGCCAATAGAACCAACTTCGCATCATGATGACGGCGAGACCATCGACATCACGGTCGATGAGAACGATCACAAGAAGGTATTTGGCTCTTCATCGTCCGTTCCTCTCGAACTTCCACCTCGGCCCCGTGCCCAGTCACAAGTCAACAATAGGACATCAACAGCACAGCCCCAGGACGTGACAGTCCTTCCTGCTTCGCCCCCTCCAGACTACTTCCACACATCGGAGATGAATAGCCAGCGAGACAATCCTCAGGACGTCCATCACTATCTTCTACCAACAGCATTATACGAGTCTGGACTTCTCTTTAACCCACAACTGTCACTAAGCCGGATCACCCTTGTACGTGATGCTTCTGAAGACGCCGAAGCGGCTGCTACGACTCCCGTCGCTGCCACTATCAGCTCCAACGCCGCACTAGCAACGGCCACAGGAGTGTCCAGTTCTGGAAGTGTCCCAGCACCCTCTCTCGCTGATATGGAGGCGTGTAAGCCACATCCTGAGGCCCTCTTTGTCCCCGAAACGCTCGAGTGGAGGCTCATCCTCGAGCAATCGCAGCTACAACGCAGTTCATTCACACCACCAACGAAACTCGACGCAACGCATCTATACGAGGCATGCAACCTGGTTCCAAGCTCCATACCCATGTACGAGACCAGCCCACTCTCTGTACTCGCTGACGAGCAGCGCAATCCGATCCGATTACTCGAGCGATGGAGTCCGGCGACGCCCGACGCTCCCATTCCCGTACTCGAAGAGTTCAACGTACATGCTTGTTGCGTCACAGGCACTGCATTGCTCTCAAGTCCGCCCGACAGCATCGTATCTGTCATTGACAGATCCCTCCTGACGCGTTTTAAAGAAAGTCGTGAGAACGATCCTGCTGTCGGCCTCACAGGCCCCGAGACGTTCATCCGTGCTCTTGGCGTGCTCATACGAGTCATCGGCAACTTTGTGCACGGAGAGCGACGGGCGGCTCCAACGTCAAGCGTTACTCTGAGCCAGAAGTTAGGATGGGATCAGCACTCGCGACAGATGTTCCACGATCTTGGTTGGAAGGACTTTCATATGCCTGATGGTCGTAACGCAATCAGTCCCCCTTTGGCGTCAGACAAGTCAACAGAAGGAGACGCAGATTCGCAAGGCGCCCCACATGTGATTCTTCAAAGGCACATTCGAGCTTGGATGGAGTTGAGCGCATGGCACGCATTCTGCGCCGAGGAGCTGCGCAAGTCCAAGCCTGCCTCTTCCCAGCTCAGCACAGCAGATCAGAATGCAGTGACGCGTGTTGTCATAACTTCAGCGATCGAGTCGGTGCTCGAGTTGATTGGTGTTCGTCGGCAATATTTGGATTCATCCTATGTATCCAACCTGCGCACCACAACTTTGGAGGCTCTTTGCACGCTCGGCGCTTCCAGTACCACTCGAGACGAGCTGGTCAAGTTCGCATATCTATTCAATTTACAAGGTAGCCCAAGCCGAGCCAGCGAGTTGTTCGCTTGTTTGGTGCAAGTCTACAACACTCAGCGTCGCGTTTCGCGTGAGCTTGAAGAGCTGATTGCGTACGAACGAAGCCAAGGCAAATATGCTCCACAAGATCTCGACAAAGCCTACGAGCGACTTCATCTATCCGCTGCTCACCTAGGTCCGGATGTCGAACGCGACACTATCCCGCACGATTTGATCGCTGATCACTACAAAGCTCGAGCCCGCGAAGTGTTAATCAATGATGACGCTTCCGGCCATGCTGCCGTCAAAGACGCGCTCAAGATCATCTCAATGCATCTTGGTCAACCGCAGCTTCTGATGCAGACTCTGGAAGAAGAGGTCGACATGGATGTGGATCAGGCGTATGGCATGCTGGACGCCAACCCTGAATTGGATGACGCAACGATTCTGGCGGTCTTCGACCTCTACATTGCTGATGCCCCTGCTCGCCGTGATGTCTTGCGACACGCTCTCCGTGCCATCGCCGAGGACCGCAAGAGTGAATATCTTCGCCATTTCCTACGCACAGGAGAAAAGGATGCATCAACCAGTGAGGGCTGGCAGCAATTGCCCTCTGCCGATGTTCCAGCTGGCATCGACAATATCGGCAACACGTGCTACCTAAACTCGGTTCTTCAGTACTTTTTCTCCATCACCGAAATCCGCAATCGCGTTTTGCAGGCTGCATTAACCGTCCAGGCCGATCCAACCAGTGAAGAGCAACCGCAGAGTGATGCTGAGCGCAGAGTTGGCGGCCAACGCATCACTCTTCGCGAACTTCAACGCAGCAGACGATTCGTGGCGCAACTGGGACAGCTCTTCCATCAGCTCATTCACGCCAACGCACTGTCCGTCCGTCCAGAGAGGGAACTGGCCTACCTAGCCCTGGTGTCGTCTCGTGCAGAGGAGCTGGAAGGCGAGCTGAATCCTCTCAAGGAGACAGCCGTAGAAGAGGAAGGAGCGAGAGAACGAGGCGTGCTCCATGCCGACGCAGTGTTGTCGTCGGATCCTGTCGAGATTGAAGCACGCGATGAGGTTCCCGCGTCCACCACTGTTCAGATGCCAGCAGTTGAGAGCGACCACATGGACACTACGTCAGATGAGCCGGTTGAAGCTCAGAAGACTACGTTTGCAGCGGTTCCTGCTTCAGGTGCTGCGCCGCCATTACCACCGCGACCTGCTCGCAAATCCACCGCAGTTGCTGATCCGGCCGCTGCAGGTATCCCACCGCCAGCTCGACGCAACTCGCTCATGCAGCTGGGCGCACAGCAAGATGTTTCCGAGTGCCTTGACAACTGCATGTTCCAGCTCGAAGTAGCTTTGGCTGTTAGCAAGAACACTCAATCTAACATCAATTCCGCCGATGAACAAAGCATGGAGATTGACGGTGTCAATCAGTTGAACGTATCAGGCGTTGAATGCGCATTAGGCGATAGTGCGCGCGAAGATCTGTTAACGAGCTTGTTCCTCGGCAAGACGTCTCAGCGGATCGAGGCAGACACTATCAGCAACCATCAAACGTCGGCTGCAAATGCTGGAGACACCCTGAGCCGACCAGCTCAGCCGCAGAAGCAACCCAGCACGCACATTAAGCATGAAGTGTTCAAGATCTTGCCTATCGATGTGCTTGAGGAGGGACGAGACATTTATGATGGGTTTGATGGCTTCTTCGATTCCGACACCTTTGTCGCGACCTCGGGAGCCGTGCAACGTCGATCGGTGACGCTCCTCTCTGCTCCACCGCTGCTTCAGATCCAGCTGCAGCGTGTCCAGTATGACCGCGCAACGATGAGGGCATTCAAGTCACAAGCGCACCTTGAGATGCCCGAAACGCTATACGTTGACCGATACATGGATCTAGACGGCAGTGATGGAAGCAGCGCAGCTCGCATCGCCAAACGACTGGATTATCAGGCCAAGCGAAGGAGGATTGAGGAGCTACGTACCAAGCTTGCTGCATGCAAGGACGGCGCAAGCTTCCATCTGACACAGACGCTCAGCCAGGCAGCGAACGCGGTTGAGGAGCTTGCCCGACTGCCATCACTGGAGGACATGGCGGCGCAGCTGGACGAGATTCAGGCCGAGGGCCCCAAAGATCAGGATGCAGCTGTCCCGCCGCCACTCTCGCCGCGATCAAAGGCAAAGCAAGATGCAAAACTCATCGACGGGCCGGTTGCTAATAATGAGCCTGTGGATGAAGCAGAGAAAGGTCTCAGCAGCACCAGCGCCAGTAACATCGCCTCGTCGAACCAGACCTACCCACCGGCGCTGTCTTCGCTGATCGATCCTGGACTGCCAGCCCTGCTCCGAGACGAGTCGAAACTGCTACGCGAGCAAGTGCAGAAGGCGAAAAACGAGATCGAGACGCTCAAGGCCGAGATGGCGTCGATCTGGGCCGATGAACGGCAATACGCATACCGACTGGTTGCCGTCTTCATGCACCGGGGAGAAGCAAGTCACGGGCACTATTTCTTGAACATGCGTGGTGGGCGCGAAGATAGCAAGTGGTTCAAGTACAATGATTCGGCAGTCAGCGAAACGAAATTGGACCAAGTGTTGCGGGATAGAAGCGGAGCAACGCCCTACTTGGTGACGTATGTGAGGGAAGACTACGTAGAGTTGATTGATCCGATTTGTAGGCTGATCGAGGTGGAGCAGCAAGGCGAGCAAATGGATGTTGAAGCTCCGGCGAACGTGCAAGCAAACGCTGCTGCTGCGCGGGAGAGTCAAGTTGGCGCCGGATCAGAAACTACAGACCAGCAGACAAATTTGACCGAAGCACACGCAGGCATCAAGCCGTCACTAGTGACAGAAGCCGTTCAAAAAGGATCGGGGGCGGAAGCAGGAAGCGGCAACGAGAGTCCCATCAAACGAGCACGTACAGACGATCTCTAAGCAATGAATCTCTTATCATGCACAAACATCTTTGCTTTGCCATATGACGGCTCTTTATTTTTGCGCGGGATCTGCGTTGTGATTCATATAATGGAGTGATCTTCGTGCGTGTATATTATTCGGTGGCAACAAAGACGATATATCCTTTATCCGCCAACACGCCTCGGTCCCTGATCAATGTCGTGTATTTCAACGCCCACTTGGGCTTCAATTTCTTCCCGTCCACCATGCTGATTGGCAATTTGCCATCAAACTCGTCCATGAGCGCTGGCAAGGTTCTTTGAGGCAATACATCTTTCCTGTCACTATGAGCGACTAATTGGATGCCCATCCTCGTGCAGTACTGATCAAATTCTCGATCGAAAGCACAGGGGTCCTGCTTGACATTGATTGATACTAGTCGAGGACGACGTGCGCTGCTAGTGAGGGAGTATTCCATATTCCACATTGATCCGAGCGTATTTGTGGATGACGAGGGAACGTCCGAATCAGCTAAGGATGGGTGGGAGGTGGAAGATGAAGGTTCGGTCGAAGTTGTTGAGAGTGGAATCGCAGGTGAAATCAGCGGCATCGACGGTGGTTGGATGGGAGGATCGAAGGAGGAGAGGAGAGCTTGGAGATTGGAAGGGGAGATGTCGGAAAGGCCGAGGGAGAACAGTTGCGGGTTTTGGGAGACGTGTGACCAAACTTGGCTGACTCGTGGGAGCCAAGAGGGTGTGTTTGTGCCATTTTGGTGAGCTGGGGAGGTTGCAGCATCTTGAGAGGAGAAATGCTTGTGTGGTCTGGAATCGAGATCGAGTGTAGGGAAGGAGAGGACCAACGTGTCGACTGTGATGATCCCGGTGGTAGAAGTGAGTCGTGTAAGTGCATCGTCGACGAGGTGAGGCGAGGTGTCGGTCGGGTCAAGGAAGAAGAACTTGGCCGTGATGTCGTATGAGCTTCGATGGTCAGGCGAGCAAGGGTCTGCGATGGGATTGGTGATGGTCGCTGGATTCGGAAGCGCTAAGGTTGACGATCGTGGATCCCAGTGGTACGAGATATAGGGTCTCTCTGTTTCGTTTGTTGGAAAGAAGCCTTTTTTGACGTGGGCTGTCGATGAAGACGAAGCGACTGCGGAGGTGCCGTTGGTAGAGACGGAAGTGGGCATGGTTGCGAGAGGATCACATCCCGAACCAGCACCGGAGTTGGGCGAAGCAGGCGTATAATCATCGGGATGTCCGTCAAGGGCAAAATGCAGCGTTTGGTGGATAGCATGTGCGAGCTCTCCGTCGGCAGAGGGTTTCAGGGAGCGTGAAACATCGTGTGTATGAATGTATAGCGAGCGGAAAGCACCGTCGCTTGTGCCGCTGCTGCCACTGCTGCTGCTGTTTCCCGCTGCCGTTGTTGATGTCGCCATGGCTGTTCGAATGGGATGGTGGATCAAAACGAATGGGCAGTGTGTGACATATACGCAGCAAGGTGCTGCCCAGCTTTCCTGACTGGCTAAAATCCGTCGGTTGTCGGATGCCTCCCGAAACCTTGAACTCTGCTAACTTACCATACAACAGCAAACGGTAACCTTGACTCAACGGAAACGGCAATGCAAGCCATGTGGCTCTTGCCATTTTGGCTGCTGCAAAAATCTCAGTCACGCTCACTCGGTTCCGCCGAGGGCCCAAATTACATTTGTGATCTAACCACGGCCTAACAACAGCAACTCATGCCGAACTTGTGAATGCACGGCCGTCAATCGGATCGAGCGATTCAACCTCCACGCTCTAAGGACACAACAGAAGGCTCGCGCCCACGCCAACTCTTTATGACTTCCAGTTGAAGTAGCCGAGACAAGCCAAAATCGGACCCTTCCTTCTCATCCCTCATCAGCATAGACCTTGACGACGTCGACCGCGCTACCTTGTACAAGTACAGCAACCGACAGCACTGCCACATCGCACTCGACGGCTGCGCTCAACCTCAACATGCGCGAGTTCACATATTCGTAAACCATCCTCCACACGCTAAACGCCTCTGATCAGCAGTCATGGAGCGCAATGACTCTTCCGAATCGAATCCATGGGGAACGGAACCCTCGTACGCCGAACGCATCTCGTCGTATCATATCGAACAGAATCGATCATACACAGAGCAGATGGAGGACGTCCTCGCCTCGCCGCCAACACATCTCAATGACTTGCAGCATCCCGAGCACACGTCCTCTGACGGGACGCCTAGGAACGCGGTCGCGGAAGTCTTGACGAGAGACGACGACGATGACGACGATCAGCTCATATATGATGGTGTAGATACAACGCAGCTATCCAACCCAACTCCAGATCACAGTAGCGGCTCCTTTGACATGGGATCTGACAGCTACAGCGCAAAGCTCAAAGACATTCTCGGCAGCGACGACGAAGATGACGACGATGAAGCACAACAGGACCACGCCGCGATAGGCCTGAATGGCAACTCAGGGTCACTTCTCTCACCCGCGACTCCTTCTTCTCCGACAACACAAAGAGCCGCCCCACTGTTGGCCGATACAGACGCCGCTTCCAGCTCTACACGACGTCACGCAGACGTTGCTCCAAGCGATGATGGATCATCATTCCGATATCCTCATCCACTGCCTAATGATACCAGTTTCGATACCCGATCTTCCTCCTCGCTACAGCATCAGCTCCAATCATCGCGGCAGCGTCTCCCCTCTCAGCCATCTTCGTCCCGCATTTTCACACCTAGATCCACCTCGGGCACTGGCCTTTCTCTTCTACGCCAGTCAAACACGTTGACGTCTGCCTCCACACCACAGCGACCGATCGCGTACCCATCGCTCTCGCGCTTACGGGCCTCTGTCGGGAGAGCGGCAAGTGCTTCTCTCTCATTGCCAAAGCACCTTCAGAGTGAGTTCGTCAGGAGCTCTGGTGAGGTGCCGGGAACGCCATCGTCATCCTCATCTCGGAATAAGCTGCGGTCGCCTTTGCCGTTCGAATTCACCGCTAACGGCATCGCTGCTACCCACGCTCATTCGTCCCGAGATGACGACGCATCAAGATCGGCTATCGCCGAGTCTTCTGCCACGCAGCGGTCTCGCCAAAGCTCTTTCTCCACCAGCGTCAGCGGTTCCGTTGCAGGTCATAACAAGAGGCGTCGGCCAAGAGCTTCATTTCCGTACGGTGGCAGCCTCAATGGCACCACGGCGCTGCCCACTGCACAAAGTGCAACTTCACTGCTGAGTGATCCAGCATCATCCTCGTTCTCAGCGCAACGTCTTGGTGGCAGCTCAAATGAAGAAAATATAGACGTCGATGCCCTCGCTGCCGAGACTAATCTCAAAGACACGCAATCGAACGACCGCGAAGAGCTCAGCCGCGACTTTGTCAAGTGGTCCGCTCTCCGACGCATACTCGCCAGCGCCAAGTCCAACTCTGATGCAGCCAATCCTGTCCCGACGGTGCTCGCCGTTGCTGGCGGTCTCATTGCGGTTGGTACACAAGGCGGTCGCACTATTGTTTGCGACTTCGCACAGGAGCCCATCGCATCCTGCGGTCACGATGGACGCGGGCACGGCGATGCTGTCACCGCTCTTGCCCTTTCATCGGATCACTCTTTCCTCGGCGTCGGGCACGCATCCGGCAATATATTCCTCTACGACTTGTCCAATCCAGCACGCGCAGCCCGGCACGTCCCGCCAGTGCCCTTGTCCTCAGTCAAAGCAGGCAAGAAGGAAGGACACCTCTCTGGCTCGGCAATTGTTCATATTGGTTTCATCGGACTTCGCCACACCGCTATCGTCACGGCCGATAATAAGGGTCTGGCCTTTTATCATGCGCTCGGCAAGATTCTAGGAGTCAGCTCTAACGATACACTCAGACTGCTGGGAAAGTATCCACAGTATGAGCACGAGGATGAACTCGGCCTCACCGATGGAAAAAAGCGCAACACGATCTTTCAGCTCAGCCCGCTGCCTCTCGGTTCTAGGCCACACCTCGCTGATGATACTACCTTTGTCGCCATGATCACGCCAGCAAAGATGGTGCTCGTCGGTTTGAAGCCTGCACCGAGAACGTGGTATCGCAAAGTGCACAAGCAGCGCGACACGGAGAAATTGGCTACCAGCATCATTATTGAAGAGCCTCATACACCAGAGCCGGGCTGCCTTGCATGGTACCCGGCCTCAACAGAAGTAGACGGCAAGCGCACACGGAAGACGAACCCCATCCTCGCTTTCTCATTCGGGCCTGCTCTGCATCTGGTGCGACTGGTCGTACGAAAAGTTGAGCAAAGACAAGACCCCAAGCCATCACGCGGAGGAGCTAACTCTGCGCCAAGCGTCACAACAGAAGAAATTGATACGATTGAATTGACGGGCGAGGAAGGTATTGAGGAGTCAGACCACATTATTGCTTTGCAGTGGTTCAGCCCGGATCTGCTCATGTTGACGACACGCTCAGGCCTCGCACTCTTCGACTGTCGCTCAGGCAGGGTGACGGAGCGGATGAGTGGTGGAAGTGCGGCTGCCATCCTAGCAAAGACCGTCGAGCAGCGATATTACGATGCCGTGCTCCTCGGCAAACCTTTTGATCCGCATGCAGAAATACAGCAAGAAGAGTCGACCCAGGACGATTCTACAGCACCTCGTTCATGGGCCTTGAACCACAGCGTACGCATATCAAGGGGGAGGTCGTTCTTTCTCACAAAGTCAGATCTTATCGTTGGCACTCTCCTTTCGTGGGCAGACCGTTTGCTACTATATGTGACTCAGGGCGATTTCCTGTCAGCGATTGAGCTCGCCACGCTCTTTCATCAAGGCAAGTTCTTCGGCTCTGCCGTCGGTCTTCCATCTGACCCGAACGAACGCACGCTTATTGTCGCCGACAAGCTTCGCGAGCTCATGGCTGCTTCCGCTGAGTATGCTTTCTCGCCTGACCGACTCACCGACTCAACACACGTCACACCTGACGGGCGCGGTGTCGATCGCACCTCACTCTTCCAAGGCCTGGCCCGCGTCTGTGCCCGCGCGTGTCTTTCGCTCAATGATCTTGACTTCCTCTTTGACTCGCTGTACGACAAGTACGAAGACAATGGCATCGAAGCCATCTTTGTCGGGCAGATGGAAGACTTCATTGTATCGGGCGAGTTGCGCACGCTACCCATCCCGGTAGTGCAGAGGCTGGTAGCTTTCCGCAGGGACAGACAAGAGTATGCACAGGCAGAGAGGATCATTTGGCACGTAGACCCAAAATCGCTCGACCTAGATCAGGCACTGTCACTGTGTCTAGACAGGCGGCTGTACGAAGCGATGATCTATGTGTTCAACGCAGCGCTGGATGATTATGTATCGCCGATCATCGAGCTACTACATCCTCTAAGGCGAGCGGTTCTGAGGAGGAGGAAGCAGCAACAAGACGAATCTGAGTCAACGAAGGCCAGCAGCGACCCCTATGCACACATTCGGATATCTGATGACTCTCCTGGTCAGAAGCCGGCTATTGATGATGCAGAGGCAATGCCAGAGTGGGAAGTAGAAGAGAAGGATCTCGAAGACGCCTATCGAATCTTTTCATACCTCTCCGTCATCCTCACCGGTAATCGATACCCGAGCCAAGAACCCTTCCAGCAAGACGAAGAAGCAGGCAAAGCCAAGAGCTCAATCTATTCGTTCGTGTTTTCTGGAAGCTGCACTCTATGGCCGCCAGGTCCAGGTGGTAAGCTTGTGCTCTACGGGATCAACGACAACGAGTGCGGACCCGATCACTCCCGGTCGGATGTAAAGCATGAGAGTAGCAACGAACGAGATGGCGACCACGAGCCTATCTATCCATACCTTCGACTGTTGCTAGAATTCGATGCAGAGGCTTTCCTCGATGCATTGGATCTTGCTTTCGAAGATGGCTTCCTCGACGATGAAGATGTGGTAGGCAAGAGGATAAGCAGGCAACTCGTCGTCGATGTGCTCTTGGAGCTCACGAGCTCGCCGGAGTTGACCGGCCCTTCCAAAGCTGATAAGTCGCCCCGATTGCCGCTGATATCGAGAATCTTCATGCATATCTTCGTGGCTCGCAACGCGCCCAAGTATCCACAGTTCATTCGCCTTCCGCAGCAGAGCGTTGACCGTCTGCTCCATTCGCTTGCCCTTCCTGAAGAAGGCGAAGAAGGCGGCGACGATACCAAGGCAGACGTAGAAGAAACGATAGAGTCCACGCGCGAAGACCGAGAGCTCGCGGCCGAGTGCCTGCTTTCACACTATAAACCAAGATTCGATGATAATTGGTTACGCATCTTCGAGCGCGCATCCTTCGACCGAATCCTCCGATCCGCTTTCCGCCAAGAGAAGAAATGGGATCGCCTCCTTGGGATGTACCTCAGAGAGCATTTGCAGGTCGGCCTTACGAGGTTGGAAGAACAAGAAGCGGAGCAGAGCACGGGAGGCGACGCGTTTGCTCACTTCGAGGAGACCCTCTTCAACGCCTCGCGGAAAGACACTCCTGACAGAGATGCGCTGCAAGCTCGACTGCACGAGCAGCTTTCCGATCATATCATTGATCTCTTGGACCTCAATGCGCTCAAAACAGCTGGCTTAATGGATCGCTTCTTCCCCCGAAAGCATGAGGAGGTGCTCCAGAGACTAGCTCAGCTGGACGAGAAGAGACTGCTATTGTACTTGCGGTGCTTCTTCGAGCCCATGCAGGTCAGCGAGGCTATGGCCGGCCAGAACGCTTTGCAATCCAAGACAGAGCCGGACACTCAGCTCGGGTGGACCGCCGTCGAAGCGGCTGGTGCTTCAGCAAATGTTGATTACAATGCAGATGTTGGTCGAGCCGACCCAGACCACCTCGAGCAGAAGCAGCGAAAGGTTTACCTCGACCTGCTGTGTCGCTATGCTCCTGAGGCCGTGGTCAGGAACCTTGACGTACGGGGAGCTCGCTACTTTGATCTGGAGCGCTTTGTGCAGACTTGTCGAAGGGATGATGTTGCCATCGATGGCTCCAGGGTGACGAGGAACAGCGACGCTGTGCTGTGGGCGCTGGATCGGCTCGGAAGATCGAAAGAGGCTTTCGAAGAGCTAGACACAGCCTGTGCAAGGACAGCTGAATCTCTTGTGTATATGGCTTCTTCTGCGACATATGGGGACGAGCAGAGCGCTTCGATTGCGGACGAGCTCTTGGACGACATCAGGCGATGCGTCAATGTTGCTGTTCGTCTGTGTATTGAGCGCGCTAATGCGTTCAATGGGCAGCACGACAGCGATGACGAAGACATCGCGGCAGCTAAAGTGAAAGCAAAGGGTGCGGCCTTAGACACAGACGAAGTTTGGTACCGCCTTCTCAGGAGCTTGGTGCGGTTGGTGCACGAAGTCGCCCATCTTGGCGCAACACCCTCCGATGCCGATGTTCAGCAAGCTCGACAAGACACCCCACACCTTTCGCGACCAAGACGGTTGCTCGACGGAGTGCGCGACATCGTGCAAGATACCCTCTCGGACCTGATTTCCTCTACCGCAGCCGAGGCAGTCTCTTTCCCTTCGTTGTTCAGACGACTGACAGGGTCTCAAAGCGACGTGAACAAGACCGTTCCATCGATGAATGCTGGAAAAGAAGCAGGTGTGGCAGAATATTACGCCGAAATCCGATCAGTGCTCGACGGCATGCTTTCCGCCTACCACCTGCGTTCGGAACTGCTGGCCATCACGAACAAACTCTTTGATCGCGATACCTTCCATCAATTCCGCAAATTGCACACGCAAAGACGACACGGCTGGAGGCCGGCGGGTGGCTCAAGTGCTCGCTGTGCCGGCTGCGATGTGCTTCTTGTTGGACCGAAGCGAGGGTCCACGGCCGAGATTGACCAGGTCAATGGCAATGGGACGAACGTGCTGGTGCACTCGCCGAAAATGAAGGACGGTGACAACGTGCGTAATTCAAGAGCAACCTCCTTCTCGCACTCATCGCCCGGTCGAAGAACAAGCTCGTCCATGTTGACGCCGACGGCGTCGCTCTTGCAACACCATCACAGGCGAGCCAAATCGCCATACGATGAGAAAGCTGCTCCGTTGGCTTCCCCCCGCATTGACAAGGGCAAAGGCGTCGTGAGATCTGCTTCGTCCGAATTCTCTCATCTCAATGGCAGCAACACTTTTGGGGCGAACAGGAGGATGGGAAGCGAGAGCAGCACGGCAGATCTCGGTGAGATAGATGGGTACTTCGGTAGTACAGTGATCGAGCGAAGACCTTCTCTGGGAGGAAGTGCGATCATGACGAGAAGCAACTCGACCGCGAGCAGTATCGGAATGGCATTGAAAATCAGTGATGCTTCGGAGAGGAGAGCATCGTTGGCTACTCAGGGCGAGGAGGATGGTGAAGAAGCGGCGGAGGAGGAAGGACAAGATGAAGAAGAGGACGGGGACGGAACGCTGACGCCATCCCACTTCGGTATGTCAAACGGATGGACAAACGATGAGGTAGGAGATAAGAGCTTCAACGGGGATAGATTGGGATTCGGTGAAGCGGATGCGAAGGAACAGGAGAGAATCGTGGTTCAGAAGACAGGATTGGTTTACCATGAGAGCTGTTGGAAACGCGTGCATCCTTCCTCTGATCACACTTAGAAGTCGCGAATCGATACCATCTCCACAAAGTATCTTGATTTTTCAATGCTAAATGCTTGTATTGTTCTGTCGTGAGTCTAGATACTTATGAGATCAGGAGCTGTTGTTGACCTCTACGGGCAAATCAGCAGCGACCGCCGCAGCGGTTGCATCAGCAGCAGAAGGCTGAGGAGCGGTGAATCCTCCCGTCGATCCGAACCCACCAGCTCCACGCAGAGTCTCGTCCAGACTCTCGACTTCCTCGACTTCAGGTGTTGAGATTTTCTCAATGATCAATTGTGCAATTCTGTCTCCTTCGTTGACTGTTCGCATTCAGGATTCAAATCACAAATCAGCATTTGCTCCATACTTCATAATTGTGACTGGTAGCTTTGTAACTTACTTATGAAATCAGAATCGCCAAGGTTGAAAAGCAAAACACCCAACAAACCACGGTAATCCTCATCGATCACACCGGCACCAACATCGATACCGTGTTTGCTAGCAAGTCCGGAACGAGGTGCGACACGACCGTAGTGACCGGTAGGGATAGCTAGGCAGATGCCTGTCTGGACGACTTTGCGACCGCCACGAGGAAGTACGACACGCTCTGAAGAGTAGAGATCGTAGCCTGCTGCGAGAGCAGAACCGCGAGTTGGGAGCTTGGCGAGCGGGTGAGAGGGGTGGCGCTGAACCAAAAGGCGAAGAGTGGAGGATGAGGAAGACATGGCGACGGTGGGAAGGTGCTCGAGCTTTTGGGTCTTGAGAGGACGAGTGTTGGTGTCTTCAGCGATGTTAGAGGTTGTCATGAGGATTGGCGATGAAAGGAGATGAGCGGAGAGGAAGATAGAAAGAGGGAGGAATAGGTTGTGAATGCGGAAAGAGGTGTTGGTCTCTCTTCTCAGAAAAAAGCGTTCGCGTGCCGCGTAAATTGACGCGTATCAGGTCCCGCGATGGGAGTTGTGCGTAAGGACGATCTGACACCTTCACGTTTTGGCGCGCGATGTTGTTCAAAGTGGAGAAATGTTTTGGTTTTGGCTGCTGAGTTGAAAGTGTTGCTCGGCAGCAGTCGTGAGTTTCTGTTATCGGTCCTCCCCACGGCCTCACTCCGATGACGAACACCACCACCACCAACACCACCACTACCATCAGGAGGACGACCATAGGACTTGTTACCGGTCAAGCACATACGGATCCTTGCGAACAAACCGATGAACTAGGTCACGTTGACCAGCCGGTCTCCTGCAACACTTATTTCTCCTTCCGTCGTCGAACGGCATTCACATCGTTCAGAATCCACACAAGGGCTTGAGCTTCTCGAAGCGACTCGAGCCATTCCTCTTAGGGCGGCATAGAAGTACGACTGATACGGCACAGTAGGTCTTCTGCAATGCCAGCCTACCAGAACATGGGCCGAGTCGCTCAACGCGCTTCCGGTCGCTCGCGATTCTCCACTTCCACCTCCACCATCCGCAATCACAATGGTCATCTTCGTCAACCTCTTTCCCGATTCGCTGGTCACCGGCCCTCAGCTTTAGACAGCACAGCTTTCACCTCTAATATCGCTGCCTCGGCTCGTGGCAGCCGCCTCATGCACGTGCGCGCCATCTCGTTCAATTCGGTCCCCAGAGCTGCTTTCCGAGCCGCTCGACTTCCCGCATATGGTCTTGCAGCAGGCGGAGGCGCGCTTGCCTACGCCAACTACAAGGTCGACGAATTCAAGGGCATGCTTGGCCGGTCATATGATCGTCTTTCTGACAAAGCCAAAGATGCGTACAGTGGTCTTTCAGAGTTTGGCGCAGATGCGCTGGATAGCGCAAGAGACGGGTGGGAGGCGCTAGCTGAGCAGATTGATGGGATCGAACTGCCAAAGCTTCAGACACCAGGCTTTTTGAGGAATCTGTTTTCGGGTATGGCCTCGTCTGAGTCAGATGCAGACGGCCACGACTCCTCCCGGGCTGGCGGTAGCGGAGGTCCCGATCCGAATGGCGCACCTACCTTGGCCGGTGCAGCTGCCGTCGCTGCTTCGTCCATGTTTGGCGATGACGATACCACGATTGATTCCGGCGACGGCGCAGCCAAAGGTAGCGCTGAAGAGCTTATGCTACTCACTAGGAAGCTCATCGAAGTACGCAACATCCTCAAGGAGATCGATCATGAGTCAGACCAGCTCACCCTACCTTCCATTGTCGTCATCGGTTCGCAGAGCAGTGGCAAGAGCTCCGTGCTAGAAGCTATTGTCGGCCACGAATTCCTGCCCAAGGGTAACAATATGGTCACCCGACGTCCCATCGAGCTCACGCTCATCCACACGCCTGCTCGACCTGGTCGCCCGACCAAAGACACCGTAGTCGAATATGCCGAATTCCCCGGGCTCGGCCTTGGCCGCATTACCGATTTCTCGCACGTCCAGAAGACGCTGTACGATCTCAACATGGCCGTACCAGCCTCCGAATGCGTTAGCGACGAGCCTATCGAGCTCCGCATCCACAGCCCTCATGTGCCGGATCTCACGCTCATCGACCTCCCCGGCTACGTGCAGATCGCCAGCATGGACCAGCCCGACGAGCTTCGCGAAAAGATCCAGAAGCTATGCCACAAGTATATTCAGGAACCCAACATCATCCTGGCCGTCTGCGCCGCCGATGTCGATCTTGCCAATTCGCCCGCACTCCGTGCCAGTCGGCAGGTGGACCCACTCGGTCTCAGAACGATTGGCGTCGTGACGAAGATGGATCTTGTCCCACCTGAGGTGGGAGCTGGCATCTTATCTAACAACAAGTACCCGCTTGCTCTGGGCTACGTCGGAGTAGTGTGTAAGAACAATCTCGGCGTCTTCCAGAGTAGCAAGGGACATGATCGCGCCACGGGAGAAGGAAGGATGTCAAGTTTAGTGATGAAGCAGGAGTCAGATTACTTTGCAGCAAACAAGGAACATTTCCGCGCGCCGGCGAGGGGCAGGAATGCAGGCGTCCAGCCGATGACCGGGACAGACACCCTCAGAAGACGGCTGATGACAGTCCTCGAAGAAAGCATGGGTTCATCTTTGCACGGCATTGCAAACGCCGTCCAGGTCGAGCTGGAGGAAGCATCATATCAGTTCAAGGTCCAGTACAATGATCGCAGCATCACAGCCGAGTCGTACGTCGCCGAGACAATGGATGCGCTCAAATTGCGGTTCAAAGAGTTTGCGTCCAACTTCGGGAAACCTGAAGTGAGGGCACTGTTGAAGCAAGCGCTGGACGAGAAAGTGATGGACATTCTTGCACAGATGTATTGGTCCGATGCACGTACACCGGAATTGTCGCAGCTCGCGGATGCACGCAAAGTCTCGCCAGAGGACTTGGACAAGTATTGGCAGTACAAGCTGGATGCATCTTCTTCTGCACTGACCAAGTCAGGGATTGGCAGATTGTCTACACAGCTGGTGGTCGACTCGATTCGAACACAGATCGAGCACCTGGCTCAGTCCGAGCCGTTCAACCATCATCCTGATGCAGCCGAGAGGATTGTTGCCTTCAGCACTGCGATTCTGCGCGATCGATTCGGATTGACAGCTGATCAGGTAGAGAACTGTGTCAAGCCCTTCAAGTACGAAGTTGAGGTGGAGCCACCAGAGTGGGAAGCAGGTCGACAGAGGTCAGTCAATCTGGTGGAGAGGGAATTGAGCATGTGCGATGCTGCATTCAACAATATCAAGAAGTTACTCGGCGGCAGACGGCTCAAAGGCGCGATTGAGTATGTCACGCATTTGGAGGAACGCGAGCGGAAGCGTGTGCAAGCCAGACTCCGCGCGAGAGAGGCAGCTGCTCTTTCATCTGATTCCTCCTCCGACGTGATAGATGAAGATGATTCTAATGACCCCACAAGACCAGACTACAATTCAGCACTCCTCATCAAAGCTCGCGAAGCACTTTTCCTCACCGAACGTTCTCGTATGCTTAAAACCCGTCTCAATTCTCTTAAATCGAAAAGATGCCGTTCCGGTCCCGATGCTAAAGCTTTCTGTCCAGAAACATTCCTCAACATTGTCGCTGATAAGCTCACCTATACTGCAGTCATGTTCATCAACATAGAGTTGCTGTCAGAGTTCTTCTATCAGTTCCCGAGGGAGATCGATGCAAAGTTGGTGTATGATCTAGATAAGCAGGAATTGTCCAAGTTCGCAAGGGAGAATCCGGTAGTGAAGAGGCATCTCGATCTGCAAGAGAGGAAGGAGAAGTTAGAGATGGTGATGGATAAATTGAGCGACTTAGTGAAGTTGTATCAGGAGAAGAACAATGCGAGTAAGGCGAGGGATGGAGGAAGCCGGTGGAGCTTCTTTTAGACAGTGACCTTTGGTGATGAATTGAATCCATATGATGTATACCCTGTGCTCGTTGTTGTTATGTATTGTTTCAGTATCGTCCAGAATATCACCTCTGCTCTTATTGACTTGATTGTGATAGCAGTGTATGTGAGTGGACAGTCTTGTGCAGGAGCAGGATGACTCTGTTGAGCTCAACTGAGTCATCTCGCCTCAGTGTTGAGCTCCGTTCTGAAGCGTTTGGCGTGAGCTCTCACGCTCGATCTGCGCGCCCAGCTGTATATGTGAGTGATGCTCTTTCAAAAGCGAAAATGTTACAGTACATGTTTGCAAAACGTGGAAATATCGAAGGAAGACAACATATGAGGAGTAATGTAGAAGGCATGAGAAAATTTGTGCGCTGGAAGGGAAGGAGGGCGAGCGTTGTCTTGTGAAGATAATCGCGATTGAGAATCTTGACGGTATTGATGGCCGAATCGAGAAAGTATTGAGAGCAGCGGTCTGATACTGTATTGACGCAGATGACCGAGAAAGGGAGCGTGACTAAGCGTCGTCGAGGGTGGCGACCAGGGCGTTCGATGTACAGTATATCAAAGCGAGGATCGAAAACATTGCGAGCAGGAAGGAAGCGAGCTCCTACTGAGAAGTGGCTGGCGTCATCCAGCTGTATTGTTTCGTCTTGTCGAATTCCCCTGCGAGAAGCCCAGGTCGGCTGCCATAAACTTCTCGGTCAGCCTGATCGGGAGATTTCCCCTTCTTGAGACAGTCCTTGTATGCCTTGACATCAGAAGGCTTGAGCCAAAGTTCGGCCGTGTTGCATCGTTGACTGAAGAAGCGGCAATGTTGACACTTGTAAGCTCGAGAGCCTATGACGGGAGGTTTGCATTCCTGAACATCTTTGCAGCTATCGCAGGGCAAGAGATGTCGTTGGATGATGGTTTGACGAGCAATTTGGCTCAACGATGCGCGCTTGTCTTTTGCAGGGTTCAATGTGGGCGGTGCGTGGACTAGGAGGAGTCTATTCTGCGAGTTTTGGGCCCTGGACGTGGACGTGGAGGACTGTACAGGAGCGCCGTTGGTGACCGGAGTGGCTTCGAAGCCGTACGGTGTAGTCGCGGTCCTGAAGGCGCTCGGGACAGTTGAGGCATATTGGTCGACACCGCCCTGGAGTAGCATCGGATCAGACTGACGAGGTCTGGCATTTTGAAGGAGCATCGAGTCTGCATCTTGCGAAGACACAGCAGCTACGGTCTGCGACTTGGGGGCAGCGGTCTCGGCAAGCTTCGACACTGCATGATGAAGAACATTAGTCCACGCTTCCTCGCCAAAGTCTCCCGAGACTTCCAAAGAGCCTACGGCAAAGTCAACCTTGAGAGTGGATGGTTTGTCGACATTCGAGGTCATGCTTGCAGATCGTTATGAGCAGGGACTTGTGATCTCAGAAGCTTTCGATGAAGGATGGGACTCGATGGTGGTGCGTGACGACCAACTTGGTTCAGAGGGCAATCCAAAGAGTCTGTACTTATAGACCAGGAACTCAGCAGGTTTGAATAGCCCTCAGCGCTATTCTCTCGTTTTGACATGAAGCGGCTCTTCTGAAGATACTGACAGTCACTGTGCGGGTGCTCTCCGTATTGAAGAGTTTGACTTTCCCTCGAATCTCGCTGAAACTTACCGCGTTCAGACCAGCTGTCGGGTCGAGAGTGGTGAATTGCCGAAGAAGCGCTTCCGGCTTCAACACCCTTTCGACAGGACTGGTGGGCGAGGTAGCTCGCGGCTTCGGGGAGGGGCAATGCCCGGATGAGCCGCCTCGAGATGACAGCTGAACTTTGTTCGCACAGTCATTATACGGAAGAAGGTTGATGGAAAAGCAAGAATCTTCGGTAACGATCCGAACGGGTCGGATCTTCACACGAAATCACCTGCAGGAAGAAGTCGATTCCGAAGCGTGGGAACTCTTTACAGACGGGGCTTTCCACGATTTCTACAACAGCGGTATACATGGAGCAAGCTCGATTGGCTGAACTCTAATCTTAAGACAGCTTGACAAACGGAGCAAAGGAAAGTCTACTTCTTGACACCGCGCTTGGGCTGCTTCCTTGTTCCTTCAGTTGCGGGCTTCTGTTCTTTCTTAGGCTTCTTGGCCTTGGAGCTCTTCTCCTTGTCTGCACCCTCGTCCTTACTGTCTGCCTTCCTCTTGGATTCTGATTCTTCGGAAGCATCCTTCTTGTCGCCGCTCTTCTTGGTCTTTGGAGCTCCGACAGGCTCGGAGGGATCCTTTCGCTCGCCTTTTGCAACAGCTTCCTTCTTGGGGCTGGGAGCGCCCTTCTTGGCCTCATTAGCATTGTCTCCAGTATCCTCGTAGTCGCCGCCTTTAGCTTCGTAGCGCTTGGCCATTTCGGAAGCCTAAAAGAATATGCATGCAGAGCGAAATGTGACAACGACAAATTTTGAGCGTTAGCAATCCATCAATCACACCAACGCAGCAGGATCGGATCGTAAACTTACCTTCCAAGCGGACCAGTTGCCCTTTCCGCCGCCCTTCTCCATGTTGAGCACCTCTGCAATTGCAGGGAACGAGATTTGATCAGCTGTCAGCGATCATGCAATGTGACTTTAGCGTGAGCGAGGGCCCGTCGAAGCTTACCTTTGCGCGCCTCCTCGCGCTTCTGAGGATCGGTGGGCTTGCCTTTTGAGGATGGCATGCTCGTTCGGACGTTAGTTGAGGTCGGTTGTTGTTGTAAGAGTGGAGATCAGCCGGATGTAAGGATTCGAGGCAAAGATTGAAGCAACGGTCCGGGCCAAATTGATGGAGTACAGGACGATGGAGCAAGAGTGCAAACAACAGCTTCGTAAGCGGATGGATGCAGAGATAGGGATCAAGGGTCACGTTGAACCGAGATCAAGGGTCAACACTGGAGCTATCTTAGTGCGCCACGGTCCCATCTCCTTGGACTTTCGTCAGGCATGAGACACCGAATTGCAGGAGTCAGCCGGGGCCAGCATCCTCAACACTCAGCATCAGGGGACGAGCGTGTTGAGGAGCTGCGTCCGCCACGTTGAGCGGACCCGGAATCAAGAACATAATAACCCCGCACTCCGTCATACAACGCCTGATAAAGTAAGGGTTTGGATCACAACTGGTAGCGCGGCGGAAGGCATGAAAGTGAGCCTCAGACACAGACTTTACCCGAGCTTGGAGCTGAAAAAGAGCGGAATGACAAGATGGACGGCCATCAACATCTAGCGTCGGATGCATTGCCATACCGAGCTAAGTCAACTACGGACTCACAACATGACAGCTGCCGGTGTCCGGATCTGAGCCTGACCCTGCATCCCGATGGAGAAGGCCCGATCGCACACCGGAATCGATCCACAATTGCTGGTCAAAGACAACATTTCGGGGACAACCAACCATAGGAGACCCGTCTCATCGATCGGAAAGTTCACCGAAAGGACGGCCATGACGGCTGCAGACTCAAAGTTCCCACGTTCTGAACCGATGATACGGATGTCGGATGTGCGTGGACACTAACTAATCATGGGCGAGAGGTGAGGAAGATTGTGTCTCAAAAGATGCTAACTGTATCACTCATGCTCTTTGATGGAACACAACATGCATGTCGATCCCATCGGTGTGTGACATGCGTCGAGCGACTGCTGCAGAAGATCTGCTTCTACGCATGTCGCCGATTTCAGCGGTCACTGCAAACTAGCTCAACGAACTTCGGAAATGCAGCAAAAGCGACGTCTCGCCTGGAAAGAAGAAGAAACTGCTTGTCTCTCATCGGATGCTGTTGATGTGTGGCCGTCGAAGCGAGCGAGAGAGACAGAGAGGAGAGCGTGTTCCAAATTGGGGGTGTCTGGCCAGTCTTGACTTTTGACCGATGTCAGACTCACACTGGGAGAGGGAAAGTGCCCGAGCCCATCTCTGCCAATTTTGTGGGTCAGTTCTGTGTTGCTGATCAGTATGACGAGCACAGGCATGCCAGCTGCAAATCACGACGCCTCTGATGCAGACATGCCTTTCTCTCTCCCTCGCTCTGCGGAAAATCACTGACTGACTGACTGACTATCACAATCACTCTCTCTTGCATATCTAAAAATTCACACAAACAGCAATCAGCAGCAGCAATCCCTTTTCTCTCTTGATCAGCTCCGCTCGTCAACGCTAACTCATGCTGAACCTTTGACAGTCACAGAAACGATCTCCTCGTCGTCTGATCACAAGCTATCGATCTGCTCGGTCGCCATCCTCGACTCGTCGCCAGCATCCAGCATCCACCTGATCCATTGTACTGTAATCTCCATACCTAACAGCGTCTCCTCCCCCCGTTCTTGCAACAGCCACGCCTACCTTATCTTTCTCATCGCATCTTGATCGGCCTCGTATCGTCTTCAGCCTCATTCATATCTCATACCACTGGCCCAAACGCACAATTGCTTTGCGACCGACAACGATCCGCTCTTCATATTGACCAACGCACATCATATCAATTTACACGCCATCAGCTTCTGTATTTCGATTCGATCAGCCGATATGCATAAGCGCTAAGCATCTCGTCTATCTCTCGTCTCTCAGCTTTTTGTCCTCTCATACTCGATCGGCTGCCATCTCATCCCGTTCCACCTCACTTCATTAGGGGGTCGCGGCGTTCGGGCATTGGCTCACGTGGATTGGATTAAACGGCACTCTTTCGAGCCTCTTCGTCAGCATATATAGCACCTGAGAATAGGTTTGGCTGGTGTTCTCTAAGAGCATCACTTCGACACAATGCCAGCACCACTCACAAAATCGACCTCCCGAGGCAACGCCTCCATCCAGAGTCATCCTGCACCACCTACCCAAAAGGTTTCGCTTCCTATCACAGCGTCCACGTCACAGCTCCAGCCAGTACCATCTTGGCCCAGGGCCGGATCTTCACAACAGGATGAACAAGCATCTACAAAAGCAGGCTTGAAAGCATGGTGGGCTTCATTCACCAAAGGCCGCAGCAGCAACAAGGAGAAGAAACAAAACGAGAACCGTGTATTTGGCGTGCCACTCCGACAGTCGCTCAAGTATGCCAGTGTTGCCATTTCCATTGCTGGCGAAGATGGTCAACAGTACGTATGGGGCTATGTACCAGTCGTGGTCGCAAAGGTCGGACTCTATCTCAAAGAGAACGCGACCGAAGTCGAGGGCGTGTTCCGAATTGCTGGGTCGCAAAAGAGAATGAAAGAGTTGCAGGAGACATTCGACAGCCCACCCCGCTACGGCAAATCCGTAGACTGGACAAAGTACAGCGTTCACGATGCCGCCAGTGTTCTGCGCAGGTACTTCAACCACATGCCAGAGCCCATTGTTCCGCACGACCTTTATACCGAGTTCCGAAATATCCGTGCCAAGGAGCCTTTCGACAAAGAAGGTGCCATCAGGACGTACCGCCTTCTCATCTCTAGCATGCCCCCCGCCAGTCAGTACTTGTTGCTCTATGTCCTTGACCTCTTGGCTGTCTTCGCTCGAAAGTCGGACAAGAACTTGATGCCATCAAGCAATCTGGCCGTCATCTTCCAGCCCGGAATGTTTTCGCACCCTTCCCACGAGCTTTCACCCGGCGAGCACAAACTTGCCGTCCAGGTGCTCGAGTTCCTCATTGATCACCAAGATAACTTCGTACTCGGCATGTCGCCTCAACCAGCTTCGCAGCTGCCACCTGGCGAGCTCACTGCTGTGTCCAAGCCGGTCACAGACGAAGACGTTCTTGTTCCATCCGACAGCGATGAAGATCAAGGGGAATTGCAGGTACATGAAGGCGGCGGAGCTCGTCTGATGCGTAGCAAGACCACTAAGCCAAAGACAAGAAGGTATGGCTTCGGTCGCTCCCGTCGTGCTGATGACGATGACAACGTCAGCGATGTCGGTGAACTCTCACCACGCGCTTCCGGCGTGTCAGGGAA
Organism: Ustilago xerochloae; assembly: GCA_928856705.1. Taxonomy (NCBI): domain Eukaryota; kingdom Fungi; phylum Basidiomycota; class Ustilaginomycetes; order Ustilaginales; family Ustilaginaceae; genus Ustilago; species Ustilago xerochloae. The sequence continues at coordinate 688,121 of CAKMXT010000025.1, forward strand.
GAGCCCCAACAGCGAGGATCCAACCACTGAAACGAGCTCCGCAGGCCAGCAGAAGCCCGCAACAGGACTTCGACGCAGCCGTACCGCACCATCACGCAAGCCTGTAGAAGGTGCTTCGCCTGCTCGCAAAGGTCGACGTCCACGCGCGTCAGCAGGGGACAAGCGCGCAGCAGAGGAGGAGCATCGCAGAATCGTGGCGGCACTCATTCCCCCACCACCCGAACCCAAGTCACAGGCTATGCAGAAAGCAGCATCAAGCACTGGTCACTCTCAATCTGCTGCTAGTAGACCGTCGACGGATACCGGCCTCGCTCCAGCTTCATCAACCCCCATGCGTAAAGCGCTTTCCGCAGCAGACGCCCCAGCTGCTCCTGCATCCATCGCTAGCGTTGCATCGCCCGCATCTGCGACAGGGCAAGAAACGACGGGACTCCCGACGCCACCGCCGTCCAAGATCCTCGGATCGGAAGCACCTGCGTCGACCAAGGCTGAAACCACTAAGTAGCTTCCCCAGCGACGCAATCATTGTCTAGGCATTTTGTGCCCAACGAACAATTACTTTTGACTCCAATCCCTCCTTCATCACCCTCACTCCCGCACAATCCTTCCCCCTTCGTTGCTTCACAACAAGCGTTTCAGTCGCCGACATCGCACTGCGTTCAGATGCCCTGAAAATGCCAGTTGTCTTTTTTGCATATACCTAGCTTTCTAAGCCTAATTCGAGTAACCGCATCGCTCATTGCCTCTCCCCTCTCACTTTCACTTTCACTTGATCATACTTTGTCGCTTTCTTCTTCTTCATTGTAACGGCTTTTTGTAGTCTCAAATGGAATAGCAATCCTTTGTTGAAGAAGTTGATGCTGTTGAGCATGCAATGATGAGACTTTCCTGAGTGTTGAACTTCTATTGGGACGTGAAACTATTGACATGCAATCTTATTGTACAGGAGAAACGCGACATTCGGGAAGCGCGTGTGACGAAACAAGGCGGAGCTCGCTGCTGCAAGACACTCAATCAGATTGCGAGCTACTACGAAAAGTAGGTGAGCGGACTGCAGTGGGTAGTCACCAAGACAAAGGTCCGTCATCGTCAGGAGGGCCGTTGATCATCGGCCTTTTGCTGATGAGAGTCAATGTTGCTCCTCGCCGCCTTCGTGCATTTGTTGCACTTCATCTTCAGCCATGTACTCTTGCTCTCCCTCCGCTGCATACTGTTCTCCTTCCCCTGCGGCTGCTTCTGCTCCTGCCCACCACGAGACAAGACCGAGACCACTACCGGCGATGCTAGCCGTAATGCTATAGTGCGGCTTGGTCTCTTTTGCTGTGTGTTGATTGTGATGCGAGTTTTCCGATGCACTCGTTGCTCCACCCGGACCTGGTTCCGCGTCCCAGAAAGCATCTGACTCGACAGTGAATCTAGCGACCTCGCCCGTATCCAGATACATTCTCTCGTCTGGTTGGCTTAAAAGCGGATCTGCTGCGATTTGCTCTGTCCGTGCTTCGTACAACCAGAACCAAGCTCGCTCTTGATGGTCGAAAGCACATGGCTTTGGAATGAGATGGGCCGGAACGTAGATGTCGTCGAAGAAGCCCATGGTGATACGAATGCCAGCTTCGTCAGAAGACTTGATCTTGCCAGTCAGTACCTCTTGCGTGAAAGGGCGGAAGACGATGAGACGGAATGTGACGTGATGGTAAAGACAGCCATCGCCAAAGCGGACTTTGCCTTCGGAACAGCTGAGGATGTCAAAGAGCGAGATGCAAAGTCCGACATCGACAAGAATTTTGTTGGCGTATTTGATGTTGATCTGGTCGGAGATACTTGTGAGTGATGGTTGACCGAATGCAGAAGGGTGGACACTAATGGTGTCTTCGATGTCGGTAAGAACGAACATCTTGGGTATATCGAAGCAGAGTTCCACCAGCTCGATGGCGAGCCCAAAGATGACTGCTTTGAAGTCTGATCGAGGCTGTAGCTGAGGGTTCGCCTGGTCAAGGTTTGAGGCCTCGACCTCACAAGTACGGATGTTCCAATGCTAGCTCTAGGACGAGCGCTGCAGGTGCATGGCAATACAAAGCCCGAACAATCACGCCAACATCCTAGCTGTGCACTGATTCGGATACAGAGCAGCCGTAATCGTTCGCGAGTCAGTATCTGAGAGGAGATTGAGTGTTGCTGAAGAGGTGTGAGGAGTAAGCATGTCAGACATCATAAGGACTCCACTTTCTTCTCAAAACTCACAGCTTCACTTTTTTTTCTTCCGATATCCGTGAAATCTGTTGCAGTTGCTGTTGCAGACAAAGCTCTGAAGCTGTCAAAAAATAGGGTTCAGCAGAACAGCAGTCGGCCGGCTCGCTCCACTTCCGCCCGGACCTTCGACAACATCTGACCACAAGACCAACTCGTCGGATCAATCACTCGCATCTGGCGACCATCACAGCACAGCATACTCGGACGTCACGATGGAGTTCAGCAGTCTCAAAGAGCAGAGATCTCACGCTCACGACGCAGCTGAGGCCAGAGCAGCCGCTGCAGCCGCCTCTGTGGAAGCCGAAGACTCAGCCTCGCAGTCCCGACCTTCTTCGTCTAAAAGTCGCCGAACAAGACAGACAGCGAGCAGCAATGACAGCTTCGACCCCTCTTCTACAACAAGAGCCACAGCGCCTGCCGCCGCTGCGGCGGCTACACCGTTTGGACGAGCAATGGCAAATCCTGAGGCAGTAGCCGACGATGGCTCGCACGCACAACCTCTCGAAGACGGCTCGCTCCCGCAGGCCGGGCTTGGTTCTCAAGAGCACTCGCCGCCTCCATTCCCGCCACCGGACGCAGATACAGCTAAAATATCAAGTGAAGAAGAAGAACCAATGAAGCCACACAACCTTCTAGCGGCCACCGAGCTGCTCCAAGCAGGCGGCAATCCACTTTCACCCTTCGCACCAGCTCCGATCCTGCGTCTCAATGCTATCCGTATTGCAGGCGCAAACCGCGCACTTCGCCCTAGCTACCTTGCTTCTCTGTGTCGACCATACATGGACCCTAGCCTCTCGACACAGAACCCCGACGCTAGCATTCTGAGTCAGCTCTACTATGGATCACGCACATCCCACGTCCTTCCTGGTCAGCCTACAACGTTACCTTCCATCCTCGCGCTCACCTCTTCGCTCGCTGGAGACTTGGACAGGCTCGACGTCTTCCGCAACATTGAGGCTTCTCTTGCACCTTCGATGTTCCCTGGTGCGACTGAAGAAGACGTAGACGTCATCTTAGCGTGTGGTAAGCCCAAAGGAAGAGTTTTCCTTAAGTCTTCGACAGATGTTGGCAACGGAGAAGGATCAGCCTCAGTCCAAGGTCGCATTCGCAACGTCTTTGGCGGCGCAGAGACGCTTCAAGGGTCCGCTACCTTCGGTACACGCACCAAGCAAGCATTCAATCTCGAGTTCGGCGGACCGCTCTCTGGTAACCCTGACATCGAGTACAAACTCTCGGCCTTCTCTCACGACAGAGACTACTCCGCATTCGCTTCAGTCTCTGAGGGCGTGAAAGGGTTGCGCGCTAGCATCAACTCTAGCTTCACCACCGAGCCCAAAGGAGTCATCAATCCAAGCGAAGAGGATGAGGTTGCACAAACTGGTACAACGAGTCAGCACGAGTTGGCGTACGAAGCGTCACTGCGTGAGCTTGGCAGATTCACGGGTGATGCGAGTGTAGCGATACGAAAGATGGCAGCTGCGCCGAGCGTCAAGTCGGCACTCAGCTGGACTTGGGTTAGTGAGAACAGAGACAGCCCAGTGCTGCCCAGTAGAGGAAGGAAGGTGAGGAGCGTGTTGGAGTATGCTGGACTTGGAGGAGATGCGCAACATGTCAAAGCTGAGGTGGAAGCGACTACCGGTCGACACTTTTCTCCGCTCGACTGGTTGTTCGGCTCCTATTCACGCACACCGAACACTTCACCTTCATCATTCGTTGACGAAGCGGAAAAACAGACACCACTCGAAACATCAGCGGCAGAAGCAAAAGCAGATCTCTCGTCCACAGCCGCACTCTTCTCCTCGTATTATCCGATTTACTCCACCCTGACTTTCCGCTCTGGCCTTCTCTATCCTCTCCTCTCTCCCTCTTCGTCATCAAAGTCCACCACTCACTTCTCAGACCGCTTCCAACTCGGTGGTCCAACGTCCCTTCGTATGTTCCGTCACTCCTCTCTCGGTCCGAAAGCAGACGCAGACTCTCTTGGCGGAGACGCGTTCTGGTCTCTTGGTCTTTCTTGCCTCTCCCATATTCCACGCAAGCCGCACTGGCCACTTATGCTGCACACTTTCGTCAACGCTGGTCAGCTTTGTCAATTGCCGACTCAGCCGTGGAAGGACCAAGCAAAGTATTGGGGCGGCTTAAGAGAGTTGGCGCAGCCAAGTAGCAGTGTCGGAGTGGGCTTGGTGTACATGCAAGGGCAGTTGAGGGTCGAGCTGAATGCGGGTGTTCCATTGACAGCAAGAAAGGGAGATGGTGTTAGAAAGGGTTTGCAATTGGGTATCGGGATTGACTTCCTGTAAAGTCCAAGCAGGTATTTCAGACATTCACTCTTGCTGTCACGAAACTGCGCTTATCTGACAAACAGTAGTGTGATCGCACCGTCTGAACATCTGTGAACCATTGTGTAGAAGCGTCGAAGCTGACTCCAACCTTAAGCCTCGGCTTCCGGACACGCAGCTCTTCTGCAAGTGTTTGCACTAAAGCTTTCGCAACCTGGTCGCAGGCCTCATCCAACGAAAATGGCAAAAGGAATGATCGCAGAAGAGCACTCAGGTATGGCAGTAAGCCGAGATGAATGAACGTTGGCGATTATCTTGACGGTCTTGGGGGTGAACAGAGATGAGCACAGACGTTTACAAGAACAGACTAAGGCGACCGTGAACCAAGGAGTGTATTAAAGGCAAATGCGGAAGGCGAACAAGGGTTGTCTATAGCGTTGAGCACTGATAGAGCGGTTGCAATTGTACGATGCAGAGATGTGAGACTCTTTTAACGGACCTCCTCCGATTGATCGCGAAGGAGCAAGTGATGTATGTGATGAGTGATGAAGCAGGTATAAGCGGGTCGAAATTGTGAGTACGAAGCAAGAAGAGACAGAATGATGCTACGATCTGTCGTTGTTGACAGCAGCAGGTGTTGCAGTTCCGGAAGCTGGCTTGCTCGAACTCGCGTTGCCGTTTGTTGGAGGGCAGCAGCTTTCGGTCTGACAAGAGTTGTCTTGTCCGCACGAGATCAGGCAAGCAGTGTCGACCTTCTGAACCTCGTTTTCCACAAGCCGACCCTCGACCGTCCTGAGCCTGCCCTGGTCATCGCTCTCTGCTACTTGAACACCGCTCAAGATCGCAGCTTCTCTCAGACCACCGGGCACGAACTCGGGCTGAATGGTACTCGAGTGGATACCCCAGCTGTGCAAGTTGGCCCTGATTTTGGCCGCGATCCCCATGTACTTCTCGGTGTGCCCGGAAGAGCAGTCGACCAGGACGTGTACGGAAGCGACGATCTTGCTTTCCGAGAGCTGCCAGACGTGAAGCTCATGGAGGTTGAGCACGCCATCGACACTCTGAATCGATTGACGAACCGCTTCAAGCGAGACAGATGCGGGAACGCCTTGGAGTAGAATGTAGGAGGCGGATTTGCAGAGAGGAAGGGCGGAGTGGAAGATGATAATGGTAATCAGGAAGGAGATGGCGGGATCGGAGTAGAATCTCCACCAAGCGTCCGAGTACATGATGAAGAGACCAGCAGCAATGACACCAACATTGCCGAGAGCATCGCCGAGAACGTGAAGGAAGACACCTCGCATGTTCATGCTGCCTTCGCCGTGACTGTGACCGTGACCATCACCGTGTGAGTGGCCGTGGCCAGGACCGTCGTGTGCATCATCCGAAGAGCCATGGGCATGGCCATCGTGTGAGTCGTGCGAGTGCGAGTGACCGTTCTTGTGTGCAGCAGACGAAGCGTTGCCGGCTTCGAGATCAGTAGCGTTGGCATTGGTGGAGCCGTAGTCATTGGAGCCGTTGCCAAGCAAGCGGGAACGCTCGCCTTGATTGCCGCTGAGCGAAGTGATGGAATTGGAGTGCTGGTGTCTGGAACCGTCGTAGCCAAGGTCGTGGGCGGTTTGGACGACAAAGGCACGAGTTTGAGCAGGATGACCAAGAATGGAGCCGACGCTGTCCTGACGACCACGTCCGCGCTTGGCGACGGGGCTGCTGACAATGCCGTCGTCGTTTGTGGTAGGTGTTCTCTTGCGGCCGATGGCAACAGGAGAGACAGCGTCACCAACGGCAGATTCGTCCTGATGAGCATCGGAATCGGCAACAGCATGGCTGTGACTGTGGTTGTGAGCGCCATGGCTGTGACCACCGTGACCGTGCGAGTGACCATGTCCGCCGTGAGCATGGCCGTGGTCGTGGAAAAGGAGGAGACCGACAAGGTTGCTGGCCAGACCGAGACAGCCGACGACTACAACGAGCTTAGGGTTGGAAACCTCGGTGACATTGATGAAGCGTTCGATGGCCTCCATGAAGATACTGAAGCAGAGGGCGAGGAGAAAGACGCCGTTCACGAGAGCACCCAGGATCTCTGCACGCTGCCAGCCGTAACTGAAGCGGTGATCCGAAGACTTGGTGGAGAGCTTGACGGCCCAAAGAGCAACAATGAGCGACATGACATCGTTGAGCATGTGGAAGGAGTCAGCCACGAGGGCGAGCGATCCGACAGCATAGCCGGTGATGATCTCTACGAAGAAGAAGACGACATCGATCACCAAAAGGGTGATGATGCGGGTCTCCTTGCTCAAACCCATGGTGAGAGAATCGAGACCTCGCAGGGCGATTTGGGGTCCGGCAGAGCTAGCAGTAATAGGAAAGGAAAGCTGAACTCCGGGTCGGGGACGATGCTCGTAAGATTTCAGCGTCAGTACCGAACGTGTGAAGAAAGCTGTTGCCTCGAGCTTTTGTCTGGATGGTGGAGATGGTAGCGTTCAGGAAGACATTGAGATGCGAACGATTGCGGAGACTTGAGACTTCATTATCAACAACTTAGCTTTGTTTGCTACCTCGGTTCACTTTTGTTTGCCGTCACTTACCAAAACAGCTTCAGAGCAGCAGTGAAAGCTAAATGGAAAATAAAATATGCAGCGTGCATCACGGCTGTCTCCAGAAAATGTGGTCCATAATTTCGTCACAAAAAGAAACGTGATGCTCAGCTTCAAGAGCGAAGTCTAGAAGCACGAGCAAGGTCTGGATTTCTCGATGGCAGCTGTCATACAGTACCTGATCTCGATCATCCTCTGAGACGCATCAAAAGGGTATCACGTATCCAGATCTTCACCTCCTTTAAAACAAGAGACACTATCAAACTAACAACTATGCTTCGTGAAGAGATTGATTCCACGCAGATGCAGAGTCAGGGTCAAGCTGATCAGGCTTTATGGCTACGTCAGGAGCCAAACCCACCAGCGCCTGCTGCTCTTGACAGCCAAATGAAGTAGCACTTCGAGTACGGAGCAGAAACGTTACTCGCATCACCGAAACAAGTGTGCTGGTTACAATTAATCAGCTGGAAGCTTAAGGTCTCGCTCGATATAGAACCGACACTTCGGTTCGCAAAGTTCGGCGTAAGGTCGAGATCCGTACTGTTCGACATAGCGATTCGACAGCGGAACAGACCAAGTGTGAGATTATGTGAGCTCGAACATTGCCAAATAAATTTAAAGTGGAGTTTCGCGGTGATCGGCCTGTGTCTGCGAAGCCTCTTGCGTCTCTGCTGCTACTGCTGTGGTGTCCTGTCCGTGCTCTCTGGACGCGCAACGGAGATTCTTCCACTCCACACAGAGACACGAAGCACTCAGCCATTCGTGTTGCTCTCGCATCGAAGCTTCACCTTCTATCACCTTTCTTCAACACCTTTCTTGCTACTCCGATTCTCCCGTCATCAGCATATCTGGTCATACTCATTCGCGCATCTTCATTCAGTACCTGCATTCTTCCGCGGCTTGTCAGCGTCGATCGCATCGCACCCTTCGTCTCGACAGCGCATCTGCGCAGTTCCAACTCCCTCATCTGGTCAACCCTTCACGAATAGTCCATCATGGCGCGAGGCGACGGGCAGGAGCTCGACATCACCGTCCCCGTTGAGGACCCAAAGAAGTCAGATCAGGAAAAGAAGAAGGAGAAGCAGCGCGAAGAAGCTGCTCGCAAAGGTCTCCCTCCCTTCAGCGAAAAGCGTGCCAATGGCAAAGAAAAGCCCGAAGATGAGCTCAGCGAAGAGGACCTACAGCTCAAGAACGAGCTCGAAATGCTCGTCGAGCGTTTGAAGGAAGACGATGCTTCACTCTACCGCCCTGCTCTCGAATCGCTCCGAACCCTCATCCGCACAAGTACCTCTTCAATGACCTCCGTTCCCAAACCCCTCAAGTTCCTTCGCCCACATTATCCAGAACTCAAGACGCTGTACGAGTCATGGAAGCAAGCAAGCGCCGACAAGAGCTTGTTCGCCGAGATTCTTTCAGTTCTTGCCATGACTTATTCAGACAATGGCCAGCGCGAGACCCTGCATTTCCGACTTCAGGCCAACCACGTAGCATCCAGCGGCAAGTCGGAGGATCCAGGTCTTTGGGGTCACGAGTACATGCGCCATCTTGCTGCCGAGCTTGGAGAGGAGTACAACGCCCGTTCGGAAGAGGAGAAGAACACAGACGAGCTCCTCGAGCTTGCCCTTCAGGTCGTGCCTTTCAGTCTTACCCACAATGCCGAGGCCGATGCCGTCGATCTTTTGCTCGAACTCGAAGCTATTGACAAGCTGCCTCAGTTTGTCGACAAGGACACATATGCGCGAGTTTGCCTTTACATGGTCAGCTGTGTCAACCTCCTCGTGCCACCCGATGACTCCATGTTCCTTCGCACTGCCCACGAGATTTACCGCAAGCATGAGCGCTACACCGAGGCCATGACCCTCGCTCTCCGTCTCGGCGATAAGGATCTCATTCGATCCGATTTCGAGGCGCCTAAGAACCCTGTCATGCGCAAACAGCTCGCGTACATGCTCGCGCGGCAACACATCCCAATCGAGTGGCTTCAGGACGAGGATTCTCCGATCACCGACAACGAGCTTCTCGACATCATGTACAACGCGCATCTTTCACGACACTTTGTCAACTTCGGCAAGGAGCTCAACGTGCTTGAACCAAAGAGTCTCGAGGACATCTACAAGACACATCTCGAAAACTCACGCACAGGTCTCGGTGGCTCGGTCGACTCGGCCCGTGGAAACCTTGCCAGCACCTTCGTCAACGCCTTCGTCAACGCAGGTTTCGGCAACGACAAGCTTATGGTCGATGCACCCGAGGGCAATTCGTGGATCTACAAGAATAAGGACCACGGCATGCTCTCAGCCGCTGCTTCGCTCGGTATGAGCTTGCTCTGGAACACCGAGACCGGTCTTGACCAGATCGACAAGTACTCGTACTCTTCCGAGGAGGCTATCAAGGCCGGTGCCTTCCTTGCTTACGGTATCGTTCACTCTGGTCTCCGTTCGGAGCTTGACGAAGCCATGGCCTTGCTCTCCGAGCACATCGAGTCCAAGAGCATTCCTCTCAAGGTCTCTGCCATTGTCGGTCTCGGTTTCGCATATGCTGGTTTCTGTCGTGAAGACATCGCCGCACTTTTGTTGCCAAATATTCAAGACGAGACAACGCCAATGGAGGTGGCTGCCATGTCGGCGCTTTCATTGGGATTCGTCTTTGCCGGCAGCTGCCACGGTGAGATCACCCCCACCATCCTTCAAAGCATGATGGAGCGTGATCCATCGCAGCTTGACGACAAATGGGCCCGATTCATGATTCTCGGTTTGGCCCTTCTCTTCCTCGGCAAGCAGGATGAGAGCGACGCAACCATCGAGACACTCAAGGCTATCGAGCATCCCATCAGTAAGCAGGCGCAGGTGCTCGTCGACATGTGCTCCTACGCCGGCACAGGAAACGTGCTCAAGGTTCAGAAGATGCTTCACTATTGCACGGAGCGATCAGCGCCTGAGAGCAACGAGGAAGGTGGTGAAGGCGAGAATGCCAACAACGAGTCTGACAACGCTGAGTCAAGCGAGGACAGCGACAAGGACAAGGACAAGGAGAGCAACGATCTCTTCCAGGCCTTTGCCGTCATCGGTATTGCGTTGGTGACAATGGGCGAAGAGGTTGGTTCGGAGATGGCCTTGCGTCATCTCTCACATCTCATGCACTATGGTGAGCCTACCATCCGCAGAGCCGTTCCGCTTGCATTGGCGTTACTTAACCCCTCCAACCCATCGATGCCCGTCCTCGACACGCTCTCGAAGTATTCGCACGACTCGGACCTCGATGTGGCCATCAACGCTATCCTCGCGATGGGTCTCGTCGGTGCTGGCTCCAACAACGCTCGTCTTGCACAGATGTTGAGACAGCTCGCTGGCTACTACTACAAAGAGCCGGACTGTCTGTTCATGGTTCGCGTATCACAAGGTCTGGTGCATATGGGAAAGGGCACCATCGGAATCAACCCGTTCCACACCGATCGCCAGCTCATGTCGCGCACTGCAGTGGCAGGTATCTTGGCATTATTGACTTCGATGACGGATGCGCGTGGATTCGTGTTGGATCAGGCACACTGGATGCTTTACTTCCTCAGCCCGGCTATGTACCCTCGCTTCTTGATCACTTTGGACGAGAACCTGAAGGCATTGCCTACATCGGTGCGTGTGGGTAAGGCGGTCGATGTGGTCGGTCAGGCAGGTAAGCCAAGAACCATCAGTGGTTTCCAGACCCACACAACGCCGGTCAGAGTTGGCACCTACGAGAGGGCCGAGTTGGGAACAGAGGAATACCTCAGCTATGCACACGTGTTGGAAGGCTTCAGTATTCTGCTCAAGAACCCAGGATATGTCAAGGAAGAAGATCTTTGAGCACTTCCATTCTTTGTACGCTAGATCACGCAATCATACTCTTCAAGCTCACATTGTAAATGCTGTGATGCGTGTGAACCTTGAAATGAATCGAGGAATGGATGCAACGAGGCGAGACAAGGCGAGGAGAAACGAGGAGAAAAGCAACGAGGCAATTTCAGCGACGGTGAGATGAGGTCCTTGAGAACGTCTGCAGCCAAGTTGAAAAGCCCATCGTTGCCTCGCACCATTCACGTCGAAATTCGGACACTCCTGCGCCCTGGACGCAGGTCTGACCCACGATCTCTGCGTCAGACCTGTGTCGTTGACGCTGGCCTCACACGGCAGCGTCCTGGAACAGCGTCGAATGCGACTATTCATGGTCCGGAAGGTCTTAATTTTCCTGACCTGCGTTGTCTATAGACGCTTGAAGCCGCAAACCAAGTTGCTCTTCTCACGTACAGTAGACTAACACAGCAAGCATACTCGGTTATGTATAAAATAGTGAGGTGGTATCTGCTGAGCCTGAGTAAACTGAGTGAGCTGTGTCGTGTCGCCTGTGTCCACTTGCCTGTGCTTGCCTGGCTTCTGCCTCTGCCTCTGCCTCTGCCTCTGCCTCTTCCTCTGCCTCTCTTCGCCTTGACCTAGCGTCATCCTTGATGCAGGTCAGGACCCACGTCAGGTGCGTTAAGGGCAGCGTCGAAGGGGCAGCCCTCTTGCGATTTCGACGTGATTGGTGCCCCCACATGTGCCGAACGGAAGCGGAAGGCTCGCGATAATTTGACGAGGATGTTTGGCTCTGATCAGGCAAATCGTGAGGAGTTTGGTTTGACTGCAGTGGTAGCAAACGCTGTGCCGCGGTCGACTCCGTGTCATGAAGGAAAGAGAAACTTATAGCACGTTCTCGGTCCAGAAATATGATCGAAGTCCCCATAATATACTGAGAAAAAGCACAAGCGCCACAGGTGCTGTCCAAGCAAGACGGAAATGATCCAATCGGGATGCATTACTGGTATCTCATGACGAACATTATAGTATATACATTGACATGCGTGAGTAAAAGAAGAGTCTGCACAAAGGCGAGACCCTTAGAGTGCGCTTCGACCACGCGACTCGAGAGGGATGAAGAAAGCAAGCACACCCGAGAAAAGGAAGAGCGAAGCTGCGACGTAAAGCGGAGCGGTACCGCCAGCGTAGATGCCGATGATAGGAGCCATGGCACCAAAGATACGGTTGAGAGCAGCAGCGATACCATCACCAGTACCACGGTGAGGAGCGGGCAGTACTTCGGGAGTAATACAGTACAGAACTCCATACATAATGTTCTGTACAACGGCGGCAGCGCAGTTGAATCCAAGAACGGCACCTTCGGTCTTGGCGGTGGTGAAAAGGAAGAGGAAGACACCGGTCAAGAGGGTACCGATACCGAGAGCGCCACGTCGACCGGACCTAGGGAGCTCGACCATCCAAGCGGCAATGATGGAACCGGGAACACCGCAGATGGAGATGATGGCGTAGTTACGGTAGGTGACATCGACCGAGGAAGTGTCAGTGACACCTTGGGCCTCGGAAAGGTAGATGGGAAGGAAGGCGTTGTAGAGAGGGTAAGCGAGACCAATCAACGACCAGAGAACCCAGAGGATGGTAGTGGTGACAGCCATCCTCCAGCCGTAGAAGAGAGGCCTGACGTGCGAGAGATCAGGAGTGAAAGAGACGTTGCGGAAGCTGTTAGCGAAGCGGGCAGGGGCAGAGGCAAGAGCTTTGAATCCCTTGGGCTCCTCCTCAGTCTCGCGAACGTCCATGTCGGCCTCCTGACCGGCAGCGGAACGGAAGATCTCGACCGAGATGACATCGTCACCGAGCTCCTTGCCGTTGCGGCGGGCAATCTCCTTGAGAACGGCAACAGCCTCGGCGTCACGGCCCTTGGAGAGGTAGAACTTGGGAGACTCGGGAAGGCGGAAGACAAAGAATCGGCAGATGAACATGACGAAGGTGAAAGCACCGAGGGTGTAGAAGGTGTATCGCCAGCCCATGTTCTGTGAGACGTCACATGGAACGGTGCCAACGCCAGGAGTGTTGGTCTGATTGCCGTCGCACGAGTAGTTGGCGATGAAAGCCCAGGCAACAAGCGATGCGAGGAGCTGACCGAGCGACCAGAAGACGGAGAGAAGGGTGAGGAGATACTGCTTGTCGGCGGGGACGAACTCGAGGAACATCATACCGTCAACAGGCAAGTTACCGCCGAGACCGAAACCGAGAGCGGCCAGGAGACCACCGAGACCGACAAAGCTGGGAGCGGCACCACCTGCGATACCGAAAACACCGGCGATGAAAAGAGTGATGTTGAACGAGGGACGACGACCGATAACATCCGCGAGGATACCCCAGATGGCAGCACCGCAAATGAGACCGCAGTAGAGGGCGAACGTCATCCAACGGACCGAGGTGGTGATGTTGTATTCACGCTGAACCTGAGGAAGAATGATAGCAACACCCTGAAGCCAGAGGTTGTCGGCCATCCAACCCCAACCGGAGAGGAGGAAAAGAGACCATTGGACCTTGCCCATGCCGATGTGCTCGTTCATGACCTTGTTGAGAATATAGACCTTGCGTTCGTAAATGTCATCGACCGACATGCCGTCAGGTCGCGAGAGGGCCTCGGACTCGGGGGTGAGCTGCTTCTCGAGCTCAGCGCCATTAGCAGCCTTGACATGCTGGGCGGTCTTCTCGCCCTTGACATCGGCCTGGTGGGTCGTCTTGACCTCTTCGACCTTGTTGTTCTCCATCTTGACGGAAGCAGCAAGCACTGCTAGTTGACTGGGAGGAGATGAAGAGGTGGGTGGGAGAAAGTGGGGGACGGGCTCTTGAGGCCTATTAGTGGACGGACGCGTATAGCACGGTTCGTCGCAAAGGTGGTCGGGGGTGTTCAGGGGACCACGGGAGGGGCGGAAGAGTAGATGATGGTTAGGAGAGGAAGGATGGATGGTGAAGCGAAGATGAAAGGGTATTTGAGGCAGGACCAAAGGGATGCAAAGGTGGCGGCTTTGAGCGAAAAGAACAGGGGAATGACTTGTGGGTACAAGGTCAAGAGAGGCAGAAACGCCAGTTTGCGGTGACCGCCAGCTCCGAAATGAAAAGGGTTCCCAGTGCGGAGGACAAAACGGTGGGCAGAAGTGCACTGAAAGAGAAAGTGTGGCAGCGGGAGCCTAATTGAACGAGGTGGGGAAAAAAGGCTTTGGAAACAGGGACCGAGGACTCGAAGCGAGGTCGGGCAACAGAGTAAGAGAGGCAAGGGGCAGTTTGGCAGTGAGAAGACAAAATACACTGATGAGATGCTTTGAACTGTGATAGCGAACACGAGTGGAAATGGAGCTCGAGACGAAGTTAGTAGAGAAGCGATGATGGCGAATAGCTGTCTTGAGACTTGTGTGAGAGTGCACTTTTTGGCAGGTCACCGATTCTACGCACATCTCGCGTGTCCATCGCGAATTGAAACTCAACTTGACGAAAGGGCAAGGGGAAGGGCGCGAGGGCACTGCACCTGTTGTGCAGGCGGTTAGGCGAGGTTGCGTGGATGAGAATTGATTGTCTTCGCACAGATGACGGTGAGCCACCGATAGAATGCAGCTCACGTACACACACGGACAGTCGGGCGGTGTTCGTTACAATTAGCCGGTACGAGACCGGTGGAGGTTCAGTCTCAGTCTCAGACTGCAGTCGCAGCAGCTTCGCCTAAACGAGCGACCGCGAACTGACAGCGGAAGCCAAGCAGTCCAGCCAAGCAGTCCAGCAGCGTTTCAATGATGCTTCTTTGCTGCTGTGGCAGAAAGTCAGTGTATCCGCTTTTCCATTTCCGTATTTATTTAGGAAAAAACTTTTTCAAAAACAAAAAGATTCGACGTTCTCGTTCCACTCTTTCTCCTCTTAAGCACCTCTGCCAGCGTTGTTGAGCAGCTTACATTGCAACTTTGCGTACACACAATGTCAATGTGACGAGTCGCTAACGACAATGGTAACTGAAAGGGGCTCAGGGCAGCCTGCTGTCAGCAACCGTCGACAAAACAAAAAGGAAAAAGAAAAAAGAAAAAAGGAAAAAGGGGAAATTCGCAAATGAAAAGGTGAAGCAGGCATGAAAAAAATTGGGCTTTCAGTTCAGTTTCCTTTGGAAAAAGAGGGGACTGTCGAGCCAAAACTAGGGGGCTGCTGCTTGGGCTGCAAGCCTCAGCGCCCGCAGCTTCATCAAGACTGCAGTCTTGATTGTACAGTAGCAAGCTGCACCCACGAAAAACGATGTGCACAAACATCAACAAACATGCCATTTCCGCCCTTTCCTCCCTTGTTCCGCGTTGGTGTCCATGTTCCATCCTGTCACGCGCGCATTCGGCCAACAAAAGGTTGCCGCACGAGATGGCCTTTCTCAAGGTTTCAAAGTTTAGCTCAAGTTACGTTCCTAGCTTTCCTTGATGTCGGTCCCGACCAACGGCGAACCGCAAGCGATGCCACGAGATTGCTATGCGAACTCAAGGAGTGCAGCAATCAAGCTGACGAGAAAGAACGTATTCTATTGGTTAGAGAGGCCAATGCTTGTGTTGCTGCTCCTCGTCGTCAGATGGTCTCACTCTAGAGTAACAAGCGCCGAGTGTCTTGTGACCATCGTACCGGCTTACGCTACTGTACTGTACAGTGCTGTACTTGCTTCCAGACGATGTGTCTTGAGAGTCCAAGATCTTACTCTTAAGGGCCTAGATCGAGATGTGTGTGGGGAGACCCTTAGCTTCATGGTGATCTTACGACTCTCATTGTGTCAGGGTTTTCGCAGGAATCGAATGCCCTCTAAAGCGGCACGATGACCTCTTTGATCAGGTGGGGATGTTGCACATCCGGCGTCCGGTACGATTGCTCGAAGCAGGACGGTTGCGCTCCAACTTCGGACGGCCGAGTTCGCTTTCGAGCCCGGAATCGCCTTCCCGTGCCAAGTTTTGCTAAGACTGTGACTGAGACGCCAAGCTAACATCATGTCAAGCCTTTCTCCTTCTCACCTTTTGTACACGACCACTCTATGAACGATGTACATAGGAAGTGTTTATGGCAGAGAGGTACGATTACGCACAACACACAGCGACAATGAGAAGGTAGCAGTCGGGGTTCAAATTCTTGCTCGATGAATTTCGGGAAAAAGGGCCAAAACAGAGCCAAGAAGTGTCAAATGTGGATCGCGATGCCTCCGATTCGACCTCAGCTTTCACTTGCACGATGACGCTACGAAACAGCTTCGGTGTTCAGATGTCGCTGCAAGCTGTGCATAGGAACGTGAGAAGGAAAATCAAATCGATGTAAATTACGAAAAAAAAAAAAATTTTAAAATCCAAAAGTGCACAGAGGTCGGACCATGAAAGCCCGACAGCTCTGGGCAGCGAGAGGAGTTGATGTGAAAGGTCGAACCAGCATAGACAAACAACGTCGTGCGACTCATTCCCATCGCAGTCTACTCCCACGCTAAGCGAACTTCTTGACTCCGCTTCCCGCAGATCCATTGTCGTTCACCAAGCTCATCAAGCCCTGATCGCCTTCAGAGAATTGCAAGCCACGACCCTGGGGTCATGTTAGAAGCGAAGATTGTAGATGATCTCGCGTAAAGAATACTCGATTGAACAGCCAAGTCGGCCCTCTGGTGCGCATTGATTGTCTGCTGTTGCAAAATTCGAGATGGTGGTGGTGTCGTCTTGATCTTGGTTCCAGGAACAGCCAAGTTGAGAACAACGTGAAGAGAGGGACGGCTTGGCAAACCGATTCGACTCTCTGCGAGACTTCCGGTAAATCCGACCGTCTCACGAATCTTCCAAAGCTGCAAACGCTTCGTTTGTCCGATCGGTGATCAGATGCACAACAGGTCAACTACCTCGAGATCAGCGAGAAGATCCGCCATCCCTGCCATTCTGAGTTCGATCCCACAGTGAGCCGGTCAAAGAAGTCCTCGGCATGCATTTGCAGCGCAAGACGATGTCGATCTGCATCATGCCACCTCTGAGCTCCGCTGTGTGTGAACCATTGTTGTGCCCATGCCCATGCACAGCCGCATCCCTACGTGCACCAAATTTTCCCCCACTTCGGTCGGCTGTCAACCGATGCAGTCAGATCGATGCGATGACAGCAACATCCTGAACTCGATCTGGAGATGAGCTGAAGAATCGGGCGTCGAGCGTCGATGTTTCAATCGGCGATACTGACAATCGCTCAGCTTCCGATGAGCTGAATGAGGATGAGGTCGGCTATCATATGATATCCATGTAATCCGGGCTGCTTGCAGACGTACCTATTCGAGAGGATGCCTGCCGCAATCCGTATCATCGAGTCTGGTACCAAACCATCATCAGAGGCTTTGTCTAGCTCAAGACCTGCAGTTAACACTCATCCCCTCATGCAACACAAAACGAATGAGATCGGGAAACGTATGCTTTTCTTTTCCGTCGAGCGTGCGGGAGCGACGGGTATTTAAATAAGTACAAGGTATGGATGAAAGGTAGGCACGCTCCAGATGTGAGCAATCAGTCAAAACCAAGACGGCAGAAACCGTGTGCATTCCATCGCGGTCTCGACCCAAGTCAAGCTAGCTCAAATCGAAATCCGCTTAAGCAGACTTGGCGGCGGCAGCCATCTTGTTGAGCGCCGAACCGTGGTGGAACCACGAGATCTGGTTCTCGTTCATGGTGTGGGTAAGGGGAAGCTCATCCTTGGAGCCGTCCTTGTGCTTGCAGACGAGCGAAACCTTGGAGCCGGGAGCGAGCTCGGTAACACCAACAATGTCGACAAGGTCGTCGGGGCGAACCTTGTCGTAGTCAGCGGGGTTGGCAAACTCGAAGGCGAGCATACCCTGCTTACGCAAGTTGGTCTGGTGGATACGGGCGAACGAACGGGCAATGACGGCGCAACCACCGAGGAAACGGGGCTCAAGAGCGGCGTGCTCTCGCGACGAACCCTCACCGTAGTTTTCATCACCAATGACAACCCAAGGCTTGCCCTGCTCACGGTACTGGATAGCAGTGGCGGGAACCGGGCCCCACTCGCCAGTGAAAACGTTCTGGACCTCGTTGGCCTTGCCGTTGGCGGCGTTGATGGCACCAATCAAGCAGTTGTTCGAGATGTTCTCGAGGTGTCCACGGTACTTGAGCCATGGGCCACCAGCAGAGATGTGGTCGGTGGTGCACTTGCCCTGGGCCTTGATGAGGACGGGGCAGTCAGTGGGGTTCTTGCCGTTCCAGGCCTTGAAGGGCTCAAGCTTCTGGAGACGGTCCGACTTGGGGTCGATGGCGACCTGAACCGACGAGCGGTCCTTGGGAGGGTCTTGGTAGGTGTTGTTACCGGGGTCGTAGCCGCGAGGAGGGAGCTCCTTACCGGTGGGGGCCGAGAACTTGAACTCCTTGCCGTCAGCACCCTTGAGGCTGTCGGTCATGGGGTTGAAGGTGAGGCGACCAGCGAAGGCCATGGCGGTAACAAGGTCGGGCGAGGCGACGAAGGCGTGAGTGGCAGGGTTGGCGTCGTTACGGCCGGTGAAGTTACGGTTGTACGAAGTGATGATCGAGTTCTTGTCACCCTTCTTGATGTCCTTACGGTCCCACTGACCAATGCATGGACCACAGGCGTTGGCAAGAACCATACCACCAGCCTTCTCGAGGATCTCCATCTGACCGTCACGCTCGATGGTAGCACGGATCTGCTCGGAACCGGGGGTGATGGTGAAGGCCGACTTGACCTTGAGGCCGTGGGCTGCAGCCTCCTCAGCGATGGAAGCGGATCGGCTCATGTCCTCGTAAGAAGAGTTGGTGCACGAACCGATGAGCGAAACCTTGAGCTCCTCGGGCCAGTCGTTCTTCTTGACCTCCTCGGCGAACTTGGAGAGGGGGGTGGCAAGATCGGGGGTGAAGGGACCGTTGATGTGGGGCTCGAGGGTGTCGAGGTTGATTTCGAGGTGCGAGTCGTACTCGGCGCCCGAGTCGGGAAGGAGGTTGCGCTGGAAGCCCTTGGCAAGGTCAGCGATCTCGGATCGGTTGGTAGCGCGGAGGTAGTCGCCCATGCGCTCGTTGTAAGGGAAGACGGAGGTGGTAGCACCAATCTCGGCACCCATGTTGCAGATGGTAGCCATACCAGTGCACGAGAGCGACTCGACACCGGGACCCTTGTACTCGATAATGGCACCGGTACCACCCTTGACGGTAAGCTCACCAGCGACCTTGAGGATAACATCCTTGGGGGTGGTCCAGCCGGACATCTTGCCCTTGAGCTCGACACCGATGACCTTGGGGGCCTTGAGCTCCCAGGGAATGTCAGCCATGACGTCGACAGCGTCGGCACCACCGACACCACAGGCGATCATACCGAGACCACCGGCGTTGGGGGTGTGCGAGTCAGTACCGATCATGAGACCACCGGGGAAAGCGTAGTTCTCGAGGATGATCTGGTGAATGATACCGGAACCGGGCTTCCAGAAACCAATGCCGTACTTAGCGGTGGCAGTGGCAAGGAAGTCGTAAACCTCCTTGTTGATCTCGATAGCACGGGCCAAGTCCTTAGCACCACCGACCTGAGCCTCGATAAGGTGGTCACAGTGGACAGTGGTAGGGACAGCAACGGTGGGGAGACCGGCCGACATGAACTGAAGGAGGGCCATCTGGGCGGTGGCATCCTGGCACGCAACACGGTCGGGACGGAGCTTGAGGTAGGAGGTACCACGGGTGATCTCCTGCTCGTGGGGGTTGTCCAAGTGACCGTAGACGATCTTCTCGGCGAGCGAGAGAGGTCGGTTGAGACTATGGATGAGTAGGAATAGGAGAAAAAGCTTGGATCAGTACATTTGTTCACATTTTGTTGGAGCCAAAGGGATAGCAGTACAGCTGCTTCGCCAGGACCCAGCAGCACCATCGTGATCTGTCACGAACACAAAAAATCGCTGCGCTTCGCAGCTGAACTCGCAATTTGAGCTCCTGGCTCCACATTCAAGCTGTTTTTCGGCTTTGAGGTCGCATCCCATTGCCGCTTCTTGTCCAATTAAACTACCAGATGAATATGAATCGTGTGAATCCTGCTTTCACAGAGATTGTCTTTGTATCCGTTGTGCACGATGAGATACTGCGAGCTTCTGTGCGAAAGCGATGCTGCTCGGCTTTCTCTGATGGGTGCTGCTAAAGCAGTGGCAGGATTGCATGCGTGGCGAAGTCGGCCGTACTGTGTTGCTACATAGTCGCGAAAGACAGAAGAAAAAATACTCACCGCTGACGAACGACCTTGAGGTTGTCCTCGATACGCTTGTAGTTGACGTAGTAGCCCTTGCCCTTCTCGACGACGGACATCTCGACCTTCTTGTCGAAGAGGGAAGGAGAGATCTCGGCAGCCTCCTCGGCGACGGTGGTGGCATAACCGCGGGCGAGGGGAGCCTTAGCGGCCGCCCTCAAGGAAGAAGAACGGAGTGCTCGAAGAGGAAGCATGATGTATACCAGCTACCCTGCTCTCACTCTGTGTAGAGGGAAAATAGGTGTGTGTGGGGGGGATAAGATAGATGGTGGTGGAACGAGTGGAAGGTGCCGATGCGGAAGAAGAGGATAAGAGAAACGGCGATAGAGAGCGACGAGGAGCCGATTGAGTGCGGACGAACCAGGGGAAAGGCTTTGTGAGAAAGAGAAAGCGAGAGAGAGACAAGTGTGTTGTCGCACAGGCTACACGCGGAAAGGGCCGAATATCGACGAAGCGACGAAAATGGAGCGGGGGCCGGTTCAACCAGCAGCCAGCAGCCAGCAGCGCGCGTTTGCACGCGCACAGAGAGGAGGAGGAAAAAAGCGGGAAAAACGAAAAAAGCCACAGCAAACAGGCAGAACAGAGAAGCGGGGACGGGCACAATTCAGAGTTGAAAAAAGAGTTTGGCGCTGATTCACAAGGCCCATCGACGGCTGCGGAGAGAAAGAGAAAGGGGCAGAGGGAAGAGAGCCTTCGTTTTTGACCGGCCAGCAACGGCAATTGCAGACCGAGCGAGGCAGCCGGCAGACTACAGTAGCAGGCAGGCAGGAAGGAAGAGACAAGTCTGTTGTTGATAGGGTAGGACAGAGCTAGGGTGCGAACCCTTGCAAGAGAAGCACGGTCCAATCAACGCATGCGCTTTGGAGAGAGAGAAAGAGAAGAACAAGCTGCAAACACAGGCTAAACTTGTAGGTGTTGCTTTCAGACGTTTTGAATTCAATTCCAACCGCCGCCGATTTCTGAAATCGGCTCTTCAAGTGCCTATGCACCAGTAGTAATTCCTCGTAGCTCCAATTTGCTCGACGCGCAGCTGCCTCTTTCCTGCCCTCTTACAGAAACAACTCTTCTCGGCTTAGCCGTCTCAGTACCATCTTTAGAACGGAGCAAGTAAGCTCTCTTTGAGACCTGATGTCGAGAGAAGTGACGATATAGAATCAGAGAAATTGACCGTGAGAGAAGATCGAAGAGCTCGAAGGTTCGGAAGATGTCAAGCGAAGCGAAACAGGGCCCGATCCAAGTGGACAAGACAAGCCACGCTGTAAGCGGCCGACGTTGTCCGTGAAAAGCGGCCCGACCCTATCCCACTCCCACCTGAGCCGGAGCTCTACATCAACGCTGTTTTCCAGTGCTATGGTTCAAGTTTGACCAGTCATTCCAGCTACGTTCGAGAAGCTGAAGGTTACAACATTCTACGTATCGACGAGCAATGCCATTGTTGTGGTCTTTGGACGAGTCTTGACAGCTATAAAGACGACCAGAAGGATGGACAACAAAGCTTCAATTCAGGTCATGCTCCAAGGATCTCTCCGACCCCTCATATGTGCATAAAAGAGATCTTCGCAAAGGCTTGTCAAGAGCCCAAGCATGCTCGACGGTCACACTTGCAGCAGGCTTGCAGCTCTCATTCAATTCTGTCCTCTTTGGGTCCAATCAGCGTTGTCGCAATTGAAACGTCGGCTTTGCTTGAGTCAAATAGCCTTCAAGGCCATTTCTTCTCAATTCCGCCATAGACCGCTGCTGCGTCACGTACGAAATAAAGATCTTGCTGAATCGGTCTCAAGCACGCGTCAAAGTTCCGATGAACACGATCCCTGAACCGGCGTCTCCTCGCCTGTTCATCTTGCAGATGTCTAGATTGTATGAGCGTCGACATCAATCTCATGCCAAGGTCCTTTCGATTCTGAAAGGACAGCAGACGGGTGATGCAGACTTGCTCGTCTCCGGGGCAGTCCCTCACACATGAAGAAATTCTCGTCTCTGTCCTCCGTTCGGCAAGCGAATCGGGAGCTCAATATCGGATATGCACAAAAGCAAGCAACGTGGAGTCAAGGGACCGATGAATGTTTTGGTTGCTAGATAGCGTGGCAAGACAACATATGTGACATGAGCGGACAGGGGTGAAAATCGCTAATGCTAACTCTGTCCGCTGACGGTATCGTCCAGCTCAATGATTAAGATAGAAACTGGAGACCCGTTGATCTCTGCAAGAGATTTTTGAATGCATGATGCACGGGAGGGAATGTATGTGCGTGCGTGTGGGACTTGATGGTTGGACCAAGGACCGCTTTAACGGTACTTGTGGAAACCGATCTGGTCAGCGCGCTCGCGGAAGCACTGACGGCAGATGTCGAGGCCGTACTTGCGGATGATACCGCCCTGGTTGGCGCAGACACGGCTGTGATGGTGAATTTCGAGGATACGTCGAGAGAGGAAAGGGTCAGTAAACAGTTGGACAAAAATTGTTTGCAGATCAGACACAACGACAGGGCGGGAGTTGACTGTATGAGAGACATGCAGAGCAATGACTGAAAAGCGATCGAAATGCTGAGCGTTGACGGCGACGCTTGTTGAGAGAATGCGCTGAAGGTGGTATCGTGTCGTCAGCGAGTCGTCGGGATGCGCGTCTGTAGATGAGTCAATGAGTGAAGCTTTGGTTGAATTATGTTCGAAAGTCGCTGTTCTGCGATGCGTGGTCATGATTGATTGTAGTCCTTTCGAGTACGCATTCGCATTCCCTAGATATCTTTTGCATCATCCGATAGAGTCAACAGATCCTTTCGATCCGAAGCAACGTCCACAACTAATGCCGACGACCTCATCTCACAATCAAGTGAGCTCGATAAGGGTGCACCCGACAAGGCAGGAGTCCCTATCGGTAAAGACCATCCTGACATGTAAGACGGAAAGAAACTACGGGATCCATGATTTGTCCGGGTGCAAGTAGCGCAATGGCACGAGACGCGTGCTAGCAAAGATCGTGGTGTCCATATTGCGATCTCGCGGTTGAATATCCAACCTTGGCAATTCCACCCTGAGTGTTTTATCTCGATCTAGTCCTTCCTCTTCTACTCGGGAGGAACGCAGGAGGAACGCATTTGCCCTGGTGTATAACGTGTGCAGCCATTCCGTTGGACAGTCGATGCGATGCGTGGCTGCGAAGATTCTGTGTCTTTGTGCTGACAAGTGGTGGATGTAATGCAAATGATCGAGGACACTGCTGAAGGAACGTCATCGATATGAACCTGCTATATGCTGATGTGGGATGGTCTGGATGCCGTTCATGATGCATGCGTTATCTTCGCGAGTGAGGTTCTGATGTGAAGTGCTGGACCATTGTCGATGCTGATGTCGATATGCTCTGCTATGTCTTTCAAGTCACTTGGCCGGCTGCGCGCTGTTGTCGATGCTGTTTGGCGTGTCGTGGATACCTACCACTGGCGGGAGCCCTTGCCGAACTTTCGGGGGTGGGAGTGCCACAAGGTCTGGAAAGTCATCTTGTTAGAGGTATGGATGTGATATCTTGAGGGTACGAGAGATGGAGGTATCAAAGACAAGCGATGATGAGCACGCTTCCAATCCCAGCTGCTGCGCCTCTCGCAATCGCGACTCAGCAAGCCTCTCTCTTTCTCACACACTCACTTTACACTGGATTCCCACTTCTTCTGCTGACGCTGCGCTGTACGCTGTACTGTCGTGATCTCGATACGGCTCTGTAACTTGGTCTCGACTTGGCTCTCTCTACGAAATCTGTGCTGCTCTGCTGAATTCGAGAAGCCAAGGCAGCAGACAGCGATTTTCGGTACGGAGAACAAGTCAAGGCGGACCCACGACTTCGGCCGGTTCAGCTTGAGTCACGTGTTGAATATATAGACTAGGCGAAACACCAGTGTCGAGCTCGAGAAATTTGGATCACTGCGTGTTAGCAACGACGAGACTTTGGAGAATTTCTGAAATTCTGTACAGGACTGCCTGTTCACAACCTTCACACTTGAGAGCGCTGAGACGAAAAATCACAACAGCAGAGCTAGTCTTGTCAAGAGACCCAGGACAAGCGAAGCAAACAAGCCTGCGTGTCAGTCAACGAGCCCCGACGTCCGAAACCAAGTCCAAGTCAAGTCAGGTTGGCTACTCAGAGCTCGCCGTCATCATCCTTCTTGGAGTCATCCACCAACCATTCCCCTTCAAGATATCGAAAATGGCTGCTAGACCCAGTAGGTATCTCGCACAGCCCATCAACAGCATCGACAGACACCAGCCAGCATCAGTATACCAGCCCATCGCACCGCATTGCATCGCATCGCCACAGAAGGAACTCGCACACATACGCATTACAGTTGAAGCATCGACGACAGTTTCATTATCTTAAAGCGCATAGCGACACAACATTATGACGGACTCCTCACATGCTCGCCTCTGTACCAGCTCTCGTTGAGGAGCCGTCAATGCAGGAAGCACCGTCATTGACATGATTTACAAGAGGCAATCCATATTAAAGGTCAACCGACGAACGAACAGTCGGTTCAGGATGTTCAATAGCTATGACGACTTCAGCAACAAAGCTCAGAGTCAAGACTCTTTGCTCAGGAATGTTATGCATAATCGCACGCACAGCCACGTTCGTGAATGTCGACTAAGTCCACAATGCAGGCTGATGGAAGGTCCATCGGTTCTGACCTGCCCCATAGTCTCGACCTCTTGCACAACCGTTTCTCTCGACAAATGCTGGCTTGGTGTCTTCATGCTGCTTCCGACTGCTCACAAGATGACAAGAATCATCCCATTAACACCAACAACCTTGTGTTCGTTCTTGTCTCACTCAACAGCCGTTAACGTGAGGGGCCTCGACGGCGCGGCCTCGGGCTCGCTCCCTCTCCCCGCAGTCTTCACTGCCCCCATCCGACCTGACGTTGTTCAGCTCGTTCACAGTAAGTTTCACATTTCGCACAAATCGGCAACATGACATTTAAGAGGAACAAGTCCTAGCATGCAGAGAAGCAGAGACATGGCATTAGGTCGGGATCGTAGTTTACCACAAGACAGACAGCAACATATCAGACAGCGGCCGTCAACAGCCGGGCGCAGAGGAATGAAGCCATTCGGGATTGCATTAACGGAAGATGATAGGACACAAAGTTGCAATCGAAAGTTTGTATCACGGCCTCAACGCTGACCTTTGCATCACCTCCTTCCCTTTCTTCCCACTCCAGCCAACGTTGCCAAGAACAAGCGTCAGCCTTACGCCGTCTCGAGCAAGGCTGGTCACCAGACCTCTGCCGAGTCCTGGGGTACCGGTCGTGCCGTTGCCCGTATCCCCCGTGTTGGCGGTGGTGGTACTCACCGTTCCGGTCAGGCCGCCTTCGGTAACATGGTCCGTGGTGGTCACATGTTCGCCCCCACCAAGCTCTGGCGCCGATGGTTCATCAAGACCAACCAGAACCAGAAGCGTTACGCTACCGCCTCTGCTCTGGCTGCCACTGCCGTCCCCTCGCTCGTCCTCGCCCGTGGTCACCGCGTCGAGGAGCTCGAGGAGATCCCCCTCGTTGTTGCTGACGCCGCCGAGAGCTTGAGCAAGACCAAGGAGGCCGTCGCTCTCCTCAAGGCCGTCAACGCCTACAATGACGTTGTCAAGGTTTCCAACTCGCGCAAGATCCGTGCCGGTGTTGGCAAGCTCCGCAACCGTCGCCACACCCAGCGTCGTGGTCCCCTTGTTATCTACAACAAGGATGCCGGTATCGTCAAGGCTTTCCGCAACGTTCCCGGTGTTGAGCTCTGCTCGGTCGAGCGCCTTAACCTCCTCCAGCTCGCCCCCGGTGGACACCTTGGCCGTTTCGTCATCTTCACCCAGTCCGCTTTCGGCCGTCTCGACGAGGTCTTCGCTGCCAAGACCGGCTTCACCCTCCCTAAGGCCAAGATCGCCAACACTGACGTTACCCGCATCATCAACTCTGATGAGATCCAGTCCGTCGTCCGTGCCAAGGGTCCCTCCAAGACCACCCGTCCCTTCACCCAGCGCAAGAACCCCCTCAAAAACCGTGGTGTTCTCTTCCGCCTCAACCCTTACGCCCAGGCTGCTATCCGATCCGAGATCCGCGC
Source organism: Ustilago xerochloae (assembly GCA_928856705.1). Lineage (NCBI taxonomy): Eukaryota > Fungi > Basidiomycota > Ustilaginomycetes > Ustilaginales > Ustilaginaceae > Ustilago > Ustilago xerochloae. The sequence continues at coordinate 714,443 of CAKMXT010000025.1, forward strand.
CCAGGCTCAGAAGAAGTCGGGTCTCAAGAAGGAGGCCAAGCAGCCCGTTGCCAAGGAGTTCCTCGAGCTTCTTCACGCCGCCTAAGCGTGATTGTCTCTTTGATTCAATCGCTTCTTTGGTTTCGTCTGCTTTCTTGTTTCGTTCTCCCTTCGCAACTTGCATGACACAGATCCTGTGTTGATCGATACGAGTATACGTGTAGGGTTCATCATCGCAGATGAGGTTTAGTTGTAGCTTCTCGCAACCTTTCTATACACACACATGCCTTTTCTCTTTCTCACTAAAAACCCCGGTCCTTTGTTGTATGTTTTCAAAGAGAAGTTCGCATCCAACCTCAATCTGTACCCTTCATAGCTCAGACTCGATCTTTGCCTCATCCATCATCATATCATCATCATGTCGGCCGATCACACCCTCGATCGGTCCTTTGTATACAATCACATCCACACACACACCCCCAAAAAATCACAACACAAAAAGGCCGGGCTATCGGCACGTTTTGGGACCCTTTCCATATCTCGTTTTGTTTGCGATCTGTGCGTGATTTGTCTTGTGTGAGACCTATCGTAACGTGAGTCTGAAAGTTGGAAGTCACTTCCCGCCATGAGAACCGGGCATTATGCTTGGAGACACCATGTTCACTTGCGCTCTCAGTCTGTTCGGTCAAATCTCACACGTTTCACGATCTTGTTTGATCTGATGCATGCGAATAATGAATTGTCTACATATAAGTGTATAACACAGTGATGCTGTTTGGCCGCTACTCAAGGCTCAATGTTACCAGCCTGCAACGTCTGGCCCTTGAATCTCTCCAATCCCTCTCCACTATACGTGACCAATGGACTTAACTCAACCTCCACCCCCTCTTCTACCGTCGCACCTGCTGCCTTCAACCACCTACCCTGCTGTGCAAGCAAATCCCTCTTCGAAGTGTCCTGGTCATCCACACCGGTACCCTTTGCATTCTTCAATGGACTGAACTCCTCCTGTCTAGCCACCTCGTGAACAGCAAGCTTGTCTCCGCAGAAGGGGAAGACATCGAAGACGAAGAGCTCCAACTTCATACCATTGGGCGTTGTTGGCTTAACTGGCTGACCCGTGGCGAGATCGATAGTCGGAATCTTCTTGCGAGCGATGTGGAATGCCATTTCTGGCTCAAAGGCAGGAACGTCATCTGCGAGGAACTTTGTGGTGTAGAAGTGGTTGACAATGTTGGCAGCACGGAACGAGAGCTCTCCGTTGGCATCGCGAGCCTCGCTCAGTGCCTCGGGAATCTCCGAGTATTCTACCACACCGAACTTGCCATCTCGCAATGCAACGACACCAACTGATTCCTTGGGATTCTCCTTCTTGACCACCTTGACACCGGCCTGAACGCCTTGTTGCAAGCAGACACCGAGGAAGACTGGGTCACCCACCTTGACGAGACAGTTGTCGACACCGTATGCGTGCAGGTATCTGATGCCACGCTTTTCGAGATCTGAGATGACGGTTTCTGGCTGACCTTTGTTGTACGGCGTTCGCAAAGCGCGGTAGAGACCACCATTGCCATCCGGTGCTGTTGCTACCCTGCTGGGAGATTCTAAGAGGATCTTGCCGTCCAGCGAAAGGCATGGGAGCGTACCCTGCTCGAAAAAGATGATGTTCTGCTTATCGAGACCAAAGTAGTTGTGCTGCGCGAAGAAAGCTTCGGTGTCCTTGCGTGTAGGGCCCGATGTCATGATGTACCATGGAATGACCACTGCGTTTTGTGATGAGCTAGAGCTGCCTCCGTGCTGGGCAGCAAGTCCTTGCAGACGAAGAATGCGCTCTGCCTGAATTTGGAAGAGACTCTTATGGGAAGGAAGGCCGATGTCGTAGCAGCCTTTTGGCGCTGTCGAGCCGAGACGGGTACCTTGACCACCTGCCATCAAGAGAACACCGACCTGACCCTTGGCAATGGCATTAAGACCGACATTTCGGAATTGCTGAACCTTGGCTGGGTCTGCTTCCCCCTCGATAGTGTTCTCTACGGACGAGGGAGGAGGTGGTGAGACTTGATGCGATTTGCCGGCCCTGGCTTCCTCATCAGCCTTGATGGCAGTGTGAAAGACCTGGTTGACTCGGTTGACGTCGAGTTCCTCGAGCTGTTGAGCGAGCTCAGCTTGCTGTTCGGCATTCAACGTGTCCCAGAAGGCAAACAGATGAGACTGTCCTGCCTTCTCGTACCTCTGCTTGAGGCTCGAGACATCGATTGGTGAGATCGACATGATGTTCTTGCAACGACGAATTGGAATATGCGCTGAAGAGTTTTCTCTTTTAGAAGCTGAGTTCCCGTTGTGTCGGCTGAGTGCTGATCGTGTCTCCTGTTTGCGGTCGCAACAGACTTGCCAAATGAGCGTGTGCGAAAGGAGAAATGAAGTTCGTGGTTGACCTCGTTGTGATGATGGTGGTAAGATTGGATCAACGTGGCAAGGAAGTCAAGGCGTTTAAGTGAATGAAGCGAATGACAACAAATACAGACTTAGCCGACTTGAGCTGGCATGGAACTTTTCGGACACTCACACTGCTGTTGCTTGGCAAGTGAGTGCAGCTTGTGAGTGGAGTTCGGCGTGTTGCTTTCTGCTGTTGGACTGCCACTGGCGTCTGGTCACATTCTTCCAAATTGGCACAGTTCGAAAAGGGGCCAGGCAGTGCAGCAGCGGCATTCAGACGTCAGAGAGGCGAATGCGTGCGTGCGTGTGTTGATCGACAAGCCTCACATCTTCTGTCTAGGACTGCTGTGCGGCTGACCCCTGAGCTCCCTGTGTGTCCAAGATTCGCCATCCTTTTGACTGGGAATGTGCCGGTGTTGGTCTCTGAAGATCGAAAAAAGCAAGCACGCGTCACTCTCAAGCCGAAGTCGAGCGGAGCGAATTCGCCTCAGACTTAATTCGGAAATCCTCCGACTGAGAAACGGTTGCGTACGTGCGGTGCTTCGACAGGACAAAGGGACTACAACACGCAGTGCAGGACAAGCTTCGGATTGAGGCCATTCTTCGCCAAGCCAAGCTTGCTCGAGTGATTGGAGGAGAAATCCCTCATGCTCGGGCCCGTTCCAGGTAGAGGTGAGGAGCGATACAGATGGCCGGTTGCACCTGTCAAACTTGGCCAGTGAACGGGCCGAATACTTGTAAAAGCGTACTCGTCAAAATACAAGAGCCGAGAGCAAAGAGACCAAGCAGTTTAAGACGGATAGGTAGACGAGGCAAATACTGTAATTACGATCGATGACAAAAGACGGAACAGTGCGGACATATTAGAAAAGCTCGATGAAGAGGTCCAGCGTGAAGCCGTGTATAACAAGAACGAAGAGACAAAAGATCGAGAGCGAAGAACCAAACATTGCGAGTAGGCGGTAACGATAAGAAAGAGGAGTGGTATCAAAGAAGTGCAAGGAAAGCGAGACCCTTGCAGAGAGTAGCTAAAGGCTTGACTCTGTTGCCCAACTTGAGAAGAGCAGTTATTACATCTAGAGACGGATCGGATCCTCGCCTCGTGCCCTTCTCCAACGGTTAGTGGCCTTGAGAATCTCTCCATCGACCATGTAGGGATACTTTCGGAAGAAGCTCTCTTTGAACTCAAAGCACTCGCCGTCGAACACATCACCTGCTGGCGACCACACTCGCAGCGTCTGCACCACCTCGTAGAAGAAATCGTCCAACCAGCGCTGAGCAGGCTTGCGCAGACGATGAGAACCCCTAGGTTTCTCGAGGAAGCCATACGAATAGACGCGGCCCTTGTCAGGCATGACGACAGCGCCAGAGTAGTCCTTAGGCTTCCATGTAGACATGTCGGCGACCATGGCGGTGCGCATGCGAATGTCCGCCTCGGACAGCTCAGTATTCTGACCATCCTGGCTTGGTTGCTGCTGCTGCTGTGCTTGTTGTTGCGAAGACTGCTGCTGTAGCCGCTCTTGCTCGGCATTACTCGAAGCGGCGCTGTGGTTGCCATTGTCTTCGCTGAACCTCGCAGCGTCTTCTTCCTCCGCAGCCAGCTCCTCGATCGCATGGAAAGCGCTCAGGATCGTGAGAACTCGGTCTCGCATTGCTGGATAAGGCAACACGGCGATCTCGACAGGATGGAAGCCAATGCGCATTTGCATCTCCGTTGGCATCAAGTTCTTAGGCAGGTAGAGGTCCGTAGCGCCAAAAGACGGGTCACCAGGGAAGCGAGGGAAATCGTCGAAGCCTCCGATGAAGCCTGGCGCTTCACGTGCGGCGCGGAGATTGATGATGCCCGACTTAAGCTTTGTAGTGAACGGCAGCAGTGTGCTAAAGTAGAGGCGGCATACCTTGTATAGCACCAGCTCGGGCACAGCAACCATGGAAGGGAAGCTCTGTGCCGCCTTCTGACGCTTCTGGTTGAGCGAGATCTCCCACATGGCCTTCTTGGCACGTTGCGATGACGTTTGAGACAGCTCCGAAGACATTCTCCTCTTGTCTGTTGTTGAAGTTCCATCTTCGTCCTTGAGTGGAGCTTCATAAGCTTCTTGTCCTCGCGACTCGTCTCGGCCGTTGTCTTCATCCGAGTCCGATGCCGACGAGGCAATGCCAGGAATGCCGCCTTCCCAGTCTTGGGCGAGCGATGTCTGTGCGGGGAAGCGATGACCAATCATACCTTTCCACTCATCTTCAGCTGTCTCATCGTCCAGGTGTGACTCGATGAGGTCCAGGTGGAAGGCCCCTGTGAACTTGGTGAGTCCGATAGGCGCAACCTCGGATCCGTCCTCGCCTCGAATGCCAGCACCGTTGGAGAGAGCATGGCTGAACTTCTTCATGTCGGCGAGCGCCTTTCTAAGAGCAGCGTTCTCAGTCTCGAGCGTCTCCATTCGATCCTGCTTGCGCTTTCGTGACTCGCGTTGCGATGCCTTATTGCGCTCACGTCTCTCAATGCTGGTCTTGAAAGGCAAAGAGCCGGCTGCTGAAGAAGACGACGCAGCATGGTTGGACGCGGACCCGGGATGGAAGGCGGCATTGGCGCCGGCTAGTGCACGCGACGAAGATGAAACGCTGCTTGCTGTGGAAGCGTCCGCTGACGTCAGGTTGCGAGCACCGCTACTAGAAGCTTTCGGTGCACTCATCACGGGAGCAGTATTCGGGAGAGTCGCTGCAGAGGGGACGACGTTGGAAGTGGCGATGGGAGCAGGTGCAAGCCAGGAGTCAATCGACTCCAGCATGGAAGCAGAGACCGGAGCGCCCATAACCATTCCTCCAGGCGGAGCCGCTGCGGATGCGGTGTAGGCAGGGTAGTTCTGCGAACCGTTCAGAGCCTCTGGGCTGCCAGACATACGCGCTGAGGAGTTTGGAGAGATCGATCCATTGAAGCCTGTGGACTCGGGTGCAGAGTGCACTTGACCTTGCAAAGGCACGCCAGGCACCACTTTTGTCATGGGAGGAACAGATGCAGACCCATGTGCACTCTCGTCGCTAGAGCGCCTGTTGCCCATTGGGGGCGGCACTGCGGAGGCGAGCGAATGCGGAGGAACGGTGGGCACCGATGGCGGAGGTACACGACCGGTCGGGCTGACGAGGAAAGAAGATGCATTGACGGGGCTGTGATCCTGGTTAGAGGTAGTCGGCAGAGCAGGCACGGCATGCGATGAGATTGATGTGGATGGTGGCTGTGCGAAAGAGTCTAATGAATAGGGCAGACCGGCTTCAGGCACATTCTGCGCTGATGATTGTGTTGCGTTGAAGAACCATGAGGGGACATTGGACCCGCTAGCGCCATCGAAGGTAATTTGCTGATCGAAGGGAGCCCGACCGCCGGAAGTATACTGGTAGTTGGAGGCGAGGTCAGGTGCCTGATGCGGGAACGGCGAGTGCTGAGGATGGTGGTGCTGGCCCGAAGCGAAGGCGTGTGACGCACCGAGACGTGGATCAGCGTTGCCCGCAAAGTCAACATGGAACGAGCCAGATGGACGTCGACCAAAAGGCAGAGGGGCTGCCATCGTGGCAGTTGGCTGCTGCATAGTGTCGATCGCGGTTGTCGTGCGTTGTATGCCGAGGAGACCAATGAATTGAATTGGGCGATGTCAGCTGTTGACAAGAGCAATGAGGATATACTCAGTGACTCAGACTTGGTAGGTTGAATAGGTGTTGTCGAGAGATTGGTATCAGTTGAGGCAAAGTAACGAGACTAGGCGCTCCGAGCAGCCCATCACTTGGTTTGCCAGAGACGGTGGAGTCGAAGTAGAGATGCTTCCGAAGATCTATTAAGATGCTGTCGTCAAGTCAAAGTCGAGGGAGAGATTGTCGCTATGTCGTGGGGAGAGGAGCCGAATGGGTGGAACAGATGTTGAAAAGCAGAAAGAGATCAGGTACGGCGAAAGACGGAAACCTGGACGCTGAAGTCGTCCAATTAATGGCAGTTGAAGAAGGTGCGGAAGTGGTGTCGAACAGTCAAGACAATATGGGGATGCGGATGCGGGTTGTAGGGTGAGAAGGACGATAGCAACCTCGAGACGATGCTCGTTGGAAGAACGGCAGTATGGAAGGGTCGAGGGAGAGGCAAACAATGAGAAAGCGACGATAAGGGGCAGACGGTCACAGAAGCAGGGCGAGGCGATACGCTGAAGAGGATGCTAAGTTAGTTCTGCTGCGCCCGTATGCCAACAACCGGTTCAGCTGAGAAGCGGCTTTCCAAGAAACAGTGCCGTAGGCAGAGCAAGTAAGAGAAAAAAAAACCCGGAACCCGTTAAACAATAGAACCGCCCTGAAGCACGATCTTCTGCCGGAATCCTGTCCACGGCTCTTCTATTGTACTGTAATAGAGCAAGGTGAGTGCAGGGCGATAGACCGACTAGACAGAGCAAAGTCAATCAGATTGGATAGTACACTCGAAGTGTTCTCCGCTTGTAAATGAGCTGCAACACTCGGACAGGGCGTGCAGAATTGACGATGAATGGAAAGCCGGGAACGGCGACAGAGAGGCTGAGGACAAGAGAGGGGAAGGAGAGCAGCACAAGAGAAGAGACGGATGCCTGGCACAGAGTGAGGCGGCCGCCGTTGCGGCAGAACACGAGAGGATGGCAAGTGAAGAGAAGAGAGCGCGAGAAGAAGTCTAGACTAGATCGGAGTGTAGTCTTGACGCATGAAGAGCTGCCAAAGCACAGAACCCTGTCTTAGCTTTGGTCCAAGCAAGCAACTGGGGCAAACAGAAGGCGATCGACTCAGATACAGTAGGCACTTTTGCAGTCATCTTGAACAGGGAGAGGCTATGTCCCTGCAACGACGACGGGCTAAGTGCACCCTCGTTCATACACACATTCGTTGGCGTGGATTTTGGCATTTCGACGTCGGGTCGGCAGGAAGCTTGTTTGCGTGCAAAGTACGGTACAGCATCACGCCACAAGCATAACTTCATTCACCAAGCGAGCTTCCGCTTGGCTAAAACCCTAATTTGCTTTCATGTTCTTGGCCTTCTTCACAGTCTCAGCTCAATTAAAGAAATTCGGCTGAACCTTTCTCTTTTTTCTCATGATTTGGCCCATGTGTTGTTGAAAGCAGAGAAGGGAGACGCGGACGCTAACGCTAGCGTAGAATTCGAGCGACGAACACAAGGGGGAACGGCGGCTCATCTTCAAAGCTATAGGAATTCATCACGTCTTGTGTCCATCCCAGGGAAAGCATTCTTTCGTGGGTAAGCGATCCCACAATCACGGTGCGCTCGATCTTGAGATGAGAGCGAGACACATTGGTTGCGGACTCCTGTTCATGTCCACGTCTCGCAAACCGAGGATTCGTCGACTTTTCCAGCACATATGTCGAAGGCTGGCTATCAACAATCGAGGTCGTCATTGATTGGAGGCTGAAGTCTCTTCTCGGGCAGTGCATGACACTGAGGGTCCCCGCCACGTCAGCTTCAAGGTATTTGTGGGCATACACTGCATGATGGAGGTGGCGTCATGAGGTCAAGTCTCGGTTGTACGCCTCAAGACGATCGATTGTACGCTGTGCCCTTTACTGGGGCTCATGTTGACGGCAAGGCTGAGAAGCTTGCTTCTGCAACTACCTTCCCACACTCGGTGGGTCTCGAACTCGCCTAGTATCAGGTTCACATATCGAACAGAGCCTCAAGATCCAATCAAATCCGATGCTCGATCGAGCGTCGCAACACGATTCGTAGAGACGTGGATCTTCGGTCTGGCTACCCCACCTTTCACTGTCGGTCATCTCGCTCTGGCATTGAACTGCGAATTCTGTCAGGCTGGAGCAGGATATGCATGCACTCGCAAGCCACAGTAAGTCTTCTCCTGCTTGAGCTCTTTCCGCCGTCGCAGTGATGCGATGCCGTCGGAAGGCTCTTACTGACAACATATACCATCACTATCCCAAATGCTTCGATCCCTCGGCCCATCTCTTCAATCATCACGGAACGGAAGCTGGTACACATATGTTGCGGTAAGGTACCGAACAAATTTTGCAACAGAACCGAGCGAACAGGTTTGCCCATGCGAGGCATGATGTCGCCCTACTCGTCATACGAGCTGATCGAACTTTCCAGCCGAGCTGAATCCTACTCCACTCGAGTCATCGGTATCTTCGTTAGAAAAGTTCTGCTTGATGGTTTGAGCTGCTTCTCTCGATCCCGGATATGCAAGTCTCGAACGCCGTCGACCCCCGTCAGGGAATGTTCGAGTCGGATGATTGGCTCCACGAGCAGTGGTGTTCTTGTCGGCTTCTTTTCGGTCTGTCGGGAAAGGCTAGAATGCATCGTGCTTGTTTTTCGCGGGCTCATGCTTGTCTTGAGTATCGCGGAGCCGGACTGGCTCGCTGCTTGATAAGGATACTTGAGCAAAGCTGTTCGATAGGTCGGAACCGAGTTGAGCCGTCGTTCTTCCGGACTCCGTGCTGCAGTTTGACCCTCCCAGGAGACTTTGACCGACGCAAACGGTCCGATTAGCACAACCACTGCGCACTCCTCCGGCTTGGTCTTGTGATAGCCTCGCGAAGAATAGGAAACCTTACGGGCCCTCTCGCGACTTGGCGTCGAGCGATCAAACGTGCCAGCTCCTCGACTGAAAAAGCCGACGTTCAGTCTTTCGAATCAGCGTTGAGGCCAAAGGCCAGAGCCTCACGATCTCGGTTGCTACCGTGTTTCCGGGACGAGCCACGGGGTCTCGGTGTTGCCCTGTAGATCATCCGGCTAAGCATTCACTTCATTCCCATCGGAAAGCCCGGCAAAACTTCACGTCAAACTTTACTTGACTTGAGCGCGTTGTTCGGTTAAACTTCATGCGCTGCCGCTACGAACCGCAGTTTGCAAGCATCGATACAGTATTTGCATGCTGTTAGTCTGCCCGTCGCAGGCCCAGCGGTGTGTACCTCTCCAGTTTATGCCAACGGAAGATCATTTTTGATGGATGTATGTGGTCTCGAAAGATAGAAAGCATTGTACGTAGTCAATTTTCTTCATGGTTTCATTTTTGCGCCGGAATTTCGGTCGGCATTTTGCTGCGAATATTTTGTCCTAGCTTTTGTATGCGTGACTTGGTCAATGGACTGTGTCCGAGCCTGTAGAAAGATTACATGAGCATGACAGGTATCGCAGTCGAACCTGCCGAAGAAAGCCCGTATTCACACACGAAGATACCCATTCCGTCCTTATCAAGTCGGACACCCCCATGCTCAAGTGAAAGTGTTATGGTATTTCTGGAGGCAGCATTCGCGGAAACAGGTATATGGATGTCGCTGAAGGGTTTCTCTAGATGAGCATAGGTGTTGGCCACTTGATCAGGGAGCTTTTGATCCTACTGCACCTTCTCCCATTCAGCGTCCTGCTTGGGGGAGCCGTTGCCCGGCACAGTCGTCGTCTTTTGGGTGACGGTAGCATCGTCGTTGTTCGAGTCGGCAGGTGGACGTGCGTCTTCCGTGTCGAGGATCTGCTGCCCACTTTCCTCGTCAGTGGAAGCCTGTGCGATGTGCTCTTGGATCACAAACTCGTCACCGGCCAAAGAACTCCAAGGAGGTAAGTCGCCCTTGCGTGCACTTCGCCAGACCTGTCGTGCCATCTTCTCACATAAGCCGATGTATTCGCGTGCCATGCTAAGCACTCTTCCAGATTCAGAAGGATCGGCTCGCACCGAGTTTGGATCGATGCCTGCTAAAGCTAATCGCGCTCCGACTCCTGGACCTGCCCCACCAAGCTGGGAGCGGTAGTATTCGATGTTCTCGATGCCCACATACTCGCGTCCCCAAAAGTCGGCTCGACTTCCGTAACGCTTCTTCGGGTCAGGCTCCGGTGCCAAACATGCATAGCTGACAGAGACAGCACCCTTGAATGGGTCGATTGGGTGATGTGGCGAACCTACCCAGCGAGCAACATAGAAGGTTGCAATCACAAATACGCTCATCCATGCAGCAACGAACTGTGCCATCATGGTGGACGCCACTACACCAGGGTGAGCCAAGAAGCTGCGCGGCTCTGGCTGACCAGGGAGCGCACGCGATGCAGGTGGCAAGCCTTCAAAGCCGTGAGGTGCTGTACCACTCGCTGATGATGCTGAGCGGCGCATGCTTGCGTCTCTAGAATAGCTGCTGTCCATCGAGGACATACTGAGCAGCGACGGTCGCTCCTCCATCGGTGTGCCTGGTTGAGTGCGCATTCGGCGAGTTTGAAGCGCATCGTCCAATCCGAATGCCGCCAGCTCGCACTGGTATTTAACAGATTCGTAAGGAAGCGGCGACTTGGCGACATCGATACATTGGTAGTCCGAGACATCGTAGTACTTGGAGAAAGCCTCGACCGAGCTTGTCCACACGATACGTGAGGGCGTTGAGTAAGGAGTTGCGCGCAAAGAAGGCAGCAATGCCCGCACCAGAATCCAATGAGCACCGACGTTGCACTGCCAGACCCAGCCAAAGCCATCATCGCTCTTGTCTCCAGCCCGTTGCATCTTGTATGCAGGCCAAGTGACGGCATATCGGAATTGTGTCATGACCATCCAGGTAGCATAAAGCCAGTTCATGCCTATCCAGGCTGACGAACCGGCGTTAAGCACGACATGCGTGACATGAGAATAGCGCTCTCGCACCGTTCGTGCGCACTCGAGAGCGCTTCCCATACTTCCAAGGTCGAGCGGCACAAATTCGATGCGAGTTCCTCGGCAGAAGCGTTGTCGGTAGCGCGCATTTGCCCGCTTGTTACGCTGCTCAAGGGACGCATTGAGGTCGGGCGAGTCAGTAGCATCTCTTGCGTCTGCGTCAGCATCATCATCTTCCGAGTCGGAGTAGGCACCACCGTCTTGCTTGGCTTCGTCGTCGTTGGCAAGCGCCTTGCGCAGCTTTCTTCTGCGCCTGACGTTGTTCTCCTGTGCGTGGGCGACCAGAGCAGGGTCGGCATCCTCATGCGGTGTGTCGCGGATGTCGTCTTCAGTCTCGGGATCGGTCAGCTTGTCGTCTTTAGAAGTGTCGTCAAAAGCGAAAGCCCAACTCTCGGGCGGACCTGTCGGGGTATCCTCGTGTTCAGGCAGGTTCTCGATCCACTTGAGCAGCTGCTTGAGTTGCTGCCTGGCCTTATGCGCTTTGATGGGGTTTCGACACGCAAGAACAATGGTGCATCCGTCTGGTGCAGCAAAGGGCGTAGCTGTGGGCTGTACTGATGGGTCGGTGTTGCGCTGAGGATGGAAGGGAAGCGTGTCGCTCGGTGTTGGTGATGAGAGCTGTACGATCAACCTCTGACAAATACCAAAGCCGACACCAGCATTGGCACCCGTAACCAGGATGATCGGTCGAAGCTCTTTAGGTCGAGAGCTTGACGAGTCATTGAACGCCATGGTCAACGATGTCTACTGGTAGGAGATGTCAGACGGGGGAGAGTGGATGCGGATGGCAGGGAAACCAACCCTCTCAACGGCTTTTTAAGAATACTGATGCCGAGATCGTGCGGAGTTGTTCTCGCGTGGACATGCGTTTGTGTTGCTTTTCTCGAGCTTTTGTGACAGGTCATGCTTCATGTGCTCGTCAAGCATGGATCGCCTGATTTCTCAAGATCCAGTTACTTCATCAACAAGTCTCACAGCTGTGAGGCGGTCTGTTCGCTTGTGCCTTGTGTGCCTCTCTTTGACCGTTCATCATTTCTTCGCATCATGGACCCCTTTTCACATTTCGTGCGCCCATCGCCGATGTGCAACTTCATGCCTGAGAAAAAATTGCGACAGATTGTTACATCGTGTCAACTCTCTATTAAATCAGAAATATTTTTCTGTCAGTTGGGATTCTTCGACTTTTTCTGGCGGACGGGCCTTGCATTATTATGATCTTCTGAACACGAAGTACCTTCAACGTCACACCACCATACTCCAATCATGTCTGGACAGCGAGCAAGACAGCTTATCACCGCTGCCTATGCGCAGTACGCTAATGATGCCGTAAGTAGTTGCGATCTTTCTGCCATGTCTGGCCAGCTCTTGATGCTTAGCTTGCTCAAATAACTGATCCCACAGATTCCTGTCGCTTTGACATCTCGGTCCTCACTTCGCAACTTCACTGCTGTCACACCACGGCGGACACAACACCTTTGTCGAACCACATGCACCTTGTCGCAACTTTCGTCTCGGTCGTCTTCATCTTCGCAGAGTGCCATCCAGCAGCTTCAGGGCGACGCTGCGTTGCCATTGACCGACCTCGCCGACAAGCTTGCCAGCTTGACAGGCAAGTCGACTCAGATTTTCGGCGCTGACGATAAGGCTAAGACCGCCACGAACGAATGGCTGCAGAAGATCGACAAGTGCGATGAGCAGCAGCTTGCTTCTGCCGAGGGTCTCAGGTCTCTCAATGAGCAGCTTGACAATGTTACCTTCCTCGCATCGAACGAGCCTACCGTAGCCGACCTTGCCCTCTTCGCTTCCATCTACCCGGCTGTCTCCAAGCTTCAGCCTGCCGAGCAACATGCCACTCCCTCGGTCGCACGCTATGTCTCTCACCTCTCGAACTTACCCCAGGTAGCCAAAGCCGCCAATGCTGCTCAACTCGGCTTTGCCCCCTTCGAGCCCACCTACGAGGGCATGCCCACCATCGTGCGTGCCAAGCCCGAGGACATCAAAAAGGCCAAGAAGGCTAGCAAGGAGACTGCTGCCGCTGATGGTCAGAAGAAGGAAGCTCCCCAGCAACAGCAGGAGCAGCAGCCCAAGAAGGAAAAGAAAGAAAAGAAGGAAAAGGCACCCAAGGAGGCCAAGGCTGGTGGCGCAGGTGGCGGGGGCAAGAAGGGCGGTGCCGCTGCTGCTGCCGCCGACACTACCGGTCCCATCCCTTCGCAGATCGACTTGCGTGTCGGCAAGATCGTTTCGGTCGAGAAGCATCCCGATGCTGATGCACTTTACCTTGAGAAGGTCGATTTCGGCGAGGCCGATGGCCCACGAACCATCCTCAGTGGTTTGGTTCACTTTGTGCCCATCGAGAAGATGCAGAACCGCATGGTGATTGGTGTTTGCAACTTGAAGCCCGTCGCGATGCGTGGCATCAAGTCATACGGTATGCTTCTCTGCGCCACACACAAGGATGGCAAGGACGGTGGTGTCGAGCCTGTCTGTCCACCTGAGGGAAGTCAACCAGGTGACAAGGTCTGGGTCGAGGGCTTCGAGGGTCGCGAGCCCGAAGCTGTGCTCAACCCCAAGAAGAAGGTAAGTGCATCAATCGGAGTAGTTCTGTCCATGGCTTTTCATCGTATGCTTTTGCTGATCATGTCCGTCCTTTCTCACCTTTTGCCCACGTTCACAGATCTTCGAGGCTATTCAGCCAGGATACACCACAACCGAGAGCAAGCAGTGCGCCTGGGTGGGTGCTTTGCCAGATGCAGCGGATCCAGAGGCTGACAAGAAGCCTCGTTTGCTCAGAACCGAGAAGGGTGTGTTGTTCTCGGAGAACTTTGTTGGCGCTTCTCTGTCATAAGTGTTTCACTAGATGCCATATCCAAAATTGCAGCACTCATTCCCATCCTTGCTCGATTCCTAGCTGCCCGTGTCGCTGTGAGAGTTGATTCTGATCAGAGTCGTGTCACCGATGTCGAGACAAAACGAGTGGCCCTTCGAGGGCGAGACGTGGCCAAAAGCGTTTGTTAGAAGTTTGCATTTATATAATGTCGAAATAGAAGCGAAAGCCGGAATACTGCGTTAATTGCTGGTCTATGCATCAGACTCGACATCCTCCTTCTTTTGCTGATGAGACGATATGAATTCAGAAGCAGAGTCAAGAGGATATGTCAGTTGATGCTCCACTGTCTACAATGAAAGAGATTATCTGCCAACTCACCTTGAAGAAGCTCTGACGACGAGCCTCTCGTGCTTCCCTCCATCCCTTCTCTCCTGGACCATGAGATGTGTCGTGGTCACCGTGGGCAAAATCTGTTGGGGATGGACGGGCGTAAGTGCCTTGAAGCGACTTGCCTGCAGCGTCAAAGGTTCCGATCAATGCGGCGAGAGAAGCGCAACCACCAAACATCATGGGTACTGAACGAGCAGCAGCACCGAGAACAACACCGGCAGCGCAACCTCCAACAGCGCCGTTGATGGCATCGTCCTTTTCACGGAAGTTGGCAACAGTCGAGTTGGTGTATGAGAAGATGCCTCCCATGGCAGCTGTCGAGGTAAAGTGTGCAATCACAGAGAAGCGAAGAGTTAGTACGAGTTCTATCCCACCGGGTTCCATCACCTTCAGCCGAGTTCGTCGAGCTACTGGCAGCCGTCGAGGATGTGAGCGGACAGCAAGAGCACCGTGGTTCGGTTAAGGCGAGACATCGAGATCGACTCACTGAAAAGAGCGATAGTGCTGCCTGTACGAGTAAAGACACCGAGGGCACCCTTGTTGTGAGTCTGAACACTGTTCTGGATAGCACTGACCAGCAGACCAGCACCGGCGCTGGCAGCACCTGCGGTCATACCATCAGCAAAGGGGTGACGTTCCGAGAAGGTCTCGGTGACGACCTGTTCGTTTGTCTTGTCGGCCATATTGATCTTTCGTTCTGAGCGTGGAGTGTGTGCGTCGGCTGTATTGGATGCGTCGGCGTCGATTGGCAAAGTTTCTAGCAGCCGTCGTCAAGATGGTCGAATCGGACGAGGATGGCCGTATAGATGTCCGCTGGATGCTAAGGTGCTGTGACGGTGGTACTCGTGAAGTTTGCGGAGACGACAGATAGAAACGACGAGGCTGGAAGAAGATGATGATAGATCTTGCAAGCTGATGGAGCAACACTTGGCTCACAGACACTTGCAAGTTCCAAAGATGCTCCATCGCTTCTGCCCTTCGCATCCGATTCTGTCTTCTCGCCCGAGTTCCTGAATTTTGTTTTCTTGTTCGATGTGTGATCGTCGCTTCTTCCCGTTTTCGAATGGCGCCAAAATTCGAGCGCAGCAACTTACAGTCACAAGTAGCCGGCCCATGCACGCATTTACTCCACTTTGGCCGCGTGTCTGAGTGGGTGGCAGCAAGTTATGGGAAGGTGAATCCTCCTTCCTGCCCTTCTACAACGACAAGACCATCGGCCATTTCTAAAGCGCATAGGACCTCCAAAGATCAAGCACTTGCAAGAATGGACGAGAGCATTCAGCAATTCGCTGCTATCACTGGCGCCTCAGCTGACCGTGCACGCTTCTTCCTCGAAGCTGCCGGCGGCGACCTGGAGACCGCAATGTCCAGTTTCTACGAGTCCGAAGCCGGCGCTCAGCCAGAGGATGCTTCAGGGCCCACCGACGCCGCACCAAGCGTCCCCGACGACTACACTGGTCCTCGCACCCTGTCAGGTCAGCCGGTTGAGTCCTCAGCCTCGTCTGGTTTTGGCGCACCCACAAGCTCTCGCATGCAGCCTTCCCGCACCGCAAGCAGCAGCGGAAGCCGTGGTGGTATCGCAACCATGCGCGATTTACAATCTTCGAGCAGTGGCCCCAGTAGTAGGCGGAGAGGTGACGATGACGACGAAGACGGCGACGACGACGATGACGAGATGAATTACTTTGCTGGTGGCGAGAGGAGTGCTCTCAGTGTCGAGAACCCTGAAGCACGACGTCGGAGGAACCAACCTGGTGGAGATATGGTGCAGGAGATTCTTCGACGGGCTGCAGAAGAGGGAAAGCGTCATCCTGAGGAGCTATCGGCTGCAGGCTCAAAGTCTGGTAAGGGTTCCGGCTCGTCTTCTTTCGCCTTCACTGGCCGCGGCAGGACCATCAATGATGCTGCCGAGCCTGAGGAACCTTCAGACAGCACCTCGATGCCAGGCGGCTTCGGAAGCCGACCAGGAGGCTCTTCAGCTGGCGGAAGCAGCCAGGATGACGAGAATGGCGAGGTAGCTGTTCGCAATCTCACTTTCTGGGAAGACGGTTTCTCAGTCGAAGATGGCGAGTTGATGCGATACGATGATCCGGCTCATGCCCAGACGCTGGCTGCCATTAACGCTGGTCATGCTCCTCTGGATCTCCTCAACATTCGTTTCGGTCAGCAGGTCCACGTAAATGTCCATCGACGCACCAACGAAAAGTACAAGCCACCTCCGATGAAACCTTTCGGCGGATCTGGAAACCGACTTGGCTCGCCGGCCCCTGCTTCGTTTGCGTCATCTTCTCGATCTCAGTCCGCCGCGGCACCATCTTCAACAATGGCCCCCGCTGGTGCACAAGACTTCAAGGTCGATGCGGATAAGCCGACCACACAGCTTCAGATTCGACTGGGCGATGGTCAGAGAATGACGGGCCGTTTCAACACTCATCACACGATTGCCGACCTGAGGAATTACATTAATGCGTAAGTCGAACCCTTTCAGATGCTCTGGATTGGGACGATGTCATACTGACCTTCTTGCACTCCTTGATTGGTTCGAAATTGCAGTGCTAACCCTGGAATGTCGACGCGCAACTACGTACTCAACTCATCGTTTCCGCCTAAGCCTCTGACGGATGAGTCGCAGACGCTTGAGGCGGCCGGTCTACTAAATGCTGTTGTCATTCAAAAGTTCCAGTAATTCTTCTTTGGACATTCACTTCTCATACTCCAACAGCATCACTCATTGCCAATGCACATTCGCTTTTGTTCAACATCATTTCGTCTCTGGGTGTTCAAGTGAAGTGATTGTTCTATAGGTACACCGTCGACTGCACGGGATGATCAGTAGATGGGCAAGATACGCAGCACGTCAGAGCAAGCGTGACGCACGAACTCTGGTAAACACTGTTCCTGAATGCGGTCTAACCATTCTAGCTCATGATGCATGATCCCATTTCTACCAACTGTGCTGTGGCCTCCGTTGGTCACTGACGATGCCGACTGGTGTTCTTCCGTAGCACCGGCGAGCACATGCTCTCTATCAATACTTGCGATCAACTTAGTGATTGTGTTGATATCCGGCGTCTTGTTCTTTCCCGAACCCGGCTTTTGTTCGACCCATTCCGCAATCTTTGCTTCCACAGCTTGAATGACACGTTCGAGGTTCTTCCATCCAGGTATTTGGTTGTACAGCTTCGGCGGGGTAGGTATTGGCGCTCCATTCGCTTCAATACTTGAAGCTGAGTCTCTGGAAGATGGATCGAGTAGCAAAACTGTCTTACGCAGAGTCGACGAGCACCGAAGAATCTCATAAATGAAATGATTGATCTCGTTCGTTGACACCAAAAAGTGATCAGATCGCAACAAGATTGAGTTCAAAGTAGCAATCAACGCCTTAATCAGCTCCGAGAGGTCACGACTTGAACGGATCTCTGAGTATCGCGCAGCAAGGAAAGAGGCAAGTGCGAGGATAGCACTCCAGCAATCTTGCCAATCATACTCGAGCTGGATGCGCTCATCGGAGCAAAGAACTACAACGCGTTGGACGAGTTTGAGACTGATGAGATACGAAGCTGTGTCGATACGCTTGCTGAGGTTGTAACGCATAGAGCAAGTAGCAGCGTCAAGGACGGCAGTGACAAGTCGCTTGCGTTTGGTTCGTGGCAATGAGAGAGCTGGTTCACGTTGGCGACAGAGTCGAGTGCGTTCGAGGATGCGAGCAGATTGCGTTGTATCAGCCAGCATGTTGCGACTACCTCTGGGGTCGTAGAGGAAGACAAGGAGGGAGAGGAGTGCGGTACGAGCATAAGCAGCGGATCGTGAGGAGACAGACGCGTGGCTAGCGAGATAGGATGTGAGAGAAGCTAGATGGCAGAACGAGTCGTCGCTGGCTCTTGCTCGAGTGTCGTTGCGCGCAGACTGAGGTTGATTATCATCGGCATCCTGTGCATCAGTGACATCAAGGATAAGAGATGTGAAGGCTTGGTTGGACCGCGAGAGAAGGAAGAGGGGCAAGAGGATGACGCAGCTAGGCGAAGGAAGGTGCGAGAAGTCGCCAGTAGAGGCTGTCGATGGCCTACGTTTGGCAGCTTCGGATGGAGACGGGGATGCGGGAGAAGAGACGAGCTCAGCGAGGCTCGAGACCCAACGCATGCTGGCTACGCCGACGATGCTGCCCGTCAATGTTGGGGGAGAGTCGTCGAGAACTTGTCGGTAGAGTTGGACGTTCTGGTCCATGGCCGCAGCGGCAGCAACCAGGATCTTGGCCATGCAGTCCTCGTCGACCCAGTCACGAAAGCGGCGAGCATATGGATTGGAGGTGCTTCCGTTGAGTGATGCGCCCCCCGCTGAGCCTTGACCAATTGTAGCTAGAAGGCCTAGGAAGATGGCGCCTTCGTACGCATATCGAGAGCCAGCAGGAGTCGAGATAAAGGTGGATGCAGTGACGAAAAGATCGCGCCTGAGGAAGTAGGCTGCTAGCGAAGTTTGAGCTATACAAGAGAGCCATAGAAGACCAAGCTGAAGTGCACGGTGCTGCACATCTGCGTCGATCCACTCTCTTGCTTTGGCCTGAGCCAGGTCGTGCTCTCGCTCGTCATCCTCGTTGCGGATAGAGGAGGGAATGCGGACCCTAGCGAGATTTCCGCCCCGAAGAGTGTCATCAATGGAGTCGACCAGAAGAGTGAAGACATCGTCGGCTTCATCCATACCACCGGCAAAGATTGTAATGATGTCGAATGAGTAGTTGGAGAAGCGTTTGGTGAGGATGGGGTACGACAATGCAACGAGCGTGTCGACAGCGTTCCTTCTGCGCACCTCGTCCTCGTCGCTCTCGCGCCAGACTCGAATCGCTTCTCTCCATAACGATCCTAAATTCTCGGTGATAAGAGCGCCTTTGCTGGACGGATCGTCATCGAGTAGGGTTTCTGGAGGAATCGCCTCGAGCTGCTGTGTGACAAATTGAGTCTCTACGGGAAGACACAGGAGATCTGCAAAGTAGCGAGAGCGAGGTCCAGTATTGGATTTGCCTGCCGATTTCGAGCGTGAGACAGTCGGACGTGATGGAGTATCGTTGCCAAAGGAGGAGACACCACCGGAGGATGACGAGCCAGGGAAGGCGTTGTCGTGATTCCAAGGTTGCTTGCCTTCGAGAAGCGCAGTATAGGAGTCGCTGAATTTCGATTTGAGCTGAGGTCTACTGGACCCGCCTATCGAGGTCATCGTCCGAGTGAGCCCAGAGCAGAGAACGAGAAAGAGAAGGTTGTAGTGTCGCTTCTATATCGAAGCTGAGCACGGCAAAGATGGTCAAAGCGAGCGAGTGTCGGATCTTCCGAATGGTATGAGTGAGAGCGTTCATACCTTATTTCGGCAACGATCCGACAAGCGAGCCCAAAGTGTTGGTCTCTGCTAACACACACTACTTAGCCTGACGCGTGCCGAGACAGCTGGATGCAGCGGCAGCGGCAGCGAGAGAGGCAGAGCGCGTCAGGCTGCATGTATGCGTGTGTGCTGTGGGGCTTCATCTTCCGCTACACACAACGAGTCTCTACACCAGATCATCCCATCTACTTATCGCCACCACGTCCGCTTTCACTCGTCTATACCCGATCCGCAAAGCAGATACACACACGCTCTTTTCAACCTTCGTCGCCTTCCCGACTTGTCACTCCGACCGTCCTCATCTTCACCAGCATATCCTTGCAACGAGGCCAGCATGAATTTCTGATCCCTGCACGATGACTTCCTTGAACTGTTGAACTCACCATCCTCCTGGACAGTTCCCCCCTGCCTTCACAATTGAGCTGGCTACAATTTCACCATGTCGCACGTCGAAGATTGGTCGGAAGGTGACTTCGACTTGGAGCACACCGAGCTCCGAACGGATCATGTCGCTCTGCAAGGTGCCGAACCCGGTGCTCAGCCTGACTGGGACATGGACTTTGCCGAGGATACACTTGATGACGCTTCGGACGAGCAGACCGACACCATCAAGCTCTCCACCGCTGCAAGCTCGGCTCTGAAACGCATGCTCGACGCCAGCAAACTTTCCGCATCGCAGCAATCACCTGAAGATGACTTGGACGATCAGCTTCGTCCTCCTGCGCTTGACCTTGCGCGAATCTCTCAGTACACTGCAGGAGGATTTGAAGAATCGAACGCTTGTTCCAGTGCCAGTCTCAGCACCTCGGCCAGCACGAGCTATCGCAGCATGATGGGTTTGTCCACCGATCTCACCGATCCCGACACTCCTCACAGCAAGAATGGCTCTCAACACACATCGAGTCACGGCTCAGATCGAGGGCGGTCAGATCTTGAGATCCAGTCTTCAGGCCCCGAGGACGATCTCGAGATGGACTTTGACCTGGCCCCTGACATGAACAGTCTCAGCCTTTGCTCTTCACTCTCCCGAGCTCGTAGCAACACCTCCCTCAGCCATGTCAGCAGCAGAGACATGTGGGATGATGACACCGCAGACGGCGCGGCATCTCCAAGGGTCACTCAGACTTCGGCCTCATCCCTTCATCCTCCTCCTCATTCGCATCGCCCGCCCTCTACCAAGAGTGTTTCTGGCGAGAGCGACGCTGATGATGAGCACGAGGATCTTCTCGACGGTCTCGACCTGGAAGGCAGCATCTTTGAAGCGCACCCAGAATCTAGCGCCCAAACTGCTCCTTTGGTCAAAGCAAAGCTCGAGGCGATGCTTGACTTGAAGCGCTCCGGACAGCCATCCTCTATCGCAGAAGATCAAGGCCGAGGAATGGACCCAGACACTGGCATCGCGGCTGGCTTGGTCATCACTGACGATTTTGACCTCTCGCCAAGCCGTATCGCGGCGCGCGGGCTACCCACCAAGGCTCACCAACATCTCGGCCTCTCAAAGGTGCTTCCCGGGCTGGACGTTGAGGATGCAGCAACGCAACTTCTCCATCGACGCGGTGAGGAACATCAGCATCCTCCGCGTGCAGCCTCACACCCTTCTTCCCATCAGCAAGAGACATTAGCTAGCTCGTCGCAGTCGACGGGGAGTCGTTCCGAGATTCGAGGCGCACCTCGCCAGCGCCTTCGATTCAAACGTTCTGCCAGCGATCTGCAAGCGCACATGTCCAAGGGTGCGTCAAATACAAATGCTGCTTCCAACAACAGGTCCTCGAATCGGGCCAGCCAACTCACACGTAAGAGGTCTTTGCCTTCAATGAGGACCTCGCCTCCTGCCACCGCCTCTCTCGCCACTGCTTCATCGACACTCGCGCCTTCGACGCTAGCCGTACGCCAGCGACACAACAGTGGCGCCAGTGCCGCATCATCTACGTCGCGTTCCAGGACAAGGGGTCCCTCCAGACTCACCGACTCGACTGCCGCTTCTCGTGCAAGAGCCGCCGAAACAGCGGCAGATTTCCAAGCTCGGCTGCACAAGGAGAGCAACCCACCTGCTCGACCCAATACACCCGTCTCGTTCTCACAGCGCTCCACACACCAACCTGCATCCCGTATTTCCGTCAATACCAGATCGAGATTCAGACCGGACTCGGAGCGACGCAGTTCGTCAGGTGAGATTCAGCCTATCGCTCGTCTTTTGAAGCGCACCGTACCCTATGGTAGTGGTGCGGAGCTAGACGGAATCGATGATCTACCAAACGCCACGAGCCCAATCGCACAACCATCCCGAACAACGGCAGTATCAGCTGGCGTCAATACCACAGAAGGCAACGCGTCCATGCCGCAGCGAGGCAAGTCCAAGCGCGGAGGTCGACGGGGCACGAAGAGCAAGCCAGCTCTGATCCGACCACTCGGTGCAGGTGCTTCACCGGCTCAAAAAGCTGTCAAAGGTATGCGATGGAATGCAAAGGCGCTTCGCTGGGAGGGCAACGAAGGCGTGCTTCGGGATTTTGATCAAGTGATTCAGAGCAGCACCCGACCCGCGCTCATATCACAGCTCACTGGTAGCTCCACCAGCTCAGCACTGACACACGCCGCAGGCTATACCTCGCCCCTCTCGCCTGAGAGCAGCAATTTGATAAACAACATTGCTTCTGGAGCTCGCGTTGTTGGCGATATGCTCTTTGATCCTGTCCAGATGCGCTGGGTCCCTAAATCTGGCGATGAGGAAGAGGACGTCTTTGCAGGCATGGACGACGACGAGGAAGGGCTTGAAGGCGGCGACGCCTCTCATGGCACATCCGTCTCGCTTGCTTGCAATGATGGCGACAACACCGTGCGCGCTCGCAGAACAAGGTCGACGGAAACGCTGGGACGCTTCTCAAATCCATGGACGCGATTGAGCGAACAGCAAGATTCTGGCTCTTCGGCTCTCGGTGACGACGCGCATGATCACAGCACCGACCGCAAGAACGACCAGGCCATCCGTCGAGCTCTTTCGAGGAATGCCTTTGCTTCCAAAGCTGGGATCGACCGCGAGTTGTGGGACGCATGCGTCCAGGCCGAGAAGAGGCATGCTATCGAGGTCGCTGGCTTCTTCCCAGCAAATACGGCATCCCGCTTGCGCAACCGGACGCAGTCGGTCACATCGACTGCTGGTATGACGATGGAAGAGATCGATCGTCCGAGACCTCATCTGTACTATCTGGAGAAGATCGCGAAAAGCATAAACAAGCCCGACAGCAGATCGTGAACACCGAGCAACGAAGCAGGTGCCTGCTCGCCTTCCTTTTCATCCACGCGAAAATGCTCTGCGACTATCGGCGCCCTGCGACATGGTTCATCCCCAACTACAACCTCTACACCTTCACACTCCTTTCATCACCCATCTTATTAGCTCACTCTCTTTATCCGTGTGACTGCTTGCATCGCTCCGCATCTATACCCGCATCCTGTTAATGCACACACATTCCTTCTACTCAGTAACTTATTCTCGTGTGTCCGTGTGCTACCTGAGCCAAGAGGACCCGCGCTTGCAGAGTCACCTTGCGTTGATGGACACGTCCGAGTCCGAGTCTAAATTCAAGAACAGTGAAATTCCGCCCGTTGAAAGGGGCTGTGCACGCTCCAAGCCTGCCAACACACACACTTTCTCCGCGCAGCGGACCCTTCGAGCATCACACCAACTTGTACCGATCGTGTCATTCTTCCACCACCTTTTCAACATCACACAGCCTACATTTCCCCAGTAGAATAATCGGAATGGGTCTCTTCGGCAAGAAGAACAGCAGCAAAATCCCACCTGTGGAGTCTGCGCCACCGCCTCAATCGAACGTGCCAGGTAGGTACGGTCCTCCCGGTGGCGGCGCTGGCTACGGCGGTGCCGGCCCCTCTGGTCCAGCTGGAGGCGCGGGATACGGCCGCGGTGGCCAGGGCTATGGCCCGACTGGAGGAGCTGGCTACAACAACGCCGGTCCACCTCAACCCGGCTACGGTGGTGCTGGATATGGACAGCAACAGTACGGCGGAGCACCAGTCTACCAAGATCGATTTGCCAACGCACGAGCACCTAGCGCTGGCTTCGGTTCCGGATATGACCAGTACGCAGGACCCGGCGGCAGTAAATCAGCGAACCTCTCTCGGAACGTCAACAGCGGTGCCGGTGGTGCCGATGATGATCTTGAAGCAGAGTACGGTCGCGGTTCAGGAGCTCAATCCGGATCCGCATCTAACGGATACGATGGACTCGAACAGCAAGAAGAGCAACGCGATGAAGAAGACGACGAGGTCGAAGCTATCAAGCAGCAGATGCGTTTCACAAAACAAGAGTCACTCTCTTCTACTCGCAACGCGCTCCGTATCGCAAGAGAAGCTGAAGAAACGGCTACCAACACCATGTTCAAGCTTTCGGATCAATCCGAGAAGATTGGAAATACAGAAAGATCGCTCGATTTAGCAAAGGCACATGCTTCAAGAGCCGAAGACAATGCAAAAGAGATTGTTGCGCTCAATCGATCCATTTTCCGACCCAACATTCAGTTCAATAAGAAAGCAAAGCGCGATGCGGAGGAAGCACGTATCATTGCTCGTCACATAGAAGAGCGTGAAGAGCGAGAAGCTGTTCGTCGGGACGTCACCTCTGCTCAGTCCAGGCTCGATGCTAGCATGAATGGTCCCGGTACGGGCAAAGCAAGTTTCGGTCGCTTTGGTCAAGATCGATTTGGAACGGGGAAGAAAGCAGAAGAAGCCGCTCAGAGGAATAAGGTGGCTCAACGTGGAAGGTATCAATTTGAAGCAACAGAGTCGGATGATGAGTTGGAGGATGAGTTGGATCAGAATTTGGATGAGATAGGAATGTTGAGCTCGAGGTTGAATCAGTTGGGTAAGGCTATGGGTCAGGAAGTTGATAGTCAGAATGCAAGATTGCAGAGAATCGGAGACAAAGCTACGACATTAGATACGAAGATTTTTGCTGGTACACAACGACTGGGCAACATCAAGTGATTGCTGTGGCGTATTATGCTTCTGTACAGTTTCATGTTTCATGTGCTCGGTTTCAATCTCATCTTCTTTTCGAAGTGAATCGGGTTTGCAGTTGAAAGCGAATCATGATTGCATTGCAGGTTAGGAGAGGTCTATAAGATCTCGACAAGACTGAGACGGAACAACATCTAGGCCTTAACAGGCTCGTAATCCTTGTTGACCATGACGTAACGGAAACGAGGCTTGCCAGCATCCATATCCAACACGGTCTGATTAGCATCCTTCATATCCCTCTCTTCGATCATTGGCTTCAAGTTCTGCTTTGCAGCCAATTCGAGCATCTCTCGGATAATACCTGGGCCACCGATAGCCGATCCACCGAGGAAGGCACCGGAGAAAGCGAGCTGAGGTAGAGGAGTTGGCATGCATGGTTCCTCGGGAATACCGACAGCAACGACCTTACCGTAAGGTCGAACAAGAGAGAGATAGTCTGGGATTGGCATGTCAGCGTTGTTGTTGGTGAGGATGAGAAGGTCCAATGAACGTTTGTGGGCAGCCCAAGGGTCTTTGTCAGCGCTTGCGATGAAATCGGTTGCACCAAGCTTGCGAGCCAATTCTTCCTTGGAATGCGTGTGAGAGATAGCAGTGATCTTCTCAGCTCCAAGGGCCTTTGCGAAGATCAAAGCAAAATGACCGAGACCTCCAATACCGACGACACCGACACGTTTGAATCCTTCAGTACCACAACCATTGGATTTGAGGGGGTTGTAGACTGTGACACCACCACACATCATGGGTGCTGCGACGGTGGAAGGAAGTCCATCGGGAATGTGAACAGCGAAATGAGCTGGAACTCGAGAGTATCTGGCATATCCACCCATGGAGAAACCAGATCCATCAGTAACGGAATAGTCGCCGTTGTAGGTGCCAACGAGGCCATTCTCGCACCAAGGCTCCATACCAGCTTTGCAAGTTCCACATTCCTTGCATGAATCGGATTGAGCTCCAACACCAACTCGATCACCAATGGAGAATCCTTTCACTTCTTTGCCTACGCGAGAGACGGTTCCTACAATCTCGTGTCTGTTTTGATGTGGAGGCAAGAAGAAGAAGAATCGGTCAATATGAATGTTGTGAGGTACTGATTAGGGTCAAGGGACGCAAAGACTTACCCAACAACACAGGGATACCTAGTAGGTCCCCAACCAGATCTAGCAGTGTGCAAATCCGAAGCACAAACACCACAGCATTCGATCTTGATTTCGACATCAGTCTCTCTCCATTGCTTTGGCTGGTACTTTTCCCACTTCATGTTTCCAATGCATGATTTGTCGTGGCCAACCCAGCCTTCGAAGTGAGAATCGTCGCTTGACATGTTGGCAGATTATACGGATGAGAGCGTAGCACGGGTACTTGCTTGCACGGTGTGTGGTGGGAGACGAAACGGTACCACAAGAGGCCAATCGGTCCTATTTATACAGACCAGCACAACCACCGGACATTCCGAAAGTCCGGTCATCTTTGTCTACAAACAGTACAACATACAACGAGGAGACTCAATCGATGACGGTGGAAGGAGCGGCTCTGCGGCGGCAGGCTTCGGCAAACAAAAAGAAAGTTGCAGTTGCGCTCGTCTGCTGTTTCGCCTGAGTATAGAATTGCAATTCTGTCTCAGGCCGAAAAGATGATGTCAAACGACACGGAAATAAATCACCGATGCCAGAAAACTGCCCCTTTTCCCTCCACTCTCCGCCTACTGCCGTAATCACGCTACGTCTGGGGAAGGATCTGCATCGGTAAATTTCATGCCGGCGTTTTGGAGACTCGTGGCAGTTACTGTACAAGCATTCTCTTCGTTCATACTGTATGCCTTGATTGCGCATCTCACATCGCAACAGTTGTACGTCGCACTGTGATTGAGAATGAAACCAATGATACAGCATCACACGAACAGTTTCAAATGGCAACTCGCGTCTATACACCAAATCGAGCCCGATGATCCAACCACCACCTCAACCCTTCCTCTCTCGTCGCAGCATTGAGTGCTTGAATAGAGTCAAAGGTCTTCTGACACAATGCAACCTTACTGCCTCCCTCTCTCTCTTGTGGTTCGCCATCACTTCCTACTTCCTCCCTGTTCTTGTGCTCTGTGATATAAGCCTCAACCTTGTTCAAAGCTGACCTCAAAAGCACCAAATTGACACTTGGGATACATCCAATCAAACACATCTGCAAATGAGTGAGACGGTCGTATGCATCGGCCATTGTCGTTCCGTCGATGCTTGTTTCTGTAGCAGTAGAGTCTGGCGCAGAAGGATGACTTGAATCGCTCCCAGCTGTTGCATCAGCAACATCCTGTTTGGTTGCTCCGCTCGATTCCACAAAACCACCTGATTGAATTTCCTTCGCTTTCCCTTTCGCATCCGGCGGTGCAAGGTTGGATAATCGCTCTCGATCGATTTCCTCCGCCAGCTTTGTTATCACCCACCATGCCACTGAATCACTCCTATCACTGACCGCCGATACAACAGTCGACATGGCGTACTCAAACTGAACTGCAGTGAGTCGCTTTGGGTAGCTCTTGATCAGTAGCTCTACGTAAAACGGTGCAAGGTTAAGGATGCACCTTTTATGGTTAGAGTACAATGCAAGTACAACCGAATGCGCTGATTCGAATGTGTCGCTGAATTGAGTGTTCTCGAGATATGGTCGGCATAAGGGCAGGATAAGTCGCTCGATAAACTCATCGGGAAGTACGCCGACGAGTTGTTCTGCGACGTTGAGGAAGTAAGTTGTCGAGCTTCGTTTGGCCGTGTTCAACTCCAGACCATCAGCATTGATGGAGCTGTCTACGGAGTCGACAGGTACCGGTGCAATAAGCTCGAGCAACTGGATGCATGCTTCACCGTCCCTACCAATCACGTCAAGGGCTGAGTAAAACACTTTACGATAAACGTCAAACCCGTCTGAACCGAAAGTGCTCGTGATCCAGTAGAGGTGAGAATAAGTAGCAATGACCATCTGAACGATCAGCAGGTAAGGTGTTGGCAAGTTCGAAGTTGATGCACGGGGCCATCTCCTCGGCGATCCATTTGTTGAATCCTCTGTCTCCACAGCAGGCGGAATGGTAAGCGTCGGACTAGGACACATATCAACCAATGAATCCATCATCGAATCAAATACCATCGTATAGCTAAACAACAGCGTCTTGAAAACGTTCCACAACTCCTTCGTACGCTGCCTGCTCGCCTCTTCAATCTGATCCTCCTCTGCACCTGCCAATGGGCTCTCTAACCAAGCAGCTTCCAACCTGGAAGAAAGCCTAGACATGCGCACGAGTAACGGAAAGAACTCGGCATTCCCACTCCCAGGCTCAAGAGCTGCATCTTCCGTCCCTAACAGCAACGCCGAAAGCTGGTCCGGAGTGAGTGACGATACTGCTTTCGCCAAGCCTCGCGACATCAATTTGGACAGCGGCCCGAGCAACGGGAAGAGCGTTGAGTCAGTGACCGCTCGTACTGCTTGCATTGTAGCTCCATTGGGAGTAAGCGAGATCTTGCCTGCCTCCTGAGTGACATCTTGATTAAGCGAGAGGAGAAAGGAGGAGCTTTGAGGGCCTTCAAAAAGAGAAAGAATGGCATCACTTGTGGCTGAAGTAAGTTGAACTGGGTCAAGAGCGTGAATCTTCCGATCAGGCACGAAGGGTGCGAGTTGCGCTGCCATATAAAGCGGTACATCTCGGACTTCTCGCAAGGCATTTTGAAGAGATCGCTTTGAAGCCATAGAAGTGATACTGGCCGGTCCGGCAACTTGCGCGGTGCGCTTACGAAACTCGGCTTCCCATTCGTCGACGTCCTGCTCGTTGTCTTGTGTAGCGCTAATAGCTGTTCCAGCAGCAGCAGCAGCAGCGGTCTGTCCCTCAGTAATAGCGTTTGGAGAAATGCCTGGCCCCTGAAGGTGGTCGAGAATTTCAGCGAGGGTGACGATCCATTCATCTTCAATGCCATTGAGGTGTCGTCGCACGCTGAGGCCCAGTGAAGGATTCGTGCGCAGAGCAGCCACCTCTTCCAAGATGGACATATCGCGAGTGCGCTTTCTCTGGTCTTTGAGAAGATACAAAGCGTTAAGAAGGCCACCGATGACAGCAAAGCGGGGGATGGGCAGGCCTCTTGCGGCTCTATAAGATTCGGGTACAGTGTCGCGTTCCGCATCATTTATCCCCTGCACGATGGCGTCGAGATATTGCGACAAGGCTGAACGCGAAGCCCATCCTGTTGAGTTCTTCTTGGATCGCACGATGAGATCGACACGCTTTGTAATAGCAGCGGCTACAGCCTGTGAAATGCTAGTTGATCGTCCAATCAAGAAGGAGCTGAGAGAATTCGATGAGGTTTCAGGTGCTGGTTTCGTGTTGGCCGTGGAGGTAGCGGACGAAGAGCCTGGCTCTGTGGTCCATGTGACTTTGGCGGAGCTGTTCACCGAAGACTCAGCCACCGGAGGCTTCGCAGCGGGTGGAGGAGGAGTCCAAAGACATCCACTCGAGCTGATGATTCCTGCGAACTCGGCGATGTGCTCTAGCTCCAGCTTGCTGAGATAGTAGGTGATGCTGCCATAGAGAGTGCTCTCGGAGAGCAAGCTGAGATGCTGTGTGCTGGTGGATGGAGCGGCGAGTAGCTTTTTAAGAGACTGAAATGTAGCATCATCAGTCGGATCGATGAAGATGGGCTCGTTGTCGGCCTTGGAGCTCGAAGGTGTTCTTCTTGAAACGGCCGAAGCGGCTTTTGAAGTGATTGAGCTCGCCATGATTGCACGATCTGTATCGTTCAGATGGAGTCAATGGGCTCGTTAGGAACCAAAGTCTTGAGTGAGAATCAATGAAGAAAGTAGATAGGCAAGTGGAACGGAGACGGTTGGATCAACCGGATGAACCGGACACCGCTTTCAACTTTGTGCGGGGCCCAACTTGATCATGACTTAACAGCGGAATAATCAATAGTCCGGCTTCCGAGATTTTGTTCAAAATTTGAACCTTCTGCTGCTCCACTTACCTTGCACAACCTCGCTTCCCCTTTATGTAACACACAGCATATTCGTACAAGCCTGGCGACGGGCTGAACTTGCACCATGCCAACGCCAGCTCCAAATCGTCCGTCGGCAGCGGCGCTATCACCATTCGGCAAGAACAGTCAAAATGCGGCTCTCCTCGCCAAAGCAGCCAAGTCAGGCACACCGCCCCCATCGTCGAATAATAAACAAGCACCATCAACACCGAAAGAATCCAAGACGTCGAATCTCGGCAATGGGAGCGGTAGCGGAGGCTCTGCAAATCGAAGCATCTCACTTTCTGGATCTTCTTCTCGAGCATCTCCAGCAGCACCGAATCGACACACTACTTCACCACCTACACCCGGCGGAAGCAATAGTAATTTCAACTTCTCATTGACCGGCGCTTCCACCTCGATGTACGATGCAACGGGACTACTTAGCAGAGAGTTCGAGACCACGTACCACAGACAGTGTAGAACACTGCTGTTGGCATTTGTGACAGCTGCAAGGATGTGGGAAGAAGTTGCGACGTTTGACGGTTTGAAATGGGCCAAAGAAGCTGTGGAAGGGTGGGAAGAAGTTCATGCTGCAAATCAGCTCGGTCTGCGCAATGGCAGCGCCATTCGAAAAGCCAAGGGACCAGCATTGATGAGCGCAAGAGTACAAGAGAAGAGGAGAGCAATGGCACTAGATTCAAAGCAGGCTCATGATCCAGTGACAGGACCTGGAGGGCTGAGAGAGTCACGCATAGCAGATGCAGTAGGCCGGATCGAAGCTGCACATGATGGATTGACACTTGTGCTCGAAAGACTCACAAAGGCATTGAACAAACTCACCACAGCAAGCGATTCTCTTCGAAGTCTACTCGAAGAAGCTTCTCAACGGAAAGGCCTCGAATTCGCTTTTCAAGAACCACTTTGGGCTACATGGCCTCTAGATCGATTCGTCGAACGTACACGCGACTCGACTGCCCAATATCACATCTCGACGCAACATCTACAACTACTGGTACCAATACTGATACGCTCCGGCGAGCCACCTGCTTCGAAGATTGTTCGAAACAGCGAAGGAGCTGATGAGAGACGAAGAAATGATCGTCGTGCAGCATACGAAGCTTGGATAAGTCTTCCATATCTCGAGACGAAAGGATCGCAGAGTTTGGTTGGTCTGGAGTCATTATGTGAAGTCGAGGTTGGGAGATGGAGGGAGTAGAACAGTAATTCACTTTTAGTTGATACCCAAGTCTGAGTTGTGCTGTCCATGCTTACACACTTGCGCAGAAATCAATATCTTCGACTCTGTCGACTCGAGACTGTAATAATTCAAACACGGCCTTGAAAGTGTGAACTGGAATGCATGCGAAATGTCCATTGGCTGTGCTGCCATATCTACAACATCGAAAGGTCCGTATTTACTGAGTTATACAAAGTATACAGCCATCTGCTCTCCAGCCTTGTGATACCCGCACTTTTCATAGAACGCTACGTTCTTTTCACTGCAATCTAAAATCACTTTATAGCATCCTCTTTCCTTTGCTACGCCTGTCAATACCTCAATAATTCTCTTTCCCAAACCTTTTCCTTGCCCATCCTTGTGAACCACGATATCCTCTATGTGTCCACATAACCCTGCATTCCTCAAAAACTTGAATTCGACAAAGAGCGTGCCACAAGCTACGATTTGATCTGATGGTGTGTGAATGAAGACAATAGGGTAGTATGTGTTAGGTGATGCGAGTTGAAGGGCGAATTGTTTGAACCAAGCGACAGGGCCAATGTCGGGTGCTTGGGTTAGATCGGCAAGTACGCGAAGATGACCTCGATTGTAATCATCGGATGCTAAAGGACGAACGATGATATCAGATGGGAGGATATCTTTGACAGATTGAGGTATTAAAGCTGGATCGAAAGCGAGCTGCAAGGAGGTTTCGGGTGTGAGAGTAGTAGTAGTGGTTGTTGTTGCCGGCATCGTTGGCAATGTCATGGGTTGCGACGACGGGAAATGAAATGTGATATGAGACGGTGATGTGCCCAAGGAAAGTCGAGGCTTGGTAATTGTTGATGATGAAGATGATGATGGGTAAGGCTGGCTTCGAGGCTAACGTAGTTGTCGGCTAGTGATCACCGGAATCGAGCGGCATGTGAGAGATGATACAGAATGATCACCAAAAGTGTTGGTTGCATTTGAGATTTCGCTCACTCTCCTCTATCGGCCCCTTCCCCCCTGTGTGTCACACTTCTCTCACATCTGTTCGCTCGATGCAGCTCACGCGTCAAACAGCAGATGAAATGGTCCGAACCGGAATCAAACACACAAGCGTACACAGATACACAGCAGGATCGGCACAGCGCAGCGCGCAAAGCTGTGTTGATCGCCTCATGTATAAATTCTCCGTCAAATCAGTTTAGCCTGCCAGCGGCGAGAAAAAGGAATTGGACCCTGAATCAGTCGCGCCCAAATTCAAAATGTAAGATCTTCGGAAACTATTTCTTCGGGTTCCGGTAAAGCAACCGGAACCTTTGCACGGACGTCTTCTCAAACAGATCATCCTTCTACTTTTCGGTTCTTCTTCCATTTGGGTTTATACCACACAAACACACAACTCAGCAACATGCTTACTTCGAGGAACTCTATCGCTCTCCTTCGAGCTCAACGTCGTCTGGTCTCCGGATCATCCCCCACACACAGAGGCGTCAGCACATTCACTCGATCTTATCCAGCCTTTCCCTCATCATCCCCAACCCGTCGTCGCTCTCGACCAGCATTCTTTCAACAATCTTTCCATCCTATCGCCCTCGTCCCATCTCTCAACACAGCCTCACATGCAGGAACAGGCGGACGTAAGACACTTCTGCTTGCAGCAGCGACACTACTCGGTTTTGTATCCGCGTATACGCTCTCTCCAACCTCAACTCTCAACCTAGAATCTAACTCTTCTCCTGCTGCCGCAACCTTGACATCCCTCAAACCTGACGCTTCACTTCAAACCGTAAATGATTCCGATACTGGTCTGAATTTTCCCCTCTACCTGCCTTCACCTACATCCCTTACCTCATCCTCCTCCCCATCTCCAAAGTTCAAATTAGTAGGCTTAGGTGTTCGAACAGTCTCCTTCCTCCGTGTTCGCGTCTACTGTGCTGCCCTATACCTAGACGAATCCTATCTTTCCTCTCCCCCTCCTCCCTCTTCTTCAGAAATAACATTGGAACACCATATCAAATCTCTACTCGATTCAGGTTGTCCAGCAATAATTCGAATCGTTCCAGTTCGTAACACCGATTTCAACCATCTTAGAGACGGTTTCATTCGTGCGCTCCAAAATCGTCTTAAGAAAGCTATCAAGGTGGATAAAGTTACAAATGAAGATGAAGAGGAATTTCAAAAAGGGATTAGAGAGATTAAAGATTCTTTTCCAAGAGGAAGTGTTCCTAAAGGTGAACCATTGGATTGTGTGATTAGTGGAGAAAAGTTGATTTTTGAATATGGTGGAGAAGACTTTGGTCAAATCAAGACTAAGACGAATCAAGCGAAGGTGGGAAAAGAGAGGGAAGAGAGTTTTACTGTAGCAAGAGAATTAGTACTAGCGTACTTTGCGGATAAAGATGAGATTAGTACAGCTTTTAAGAAGTCTG
Organism: Ustilago xerochloae; assembly: GCA_928856705.1. Lineage (NCBI taxonomy): Eukaryota > Fungi > Basidiomycota > Ustilaginomycetes > Ustilaginales > Ustilaginaceae > Ustilago > Ustilago xerochloae. Next base: position 747,751 of record CAKMXT010000025.1, read on the forward strand.
TTCAAGATGGGTTGATGGGAAGTTTGCCAAATGCTCTATGATGCTACTGCAATAAATCAATCATTTCAGCTTTTTCGCATTTAGATTGTGATAGTTTGCGTGTGAATACACTTGCTCGTATCTGTTCAGTCTGCTCTGAGGTTCTATAGGCAACAATCTGTTACGGTGTCAGGCAATCAAACACTGCATCATCATAGTCATACATTAAGATTGCTTTCATCTGGCTTCAAATAAGCACTAAGAAGATTGTTGTAACTGTTGTTGTTGTCTAACACTAGAAAAAATATCTTTTAAATGTGCTTGTGCGTCTTCACCTTGTTTTTGAAGATACTGTTTTATTTTCATCGTATACAGATCTATTTGTCAGTATCATCTTCCTTCTTTCTCTTTCATCACTATCATACATACCTTTTGTTTCTTTTGTAGCGCTTCGATATCGGTTTTGATAGCTTTTTGTTTTTGATCCAAATCAGATAAAACTTCTTGTTGTGATTCTTGCATAAACATTTTACCGATACTTTTGTAGAAGGGTGCAGTTGGATCTTGTACAGCTTTAAGTTCGGTTAATGTGAGGGTGTTTAATTTAGCTTCTCGCTCTCGGGATGAAATCTGTGCTCGAAGGGCGGAAAGTTGTTGATTGGTTTGATAGACTTGAAGTTGTATTTTTTCGAGAACTTTTTGAAGTGTATCGTCAGGGATTCTTGATGACATATTGGGCTAGATGTGTTGCTGATGGCGAGTTTCGAGCTGACAAAGAGGCAACGGATTGGTATCGGGATGGAACCAAGACGCTGGAACGAAGTACGTGAGAGAGCTACGTCGGAAAAGCCGTCGATGAGTGATGTTGAGAAGAAATGTTGGTGTGAAACGCAAGTGTGGAGCTAAAGCTCACCTTTGACACAGCTGTGACCCGAGTTCCGCAGTTTTGCTACGCGTCTGTGAGGGTGTTGCTCCCTGTCTGAAGTGAGGCACACACTACAGTCTTCGAAACAGACAAGACATACGGATTCAACTCAAACAACAAACAGCTTTGACAAGCAACGGAGCAGCAGAGTACATCATTCCAAGTTCATTGCGAGAGCATGAGTTGAAGATAGATAATCCGGTACAAATACAGCAACCTTTCGCGAGTCTCTGCAGAAGCGAGAGACGTGGGAAGGTGTGGAATCGTTAACGTAACATACATAAGTCATTGTTCAATCAGGAAAAGGTAAAGTGAGGAGGAAAGATTGTCCTGCGATGTCTGTCAATCAGCTTCGCTTTCCGATTGCGCCAAAGCCAGACGAGGGCAACAAAGGCGAAGCTTGTACACTGTGTGACTCCGAACTTGTCATACCGAGTACACTACCCGCTCTTGAAGGCGTGTTTGAGCCTGACCCAGGCACCGCCGACACCGGCGCGGCTGAGTCACACATCAAGGCAACCTTTTGGATCAGTGCAATGGCCCTCTGCACTCGTGCATGCGACAATGATTCAGGAGGCGTGTTGCGGAGCAAGTCTCGCAGCATGAGCCCGTATCTCGGAATACGCTGGGTGGGCATGATTGCAATATCCATCGGCGTCAGGCACTTGCTCGTCGTGATAGCGCTTGTTTGCGACGATTGCGCGTTGGAAGAAGTCATACTGAGTGCAGACCATGAGTCGGGGGTGGTTGTGGAAGTTGGAGTAGGCAAGGGAGTGACAAGAGTCGACTGGCTGCGAGAGTGACCGAATCGTCGTGACGGCGTAGTCGTGCTTGCTCGCGAGTTGTCTGTGCCTGCAGCTAGACCGCCGATGCTGAGGCCAGCTCCGGCGCGAGCAGCTCCAACTTCTTTCTCCTCGTCAGGGCTCGCACTCAGCACCGCAGTGGGAGCCACAACCACACGAGGCGGCGGAATGAAGCTTGTGCTTGTAATCGTGCTGCGACGTTTGGTCGATCTCTTAGCCGGCATGGTTTCACCGAAGGCCGTCTGTGTTGGCGTAAGAGCCTCTGCGTCACTACGAAGTGCCACAGGAGAAGTAGGACGCGTGAGTGAAGTCATCCGCAAGGTCGATTGCCGCAAACCTGAGCCAGGGGAGGAATGACCGCTGCTGCTGGAAGCATCTGTGCTCGAAGCTCCGACCTCTGAGGATTCCCGTGGCATCAAAGGCACTAGACCTATTTTGTAGGGCGACTTGCTCTTGGCTAGCTCGGTCGAACGCAGATCTTTCAAAGCTTGTGAGGCGACAGCAGACCAGCCAACAAACGTCGATTCGAGCTGAGCCGATAGAATGTCGAAAGCGGCACCGACACCAGCACTGGTGGGATTCTCCTCGACACGCTGAACAAGCGCGTTGCTCAGAGCGATCAATTGCGGCAAGTAGGTTCTCAGTAACGAAACGTGACTGGGTGCCGCACCACTGGAAGTTCCCCTGTTCGAGTACGCTGCCGAATAGGCAGCAAAGAGGTTGCTGGCCGACTTGCGCTTGGTGGTGAGACCGCCAGGACCACTCGGAGGAGCTATCTGCATCTTGCGTACCACACTGAGAAGGCTGCCAAGATGCCGAGCATAGCTCCTTTCCGTCTGCACCAGCTCTCGAATGAGGAAAAGCGCTTTGACCTCTTTCTTCCAGTCGTCGTCATTGACAAAAGTACCATCGTGAAGCTTCCCGCTTGCTTTGCCAACGCCCCACTCCAGCCCAGTAGTAGGAGGACCCACGGGGGACTTCTTCTCCGCATAGGCCTTGACGATGTCCTTCTGTCGCCGATCGATGTCCTTGTCAGAGCTTCGAGAAGCGGAAGATGCCGACCTGGAACGACCTAGCTTGGCGTCTGCACTGGCGGAACGCTTGTGTCGCAGGCGTGTGCCTTGAGGTGCGGCTTTCAAGATCGCTGAGGAAACCTGCGATGGATCATGTTGCTTGTTATTAGTAACATTGTCGACAGCGCCAATTTTCGAGCCAACGAGATCGTCATCGTCAAGCATTGACCCTGACACCTTGGTCTTGAGGTAGTTCCCTGACATCATGCCTAGACGAGCGAGGCGGGTCTTGTTCTCAACCTCTTGGGCTTGAGCTTCGATGCGCTCCCGGTGCACCTGACGCACCTGTTCGAGCGCCTCGAGGAACTCGCGATCATCGACCATATCGAGCGTTGGTTGGCTCATCTTGCGGTCCTGACCAGTCATGGTTCTGCGGAAGCCCATCGAGCTGGACGGTCGCGCAAAGGGTTGCTCTTCTGCAAATGACGTTCGAATGGGACGCAGGACAGGCTTGCTCAGTGTGCGTCGACGACGAACGTCGGACGCTGATGAGAGATTGTCCGGCGAAGATGCTCGCACGCTGACTTGCGGCTGTGGTTCCTCAGCCATATGTTGTGCCGAAGCGCTCCAGTCTTCCGGCTGAGATTTCGTTGAGGCGCCACCGAACAAGCTTGTCTTCGAACCCACAATGGAAGGCCGAGCAGCTGTGCTCTTAATAGGAGAGCCGCTAGCAAATGCGAGGGGTCGTGTCGCCGATGCAGCACCGCCTCTGAATGAAGACGGTGGGTTAGTGGGTCGTTGAGGAGAGCGCGATGTACTCGTTGGGGATGATGTTGCCAGGGAAGAGGCGGATGCTGATCGCACAGCAGGTCGGGTTGTCGTCGGTGGAGACGCTTGGACGCTCCGAGCTAGCGAGCTCTTGGTTGGAGCCAACACACTGCTGCTGAAACCGCGGCCTGTCTTTGTGCTTGTGGAGGAAGGGCTGGCAAACCCAAGCGATGTACCAGGTCGCGCAGATGCAGAGGTGGTCAGCGGTGTACGATCAAGTCTGAAGTTAGCAGAGATCTTGCGAATAGCGGATGTGGACGGCTTGTTCGCCGAAGGTGCTGTCGCACCCTCGATCTCATCGCGAGCGGGTGACAGGATCTTCCGCGTCGTCTCGGCCAACTTAGTGACGGATGTCTTGCGCTCCCTCCGCAGTGGGTTGCGAAGGTGGAAACCGAGGCTCGTCTCCGGTCTAGCCGGCAATGCATTCACCTTCGTCGATTCAGCCCGTGGACTTTGCGGTGGTGACGCCAGCATGTTCTCTTTAGCGGCGCGTGTCCTGGACGGATCATGAGCGCCCGACAGACGGCGAGGGAGCGACGAGCGCGAGACCGAAACCGAAGCCGAATGAGGCAACGTTGCAGCTACTGATATGGCACTCTTCGAAGCGACCGGGCGATCCAACAAGGGGCTAGAAGGTGTCGTGCCAGCTTGGGAGAAAAACTCGGTTGCCGTAGCAAAGGTCGGAAGCATCGAGTCCACCGGTGACGTGGGAGAGGTGGGTGGTAGTTCGCTCGACGGAGAAGTGAGTGCGTCAAAGAAGCGACTTTCTTCGTTGACAGGCGTAAACTCAGGCAGCATATTCGAGAAACTGGATCGCGTGCTGTTGTGTCCGCTGGCCAACGGCACACTGGAGGAGGCCACAGGCGTTCCACTAGCCCGTTTGTCTAAATCAGCAGCCGCCTTGCGAGCCGACTTTGAGATCAAAGTGGCCGAGCCAAGTGACATCTGCTTCTTGTGGCCAGATTTGTTGTTACCCGTCTTACCTTTGGGAACCACCCTGTCGAGTGACTGGGAGGCAGGTAAGGAGGCTGCGATCGGGTAGGCAAGCGTTTTGTGAACGGCCTCAGGAGAGTCGGCGAGGCGTGCAAAGAGGGAATCCTTCGATAGTTTGTGTTCGTCGCCATCACTTTTCGGCACGGCCTCGACCTGAGCATCCCTCCTGTTCGCAGCGACCTTTGAATTGCTTGCCAAGGACACAGGAGCTGTCGTTGGAGCCCGCAAGTTCTGGTCGGATCGACGCTTTGTCTCTGAGGTGGTGGTGGTGGTTGTGTTGGTGGTTGTCCCGGGTTTGGTGCTGGGCAGCTCCATTTCGGCAGTACTCTGAAGGCTCGCGCGGGGACCTGCGTTCGTCACTATCAGCGGCGGCGATGGCGATCGCTCAGGAGAATCAATGTGACTGTTAAGGAACGCAAATGTCTCTGCAAAAGACGGCGAGATCTGAGCGTCGTTGCTGCCCTTACGGCTCATGAGCAGTGGGCTCGACGGCAGGGCCAGCGACCCCGGCGCTTTGCTTGTTCGTGCAACAGACGAGCTTTCCGATGCATCGGCTGGTCTTGGAGGGGCGACCATTGTCGGAGCTGATGTTTTTGCGGTAGACATGCCCAAAGTACTCTTGGACCGCCGAGCAGTAGTTCCAGCACCAGCCACAATTATCGCGCTAGGCGCAGCAGCAGGAGTCGGCGTGGCTTGGCCGTTCTTTTTAGATTTGAGGGTGGACATTTTCATCGACCATGGAGTACTCTGAAGGCCCAGGCGAGACGAGAGACGTGAACGTGGACGTTCCTCGAGTTTGGCGTAGTCAGTGGGTTGCTGCTTTGGACTCGAAGGAGCGCTCAACCTTGGCGTTGAAGACGCAATCTTCACCGCAGATACAATGCTTGGGCTTTGATTCGACAGTGCCCCTTGAACGATGCTGCGTGAGGAACGGTATGTCGGCTCCTTTGCTTTCGTAGCGGATGAATGGCTCGTAGAAGCAACGGTCGGAATGCTCGGCGTGCTACGGTGGGCAGTTGCGGTGGCAGAGACCGCGATTTGACGCTCAGATCGTGGTGAGACACGTTGAGGAGGCACCTCGCTCGCAGTTGAGCTTGGGCTACTGACTGCCACGCCAGGGCTTGAGCTCTGAGAGATTGGAGCAGATTGGGTCTCCAGACTCTGCGCTGCATGATTCGGCGAAAGACGTTCTTGACTCGCGGCATGCGTTTGGGCGGCTGAAGGTGGACTCCATATGAAGGAGTTTCGGAACGACTTTGCCTGTCTTGACAGAGTCATACGTAAGGAGCTACCAGAGGATGTCGAGGAGCGCTTAGACGCTGCCGCCAAAGCCGTCTTGTCGGCGCCATGTGTGGAGGAGGTGGAAAGGCTCGAGGTGGACTGATTCGGCTGAAATCTTTGGTCAACAGCCGAGGTTGAAGAGCTTGCCGATGCATTCGGCTGCGGGTATGGAGACGTTTGCTGCACCGAAAGCCTGGAATGGACGTCGCTACCCCTCTGCAGAGTCTGGGCCGGGCTGACTGGGGACAAAGCAGAATCTGTGCTGGGACTAGAGCCGGAAGACACTGTCACACGAGGCTCATCAGCACTGAGATGCTGCGAGTCCAGCTTTCGAAGATTGGCGGCAACCAGAGGCGTTGAAGTGCCAGGCATGAGGACTTCCTGCTCTTCTGCTGAGGCGCGATTGTGGAAAGACGAGTTCTTGACCGGAGCCTCGTCATCCTGCGCTACGAGCGGTGCAGCAAAGGGATCGAGCGACTGAGATCTTGATGGCGGAATGGGAGCATTCGAGCGCATGAGCGGCGGAAGGGACCGTTCCGTCAGATCTATTGAGGGACGGCCGTACGAGTAGTCTGACTTCCAGAAGTCATCGAGACCATCGCGCGCTTGCGCTTTGGCCTTCGATTTGTGTGCTGGCTCATCATCATCTGCCAGCGCATGAAAGTCGTCAGAGCCTGGAGGAGCAAGTGGCGAGGCATCGCCTTCTTCTGGACTGGTGGGTGTTGTGCTAATAGAGCTTTTGCTGCGAAAAAGACCGCTTGGAGGCAGGGAAGATGACGCTGCCGAAGGAGCGATGGTGACATTGAGTCCAAGAGCTGAAGCGTGAGCATCCATTGACTTAACTTTACTTGCATTGTCAGCTAGTCCAGAAGAGGATGGCGGGGCTGGTAGATCTTTGAGGCGGCGATGAAGAGTGTGAGGATGCTGGGGCAAGAAGAAACTGTCGGTGGTTGCAGTTGATCTGGAAGAGCCGGTTGATCTGCCCGAATCACTTCGGTGATGATCCTGCGACGGATCGAGTGTCGGCATCGGTAGCGCTGACCGTGACGCTGGTGGATAGGCGCCGGAACGTGCGGGTTTGCGAGCAGAAGAGAAGGGCGATTGTTGTAGAGCAGTAGCATTGGATGAGGAAGTGGAAGGTTGCCTGGCAAGGCGTGTCGGTGTCGATGAGAGCGTGGGAATGGACGAGCTGGAGGGAGTACGTGTGGTTCCGGAAGGTGCAGCAGGTCGCCCTTGGGACTTTGATGGCAGTGGAGGCGGCGAAGCCTCAGCAACCCTGGCATTTGCTGGAGCCATGTTGGCGGCGGGTGAGAGCTAGAGCAGCGTGAGCGGCGTGTGCCCGCACAACTCGCTTGTTACTGCGCAGAAAGGCAAAGATGGGCGAGTATTGGCAAAGTCATTCGAGTAGAAGGCAGTGAGGTTGAAGAGGATGCTAGAGATGAGACCACCGATGGATGGACATCGAGAACGAGTCGTTGAAGTGAACGGTATTCGATGAGACCCGGTCTCTGCGGCAGCAATATGATCCGGAGTTGGGTCAAGCTGGAAGGAAAGTAGAGAGTCCGTTGAACAGATCGCAACGTGGCAAAGAGACGGCCCGGGCTGAGAGGTTCGAGCTCGAGTTAGAGCTAATGTTACTGAATGCTGATCCGATGGGGCATCTCGGTATCCGAATCGAAGTAGTATTTGGAAGAGAGCGAGGTCCGTGTCGTCAAAGGATAAGGAGGAAAAGATCGGAAGAGGTGAAGGATGGTGAGGTGAGAAGGAAGGAAAGAAAGGTGGAGCAATGGATGAGCTCTGAACGATGAACAAAAGGAAGTCGATCCAATAGTCACAGGTCAAGGTGGACAGCTGTGAATCTCAAGCGATGCTCGCTAAGAGTTGCATCAAAAAGTAGCGGAGCTGCAGAGCTGCAGAGTTGCACACCTTTTCGTTTCCCTTTGGCTGGACGAGCTGTCAAGTTCAAGCTCACACGCCTGTCTTACGAAGGGGCGCATTCAGGGCTCAATCGAGGGTCGTTTGTCGGATCAGCCGCGGACAGACAGAACGGCCAAGCAGGCGTTGAGTCAAAGAGTAGTGAAGGCGTGTGTGTGGATCCATCGAAAATCGGACTGTCATTTTGCAAGCGAGGCCAAATCACACGCAACCAGCAAAGGAATCAGCAGCAGCAAGAGGATCAAACGTTGCATCTGATGTCCAAAGACAAAAGAAAATAAAATAAGGATTTGGGCAGCAGCAGCAGAGCCTTGAAATTTCGCATTTTCTCCGACGATTATTCAAAGTTGCTTGCCTCACGACAGGACACAGCAAGACACCGCACCAAGTTGAGCCACCACAACTCGGATGGTTTGGTTGTCATGAAGGTGAGTGAGGGTTGCATGCTCTTTTGTGACTTGGCCGGCTTCTCTTTTCTTCTTGCCTCTTCTGTGTTCATATGGGTTCATCTCTATACATGTCGTTGCCGTATTCAAGTCTCAAACTCATAACAGAAAGCCACTGTGTCAAGAGGCGTATTGATTGTTTGTCGCAAAGTTAGTTTGACGTTTCATTTGCTGGCGTGTGGGAAAGGTTTGCATCACCTTAAGAAGTGGGCTTCTGATGCTTGGCGGTGATCAGCGCTTTCATAGTTCTCTGGAGATCCATCGAAAGATTTCCAGAAGCACGCAAATCAAGACTGAGACGCCTCTGTCGTCTTCCAAGCGAGGATGTCCGATGCTTCACCACACAGCTCTTCACTTGCAGCTGTTGCAACCACGCATCCTTTTGCAGCTTGCCGACAACTTCTCGATCCTGCTCTTTCAGGTCCCTCTCAGACACACATTCGACATGAACGTTCTATAGCAGGCGCATGCTGCTTTCAGTCGAGGTCTGAACTTGCTCCAGCTACTGCTCATAACCTCGCTATCCACAAGCGGCTGAAGGAGGTGTGGAGGTCGGGGAAGCAAATTTAAATAAATAAAAAGCGGCTTACCCGTCTGAGCTGGAAAAATGGCAAATCCCTTTTGACGATGCATCGGTATCAACTCCGACACAGCTGGACGGTCATGCTTTCTTTTTGGTCAGCGTCTTCCTAACGATGACGGTCTTCAGAAGGCAGAAGACTGATCAGAAGAGTTTGGTGGCCCGGATGGAGGAATGAGAAGAATGACTTAGTGACAGGCTCACGAGGGTTTAAGAGCCAGACCCTCGAGAGCGGAGAGGACGAGGCGCTTGAACCACAGAGCCTAAAAATGGCAGCGGATCATCCGCTCTGATGATCGTGGCGGCTGAATCGGTTTCACCTGCCTTACCACCTGTCACCTCAACGCACTGACAGCATGACACCCTGCACCCTTTCCTGTCGTCCGTCGCTGTGCTTTTCCTGATGATCCTTATGCTCGGACATCTCCCATCTTCGCATCGAATTCAAAGTGCTTTTCGTCTTGGACCCCGCATAGAATTCTGTCGTCTTGTCGATGCCGTTTGTGAGACATTCACTACATCGAAGCGGTCGTCTCCGGTTACGTTGCTCATGGAGCTTCCATGCTCGACGTTGCATCAATCACGCGGAGCATGTCCCCGCCTCCTATCACAAGCATTTGCCAACCAGCATACTCTCACAGCTGTGTTCCGAAACAAGCGAAGCAAGGCTTGATTTGTAGTCAACATTGAGCGCTTCCGACCATCTAATCATGCAAAATTGACTGATCGTCGCTTGCGCCTCTTACGTGGTGTGGGAATGCGTGATTATTTTTCGTGTTGTTTGAAAGGGCGGATCATCCGATCTAGCCGACATGTCGGATAATCACGCTCGGATCGCAAGTTCTTGCTGATCGACTGACGGATGAGGATCCATACAACAACGCCACGACCGGATTACATCTGCGTTGACTTCGATTAGACAATGCGGGAAGTACAATGACGATGACGATGATAGCAGTAGACACATTCCGATACGTCGTCCTTTCACAGTGTGTGATCCGGACGATGGCGGTTTTGACACCGTCACATGCCGGACTTGTCTCACACATGCTATCCTTATCCTTTTGTTAGCTTCCATGGATGCTCGTCACGTCTCAACAAGCGAGACAGATCAACTCGCCAATCATGGAACAACTCAAAGTCGCCGAACCCGAACAAGACACACGATCCGTCCATTTGACTCATTCAGATATTGAAAGTTGACGACAACAATCGTGATTGGGCATAATGACATAGTATTACAGCATATCTTTTTGCAACGAGGGGCGACTTGAGCACACACGGGGAAAAGGTTGGGGGAAAAGTGAGTTGTTGATCGTGCATCGTGCCAGTCTAAGCTTGACCGAACTGAGCTTTGAGTTGCATGATGCTGGCTTTCTGATCGGGTGGCAATGCATTGATCTGATCCGGTGTAAGCTGAAGCACTTGCATGAGCAATGCTTTCTGTTCTTCCGGCAAGTTTTGACCAGCGAGAGCGGCGGCTGGATCATTGGCAGGTGGTGCCTGTGGTTGTCCACCGTATCCTTGATGGCCGTACTGTCCGGGAGGAGGTGGTCTTGCTGCAGGCGGTGGGCCACCGTAGTGTTGAGGAGGTGTTGCTGATCCTCCATGGTTGATGCCGGCTTGCTGCATGTGTGGTGGTACAGCGCCCTGCGGAGGTGCTGCAGCCGCACCAGGAACAGCACCGGATGCAGCGAGAATGCGTTGTAGGATATCAGGATCGACCACGTTCATCATGAGCATAGCCTGGAAGAGGGCATATGCGAGTTGAGGGTGTCCGGAGAGCAAAGCGCGCGCCTGTTCAGGAGATGTGGTGACGAGCGATTTCATCTGGCTCATGATATCGAGCAGCTGATTTGGTGGCAGTGTAGCAAGCGTTTGCGTGATTGCATCAGTAGATCCGACACCAGGAGGCAAGCCGACACCGGTTGGCAAATTAGGTGGAAGCGTTACGGGTCCACCACCAGCACCGCCCATGGGTCCTGCTCCTTGTCCGCCATAACCGCCAGGAGGACCTGCCATGGGAGGACCACCGTACGGAGCTCCTCCAGGAGGTGCACCACCACCAAACTGTCTCTGACCAAAGCCATTGTCTACGGGACCACGTTGTCCCCATCCCCCTCCTCCGGAGTTGTTCTGGTTTCTCGGATTGTTGCCGCCGTGACCGAACGTTCCTGGCCTTCCAGCACGACCGACGGCTGCAGCTCTTCTTCGCAGGTCTTCCTGATCGAATTGGCCGTGTTGTGTCGATCGTCCTTCCATGAGTGGATCAATGTCGGCAAAAGAGATACGAAGGGGTCGGCCACCGACTTCGACCTCGTTCAAGTTACGCACCGCCGATGCTGCCGTCTCGGGATCCTCGAACTCGCAGAAACCATAACCCTTGAATTTGCCCGTCTCTCGGTCATTGACGAGACGGAAACCGACAACTTTACCTACTTCGCGGAAGACGTCGGTGAGCTGTTCTTCGGACATGTCGTACGGAATGTTTCCGACTGTTGTTGTGTTGTGTGAGCAAAGAACGAATGGACATCGGATCAGCATTCAGGATTCTTCGAGAACACACCATGGTCAAAGTTGGTACCTACCGAAAACGACACGCGAACCACGCTGTGGGCCCGCCATCTTGATGTGCTCTGTGTCCGCTGGGACAGCTCAACAGTGCCGATGCTGGGTATGAGAGTTTACGAATGCGCACTGAAGCTGCTGGCTGGCTCTGAATGCACAGGCTGAAATTGTCCGGAGCAGAGAAGCAGAGAAGCAAGCACAGAAAAGCAAGGCAGACGTGCAAATGCAGACCACACGAGGTCGGATCGACTACGAGTGAGACGATGCAAAGTTTTCAGGCTTTGGTGTGTTACACGATGGCTCGCAAGCGCAGATGATGAGTGTTGAAGCGCCTTTGAGTTGCGCAGCAGGTTGTTGATGGTGGTTGTGAAGAGCGTCTGCAGTTCTTCGCAACTTGGTCTTTGCTTCTCCAATCGCGAATCCCGAACGGACAGATCATTTCGGCTCCGATCAAGAATGACTGTAAGTGCCGGCCTAACATTAACGAAATTTCGAGAAATCTGATGCGGTTGGGATCCGACATGCCTTCCCCGCGTTTTTGACGGGAATGTGACCGAACGCGGGCCCAAATTCCATACTGTACGTTAGTGAAAGAGCGTCTGTTTCCTGCTTCGAAATTTGCTGTTGCCAAGTCGCGTGTCTGTGGCGCTGCTGTTTGTTCTGTTCTGTCTCAGGAAGCAGAAGAGAGAGAGAGAGACTCAAGCGAGCCGGCGACTTGAAAATTTCCAACAACGACCCAACGGACGCTGCATTCTCCGTCGACCCTGCATTCATCTGTGACTTCCTCTTTCATCACACCACCGACACATTCTTCTTCAACACCACCAAGGATTTAAGCTTAGCATCACATCATCCGACATCATGTCTTCAACACCACTCATCTCGATAACAAGGTCTGTCGGTCACACTCTCGCCATGACCAGCGCACGCTCTGTCGTTAGGACCAGTGCATTCCTCGAGGCACGACGTTCCTTCGCCTCGTCTTCTTCGTCCTCCTCTTCCGCCTCTTCCTCTGCAGCATCCTCATCCGCACGTCCATCTCGACGATCAGCAAGATTCACAGCTCGTCCAGGTGCTGACATGGTTGGACCTCCTGATGCGATCAGCAACCTTCGACCGATTCGATACGGTTCCGCTTTTGAAGAGTCTTCCTCTTCCACCTCTCCAATGTCTTCCAACACGGATGCTTCTGGCTCTTCGGCAGCCCTCTCGATGTCTCACCCTTACTCACTGCAGGAGTTCACAACATCAGGGGACTCCAGTTTCTCATCTCCATCCCGCTTCCGAAACACCAAATCGCCAAGTCTCTACTTCGAACGACTTCTCTCCAAACTCGAAGAAGCCGAATTGGCACACAAGCTGAGAATGGCAAGAGCAGATAACTTCAACCAGCGCTTCTGGCAGGACAACAACGCAAGATTCATTCAAGCTCTTTCTGACTTCCGATCGAGAACAGGATCTAGTAAGGCTGTTGCTACCCTCAAAGCTGGCGGTGCTGACAAGAAGAAGGAGGGTGAAGAAGGAGAGCTAGACCTCGACTCAGATTCGTTGGCTACCTTCTACTCAGCATGGCTCAAGGCAAATGCCGCAAGGCACAGAGCATACAACAGACAATTATGGAGACAGACTTTTGGTGATCTTGCCCCAGCAGCCAGGTATCAAGCCTTGCGGGCTTGGGCCAAGGTTGTTGGATCTGTTGAGAGGAGATTAGGTCGCATCAATTAGGACAAAGGCAGGAGACCCATGGTCATCTGACAAGATATCGGTGGAACACAAGAGCATTCACTCGGGTCGTCAGCTGCTCAAGCGGCAGACTGCCGTCACCTCAAGCGCTGCTCCCTGCCGTGACAGTATCTCCCGCTTTTCACCTACGTCGTCTTGATTCGCACTCTTTTGATCATTTGATCCGCTTCTCGCTCACCAGGTTCTCACAGATGTATTTTAATGGACTTTCACCTTGCATGTCACCGGGTTCATAGCTTCATAACTTTGCGCAAGGAGTTTGAAAGGTAGAGTATGACTTCAGCTGCTGAGTGGCAACATGAATTACAGTCGTTCTGCGGCAATGTCGCGCACGCAAGACACAGTAATGTACATGAGAGGATAGCGGATTAAGACGAGGAGACGGCGGCTGTCTGCCGTCGCACGATGAGACCCTCTGCGAAGATTTTTGAACCCCGGCAGCTGCTTCGGCGCTGGGATCCTTAAACTACGCAATTCTTCAGAATGCGTACAGAGTGTGCCTGGTCTTGAGCAGCATCAAGACACTTCTGGCAACGAGACACCATCACTTCGAAAGACGGCAAGGCTGTCGAGTCGTCCTTGCTGCCATTCGATAAATCCTGTGATAGGGTACGATGCAGTCTTCTGATACTGATGTCCTTCGTTGTTGAATGCGTCTTCAAGGCCGACAGGCACTGATCGAACTCGGCAGCATCCTGCTCGTACGCTTTGATGAGCGCCGACAAGTAAGCTTTGATTGAGTCAGACGAATCGTTGGATTGCTTCCCGTCATCGTTATCTTGCTGATCCTTCTCTTTGAGGCCCGGGTCAGCTGATGTGCCGTTTGTTGGCCCGTCCTTTCCGTGCTGCTCCTCTTTCACGATTGAGCCGCGTTCCAACTGCTCAGCCAGCATGATGACCAACGCTCGCGCAAGGAGGAACTTCATCTGGTTGATGCGATCCCGTGCTTCCATCTGCATTGTCCGGGCGTATGCAAACGCCGTCAAGCCGCCTTTCCTCGTCTCTTCCGTCAATACAGCGGCGGCGTCCGAGCTTGCGGCAGAATCTTTTGTCGTGTGCTTGCGTGAGTTCGCCTCCATTTTGATTGGCTTTTGTATCTGCTTATGGACAACGGCGAGCTTCCGGCTTTCGGCTTCTGTCGGGAACGTCAACGGATGGCTCGAATCAGCCGAACTATCTAGCACGAGCCTGTTGAGCGACAGGAACTCGAGAACAGCCTTGGCCTCCATATCCGTGTCTTGTTCCTTTCTCAGGAGCACGCTCGCTTTCTCCTCGGATGGAGCGGCATATGCTAATGCTTGCTCGAACGAGATTGAGGCATGATTGTCCACGTGGACCAAAACCGTAGACCGTGATGCTGTCTTTCGCTGATTGGGATGCGTCCGAGTGGCGTCACGCAAGTGCATGGCAAGCACAGTTGCGACGAGATAGGGCTGATGAGCCAGAAGCGGAAGCATAAGGTGTTGAATCTCAGCAGCCTTGAGTGGTGTGATGCGGTCAGAGATGCCCTCCATGAGAGCAACAGAGCTGATGTGCTTGAGCGTGACAAGCTCGTACATAGAGAGGAGCAGTTGCGCTGCTGTTACGCCACGTTTTGCGACGCTGAGTTCGTCCTTCTGACAAGTGATGTTTCGTCGATGCGTTAGCTCTGCCGGTGGCACGGAGGAGATTGGGCGGGCGTCGCCACGGGTGTCAGCCGATCTGGTCGTGTCAAAGAGGTCCGTCGCTGCCTCAGTCCCATTTGATGGTGGAGCTGCGTAGGCTGGCACGATGCTCTTGAACGAGAAAGCGATGTCGAGAGGGCGATCGATCTCGTCCGTCGTGTCCTGGTTAGTCAAAGCCTTGCTCCTCCCTCTACTCGTCTGCCTGGTCTGATGGCTGCGAGGGAATTGCCAAAGTAGGGGCGGCTCATCGTCGACAGCATTGTTGGAGCTCGTCTGAGTCCACGATTCCGGCAGCGTTGCACGTCGCCAGAGCGTGAGGAGAATTGAAAGTGTGCGCCATGCCCCTTCTGTCATTTGGATCTGTCGATTCCCTGCTTCTTCATCATATCGTTGCAGCGGTTCAGGCTTGCTCGAACGAGCGCGTTTAACCGGTTTGTTCGGAGAGGAACCGTTTTGGCCTTTGGACTTTGCGGAACGTTTCTTGTTTCGACCAGGAATACGAAGACCAAGCGATAGGTCGTCATTATCCGAGCTATCATCCTCGTCTGACTCGGCAGAGGATCCTCCGTTGAGCTTCTTGCGCTGAAGATATCGTAAACGTTCATCGAGACGCTGTTGACTGGTAGCCGAAGTCTGGAGTTGCTTCTGATATCGCTTACGCTCGGAATCGTTCATCCAGAACTCGCTTGTTGGCTTGTCTTCTGCCCTTGCCGGGTTTGAGAATCGTCTATCGCAGAGTAGGTCCCAAACATCCTCAGCTTGGTGCAAGTCATCGCGAATCCAGCGATCAACAGAGCTAAGATCGACAGAGCCGTCGCCACGGCCTTCATCGGAATGTGGCGAGCCTCGTGCAAGGCGTCGAGGCGACTTGGCCGTGTCGATTTGTGGGATGTCCAGCGGTTTCCGCTTTGATGGTAGCGCATCAAGTATGTGCCGCGCCAGCAGAGAATCTCTCTGGTCGCTCCCGCTTTGGCCGGTGGTAGGCGCAACGCCGTCAGGAGATGAGGTGACAGCTTGACCGTATCGGAGGAGAAGAGAAGTTGCTCCGAGCACAGCAGTCTCTGAGGGTCTATCGGAGGTGGCGGTAGCAGCTTTCATCACATTGCGACCGTTCTTGTTTCCTTTCGCATGTGTCATAAGCCTCGCGGCGATATCGTGTAATTGGTGGTCCAGCGTCCATCTTGAAGTGGAAGCAACCTGACCGGGAGATAACGAGCAGAGACTGAGAGCGAAGAGCTTCTGGATCAGGCTTTTGGATGGTCGAATGCCGTCGACAAAGACTTGCTCGAGGAGGTCGATAGCCTGGTCGTATTGATCTTCATCGAAGCGATCCTCCACGAGCTGTGCCAGTGCGGGTGGTAGGTGGGTGAAGGGCCGCCGCTGCTTGTGTGTCGCGACAGCCGACTTGTCGCCGCTCATGCTGTCGATAAGAAATTTATTCGCCTGACGAGTTGAGACAAGTTCGAGGCCAGATGGTGGCGGCGGAAGGAAGGAAGGAAGGATGGATGGATGGATGGTAGCAGCTCGCGGTTTAAGAGATTGCTGGTTGTGCGGAACGGCTTGCGTTGAGAAGTGGAACCAGGAGCTGCAAGCCGAACTTCGGCTTTCAAGTCACAGCGTCACGGACTCAGAAAGTGAAGCCAAGTCCAACACACCAAACTACGCTTTGACGGCAGACCCGAAAGAAGGGTCCGCTTCCGCACTCCATTGCCGGTGCAGCAGCAAAACGCAAGAAGGTTGACGCGTGAGCTTGGAGAGAAGCGTGTTTTTTTAGAATCGGTCCGGCGGCTTTTCCGAAGAGCGAGCGCGAAGCCTTGATCTTGCCTGTGTGTGTTGGTGTGTGTTGATTTTGGGCATTCGGATGTGCCGATGTTGCTTTATCATCGCGACCATCACATCATCACAGCTTCGACGTCTATCACACACTCCACAGCACTGGCGTAGTGACTTTCGCCACCAGGTGACAACTTTCCCACGCCTCTGAAGCTTCTCACGCTGTTTCAGAACCTCATCGGCTCATCCGCCTCTCGCAACACCACAGCCGCCCTCGCAGCAACACGGCTACGCCGACACGGCACTACCGACATCGACAATGTCAGGCCACTTTCCGCGTTTGAATCTGGACCGACCGGCGGACCTGGAGCATGTGCTTCATGTCATCGATCAGCATGCTCACAAAGTGGCTCAAATGGAGTTTGGTAGCGAACTGGAGCGCGACAAGGCGCTGAAAGCAGTCGTGGACAAGACGGTCAAGAGAGTGAGTCGTCAGCGTTCGCGAATATAGACGGCCGAAGCATTCGCTGATACCCCTTTCCCGCAAATATCTCCAACCACATTTGTGATTCGTCCCTACAGCTGACGGGCGCAACGAAGGCCAAGATCGAGCGAAACTTGCTCTATAACGGCATGTCGCCCAGCGAGTATGCAAGACACAGCAAAGGTATGTCTGTTCGTGCCACCGGAGGCGCTGCATTATTATGTTTGGTCTTTGACGGAAGCCGCTGACTCAATTTCATTTCCACCTTTTACGCAGGCGTCGAGCCATTCGACGAGGACCTCTCAAGGCGGCTCCAAGTTCTGAACGATCAAGCCAATACACTGACAACGGAGGTGATTGGATATCGAAAGACGCTTCCGTCGCGCAGAGCGCAAGCCATGGAGAAGAGAGCTGAAGTCATTCGTAAGCTTGAGGCAAGGAAAGAGCAACAACGCAGAGCGATAGAGAAAGAGCATGCACGAAAGCTGCGAGAGCACAGCAAGCCCGTCGCTGTCGAACTCAAGAGGAAAGCCGAAGTGGCAGACACACTTACACAGTCCGTCGTCGATATTACCAGCCTTCAAGTCGTAAGTGTCTGAGCAACATCCGCTGTCGATAAACATGCATACGAGGATCTTCAGCTGACCTTGACTTTCCTTCCCTTTCTCTTCCTGAAATGCCACTCGTCAAATATGATATACAGTCCATTCTCGAACAAGCGACTGCGGCCAACGAACAGGCTAAGCTTGTCAAGCGTCTACGAACCATGCCGGCCTGACGGACTCGATCCTATCAGCTTCGACGCTCTCTTCTGTATTCATCTGCATACCCGGCTGCGGCCTCCGATACCCGATCTGATTGCTATAAGACTCATTGCATCGTACTTTCTCGTGTGACTGTCGTGCTGAATCCCCTCGACAGAGTCTTTGCGTGGTTGCGTGAATGCTGTAGACGATTGATGCAAAGAATTGATGTCAACTTAGTCACCAATATATATATTGCATTATCTTGCCCACTGACATCTGCGGCCATAGAACCTTGAAAGCACCGCATCCCGTCCGATCTGCGAAGTTAAGCAAGGTATCGCCTAGTCAGTACTGCGGTGGGGGACCACGCGGGAATCCTAGGTGCTGCAGTTCTTTTTCGGCTCCCCTTTTTTTCTGTTGATTTTCACGTCTTTTTTTGACATCTTTCAAGCTCTTTTTTCAGAAGATTTTTGTCCTTCCTGCCTTGCCATCTAACAACTCCGCTGCTTCACTCAAATTGTGGCCACAGTCGCACGAGTCTGGCCTGCATCCCTTCTGACCAAGCAATGACGACCCTCCCATAGCTCGATCTGGTCATCGTCGTGGACGGTCTCGACTTCGGAGCAGCTCAGTCGATGAAGCTGAAAGGACTCGCACGTGCGCTCAGCAGGACGATTCGCGGACACTCCACTCACCGCATTGAGCTGATATGGAGTCAATACGAGCAGGCATAGTGGAAGACCACCTTTTGCGGCCTGGATTCGGTTAGTCGTAGGAGACAGATACTTGAGCTTAGCTTTGGTGTTGACGGAGGAATGCCAAGAAATTGGAAGCGAGTCTTGGCGCATTTGGTTCAAGTCGCGTGGGACTGCCAAGAAGCGAACGTGGACAGCAGACCCGGTTCTTGACTTGACATCGACACTCCACAGCTTCGAGAATTCCGGATTTTGATCCTCTTCCCAAAGTCTCCTAGAGACGATCCTGACAGGCGGCAGCCGGGTGCTTCTCTCTTTCGGTCGTCTTGCTGACCTTGGCCAGAATCCGGACGCGGGCGAGGGGGACCCCAAGCTTGATGATGAGCACGAACAATGGTAAGCAGCGAGACATGCTTTCTCACGCGCTTCAGCAAGGAACCCGGCGCTGTGCTTTCTCTGGAGACCGAGAATAGCAATGAGATGTCCTTGCCCTCTAGAAGGGCTGTTCGAATAAGAGCGAACCGCATCGACCACGCAAGGGCAAGCCGCTTCTGATGTTCCGTCGCCCCCTTACGACACACAGATGGTCAGCGTAGGCCCGTTGACAACTACCACTTTACTCAAACGGACTCGAGACCTTGTTGCCTCGCCCATAGGGGCGCAACTGAGGCCCTCGGCCCAGTCCTCTTCAAAGTACTGTACGAAGGAGAGAATATGAGCACGTTCATCCTCTAGCGAATGCCAAGACCTGTCATGTCCAGAACCCCGGCCGGCTCCTTCTCCTCCGTCTCATCCATGAACTCATGCTTTCGTCAAATTTGCTTCTTTCCGCTGGTTCGAATGTCATGCTTGACCGACCGACGCCGTAGGGCTAAGCTATTGTAAGCCAAGGGCCATTTGCGTGATCTGTGGCGAAAGACGGCTTGATCATACTCGGCAGAGACAAAAGCTGTCAGAAAAGACCAACATGCGAGCATGTGGAAACAGACAGCAATCGATCCGTGCAAGAAGATCTTCCCATCAGCTGAATGTCCGCTCACATTGATCCCTGACTAGAGTTACGAGAGGATCGCAGGCTTGAGACTTACAAAGCTGATCAGCTTAAGCTCCCAACATGATCTTCTTGATGCCACTTGTGGTACCAGGACGACCACTCCATTGCGTGTGACTATCGAGCTACAGTGCCACAACATACCAATTTTAGTATATTCGAGCATCCCGTCCCAGTGCAGCGCGAAAGGGTCTAGCAATCCTGGCTGTCAGCCAAATTTCTGGGTCTTGAACACCCTTTGCGCTTCTTTGGCTTTCGCACCATCAGGCAGGCTCTCAGCGTCTCCGTCGAACTAGAATCAGATGCGTGGACCCAGGACATCAATCTCGAGGACAAAGTGACCTTCATTGTCATTCCCTTTCCCCGCCATTCCAGGCCTCGGATGGCCTATCATGAAGAAGCAATACATCATGGCGATGGACACGTTCTCATAGCCATTGTCATCCGAAATTCTGCGAAGGTGAGGCGAGAATGATACCCAACCATGTCCCTATCTCTTGTAAAGCATCGTACAGCCGGTTTCACGTCTCCGCAAACGTCCGGCGATCCTCAGCTTACCGGCGCTCGCAACGTGCGCCCATGGCCCGCAACCCTCGTCAACCTCTTGGCCTCATTCGCTTCCCCTCCAGTTCAACGTTCCCCGCCCCGAACGACAAGATGACTCTGGCAATTTGCAATTCACATCGGTGAGAAGCTTTCATTCGAACCCCGCCGCTCGCTTCGGTTCCTGCAATCTCCTTCCTCCCTCCGCTACCTGATGTTTCTCCTCAAGCTTCTACGCTTGATCACGCTTACCCGTTCGAGCCCTACTCTTTCGGTCCTGAAGCAAGAAAGCTCGATCAGATAGTTACGCCAGTACATGAACGTGGCCGCTTGTAAACTCCGTCAAACTTTGTCGGTTGCCACATGTTTCTGCTCTTTGCCTCGCGAATCCACTTTGACACGTTCCGTAACCCTTGAAACGCTTCGTGCCTGCGTCTCAGCAAGTATCGCTGCTGTATTGTTCGGTCCTGCACGATACTCCAAGGTGGGCTGCTGCAGTACCTGACGTCTTTCAGCTGCACCCTAAAGAGAAACCAGTCTTCCTCCAACATTATAAGAAGCAAGCCATTTTCTCTTCCCCCCTTCCTCACCCTCGTTCTACTCACCAACCATCTCTCTTACCAATATACCCTCAGAACCCGCCCTTGGGTCATTAGCCTCTCTTCTCACCCGTGGCTGTTCTTCGGATTCACTTTCACCACCTTCGTCGCTGACGCGTTTAAGCCCGCCGACCTCACTTCTTCTTCACCATGGGTCTCACTCTCTGGTCGGCATTCACTGCTGAACAGCGTCGCAACATCGCTATCTATGTTCTTGGTATCATGTGCTACAAGGTGCGTGCTCTATAGTGAAGGGACAGCCACCTCCTTCCGTCGAGATCGGAAAAGTGGCAACGAAGACGTTGACGGATGGCGACACCAATACTAACATAAAATCCTCTTTTATCATGTGCTATAGTTTGCCTTGGAATACTACAATGGAAGCTTCATCACACAAGCAAACGAACGATTCGGAGCTCGTCGATTCGAAAAGATCGCAATCTTGACCGGTACCAACTATGCCGCTCAGTGTATCGGCTCGATTATCGTCGCTCCCCTCATCAAGCGTTTCCCCACCAGATCTGTCCTTGCCACGGCCGTTCTCACCTTCGGTATCATCTCTGCCATCCCACTCATCGCTGATGCTGCCACTGGCGGTGTCATGAAGTTCAAGACCGCCAACAACAAGACCAAGTACGGTACCTGGAGCCCCAATGGTCTGTTCCCCATCTACGTTATCTCGGGTATCTCTTACGGTACCGTCGAGCTTATTCGCCGTGTTATCCCTCGTGACATTGTCGGTGGTGATGTCGACCGTCTGCGAAAGATGGATGCCTTTGTTCACGTGATGTACGAAGTCGCTGGTACTACTGGTGCCTTCACCTCGACCTCTCTGATCGGTCACTTCGGCTACAACTACTCCGCTTTCCTTTCGCCCATTCTCTTCACCATCGCTGCTTGCGTCTGGATCTGGATCTCATCTCTCGGCGAGAGCCAGCGCAGCGAAGAGGAGTCTCGACTTGCCCGCGTCGAGGTCGAGCAGCGCGGTATCATGATGTCCATGGTCGATGGTGTCCGTGCATTCGGCAAGGCCTTCTGGTACGGTGGTTACCTCATTTTCACCGACCGACGATTCATCTGGCTTGTTCCTGGTTACGCCTTTGCCCTCTATGGTCACCGATACCTCGAGAACGGTCTTGCTCCCATCTATGCCAAGTCCATCATTGGTGTCTCTTCGTACTCGCAGATCATTGTTGGTGGTTCCAACTTCGGTGAACTCCTCGGTGCTCTCTCGGTCATGCTCTTCACCCAGGCTATCCCTACTCCTATGCCTTGGCTCCGTCTCGATGCTCTTCTTCTCAACCTTGTCTGGGTCATGCCTTACTTCCCTTACACTCGCGGTGCCGTCGCTTCTGCATGGAAGCTCGCTGCTGTCTTCATCGCCGTTTCTTACGGTTGGGCTGCTGGTGATGTTTCGCTTGCTGCTTACATCCAGTCGACTCTCGCCAAGATGGAGGCTAAAGACAAGGACGTTTCGGCTCTCGGTGCTGTTATGGCCTTCCTCTACGTCACTTACATTGTCATGTACTCGCTCATCTCGACCTTCCTTGGTCGATGGGTCGACAGACAGCTCCGTGGCAAGTCTGGCATTGCTGCCATCAACCAGGCACGCGACTGCCTCAAGTACGTCGGTGGTGTCCACTTCACTATTCTCTCGGTGATCATCATTGCCGCAACCTTCATCCCCAAGGGCTCGCTTTCACTCAACCCCAAGGCTATCGACACAATCTTGCTCAAAATGGACGAGGAATCGACCGACTCCCAGTCGGAGGAGGACATCAAGGAGGCCAAATACCAGGAGCGCGACTCTTTCGCTCCTCACGACATCCAGGCCGATGCTGTTGGTGCTCTTGCTCAGAACACCGCTGCTCGCGTCCCTACCCGCCACTGAGTGTTGAAAACCAAAAGGGAAAGCAGATCTAGCTTTCTTAATCATGATGCTCCAGTTTCTTCCTGCTTCATAGTATATCCTGGTTCCGGCTTCGTTACCACATTGTTTCATATAGCAATCATTGTTTGCTCGTGCTCTTTAGGGTTTTTCTTTCTTGGGAATATATTGCAATCATTAAGTTGTACAATCTTGTGTGTGACTATCTGGGCGGTCAATATTGAGGCTTCCGGTGCTGCCCGGAGGAGGTGTCAAATTGTGCACTTTGGGTCGCGTCGGGAGAATCACGTAAGCAGATCTAATGCCCACTTTTTTCCCTTGCCACCTCCACACTTTGGCCCACAACCAACACCAACTCTTTAAGGACAACCGTTCTTACCTTTTCAGCACACCACCATCACAACCACACAGCTTTCGCCCACCATGTTGACATTGAGATCAGCCACCTCTTCCAACATCGCACGAGCGGTTGTCGCCTCAACCTCACGCCGCACTCTGACCACAACCTCGTTCCGCGCATCAGGAGGCTTTAACCGTCCAGGACCACCTCCTCTCCCCGCTCAAGATCAAAAAGAGTTTGAGAACTTAGTCAAAAAGAAACAAAGTAGGTACCTCTTCTCACTAATAGCCTTCTCATTCTTCTCAGACACCGTATTGACACTTTCGCCAACTTTGACTCTCTTGCTTTCGTTTAAACAACAGATGCATCACCATTCCTAGCCTCAGATCCAGAAAAAGGCGATATGCACCCAGATGCAAGAAGGAAACCAAGACCAGAGTTCGACGGTGAAACGAACCCAAACACTGGAGAAATTGGAGGACCGAAGAATGATCCTTTGAAATACGAGAAGGAATGGACTTATGGTGGTCGAGCGACAGACTTCTAAATTTACCCAGCGGATGAAGCACCCTTCGGATTCGCCACCTTCTCTTGAAGCGTCGCAAGAGACTTGTACAATAGAAACCTCGAATATCAGACTCAAACTCGATCGAGGCTGCGTATTTACTGTTGGGATGTGTATTCTCGGTCCAGTTGATTAGACCGGTTTCAGTCGCGTCTGTGTAGGGCAATTTGAGATGAGTATCGTAAAGAATGCATAAAAGTACAAGATGCGTGAAAGAGTCATATTGAGTCTGAGTTATGCAATTATGTATTGCTTTTGTAGTTGCCTGCTATACAAGGGCACTTATATGTTGGCTTCGGCATTGTCTTGCTGCTGTGTGGTAGCGATTCCACCAAACGAAGAAGCCATATCGAAGAAAGCGGCGATGTCGAAATTTTCCGTTGCAGTTGTTGCTGGTATAGGCTGAGCGCCACTGTCTGCGCTAGCGCCGAGGATTGATGCGATCGAAGAAGAGATCGGGTCAGACTGTGGTGCTGATCCACCGCTTTCTTGTGGCCCACTGAGTTCAAGAGTCTGACTGAAACCTGCGAGCTCACTCGTTGAGATACCGAGTACTTTGGCAAGTTCTTCATCACTGAATCCAATCGCCCTGTCCCCACTTGCTGAATCGTCTACAGGAGGTGTAGCGATGACCGAGCCAGTAGTATTACCTTCAGATGGAGTTCCTCCAAGCAGAGCCTCCAAATGCTCTTCCAGCCCTCCTCTTCCATCCCTCTCTTCCTCTTCTTCTTCATCACCTTCATCCTCCTCTTCAAGTCGCCTCCTCTCCTCTTCTTCAGCCGCAATCTCTTTCTCGATCTGCAAAAATGTCTGTGCCAATCGCTTTTCCTCCCTCTCAGAATCTCTAAGACTCTTCTCTCTCGCTTTGCGATCTTTCTTTGCTGCTCGAGTAGCTTCTCGTACTTTGCGGGTGGCTTCTCTTTCGCGCTGAAGCAATGCTGTTCGCTTGGCGATACGTTCACGCAGAACTAGAATCCTCTCGTCGACGGTTTTCTGTGCATTTTCAAAGAAGCTAGCGTCCACACGCATCTGGAGCATTTCGGCTTGGATGGCTTCACGACCTTTGGAGACGTCAGACAGCTTCTGTTTGATCTCGTCGCGAATTGCATCGCTTGGACCGGAGACTTTGCTGAGAGGAGTTGCTGATGTCTGTTCTGCGTGATTGACTGGAGGCGCTGCGGGGTTGTCGGCGGTGATTGGGACAGGGTATGTGCTGGATTCTGCAACTGTCAATGTTTGGCCACTTGAGAAGTCCTGATTGACTTCCACCTGAGAAACACCTTCGTCTCGCCCTGCATTGTCGGTTGTAGCCTGCTTCTGAAGCGCAACAAAGAGATCCGCAAACAGCCGCAGATTGTTCTGGATGAAGCTCTGCGCATTCTCCGACGTTGACCCTTGCGGGATCAGTTTGCCAAGGTCGGGTACCGATAATAGTGACGCCGCATTAGAAGCAGCGGATCGAGCAGCAGCATTTGCGCTCGCCTTCTTCTTCGCGGCTGCTGCGTCAGCGCTAAGTTTGCGCTTTGACTTGGGTGGAGGAGGGTTGTTCGGGTCGGGAAGCGGATGCTTGCGTGGCCTGCCTCTTTTGCGAGCGTAAGTCTGAGGAGTTGCGCCAGGTGTGGATGCGGGAGTGGATGCTGCCGAAGATGAGGCTGTGCTGGTGCTTGGCAGAGCTGCTAGCGGGTTCGCCGACAAGACTGGGACAGGAGAAGCTGTTGTTGCTGTGATCGTGGAAGGGACTGCGGGAATGCTAGTGGCGGTTGTCGGAGCTGACGACGACGGCGGTAATGATGCTGCTGAAACTGCTGTTGCTGGTGAAGGAGTCGCGACACTCTGCGTCTGTACCGTGACCGGTGCTGCGGATGTCAAAAGATTGGATGCGACGTTTGGACCTTGTCCGTGCGGGAGAGACGTTGAAGCTGCGGTGGTTGATGAAGGAACCTGAGCAGAAGAGTCGATGTAGTGGATCTTTCGCACTTCCTCTTCAGCGCGGATCGGAAAGTCCGTCCGCATAGCCTTCGGACTGCTCTGAGCCGCTGATGTCATGTCGCAAGGTGTAGTTTGAGCGGAGGACCCATCATCGGATTCGCCGGACATGTAACGAGAATGCTGCAGGTCGGGTGTGTTGGTAGAGACCTCTCCGCTGAGACACGGACTGCCGGTGAATATCGCCGCTATCGATGCGTCCATCCGCTCTGACCGCTCTTCTACAGTGCTGGTCCTCCTTTCAGCAACTTATGTACTCTACAGATGCATGAACCAGTGTGTAGCTGATGATGAGACGACGGAATGACAATTGAGCCCGAATGAAGGTGATGCGGATGGTGTTGAGAGATGTATGTATGTGGTTCAGAAGTTTTCGGACCAAAATCTGGAAAAAGTTGGAAAGGGTCCAACGAGGCTCAACTTTTTTCTCTCTTTCATGCTTTCCTCAGGCTCTTGAACCACTTTTGCCTCGTGTCACGTGAGCATGCTCAGCCTGGCCTCCACACCGCGCAAATGAAATTTGTGTGACTTCTGAGAGGAGAAAGGAAAAGACGCGTTCCGCGTTTCAGAAAGCGTGGATTTCCGGTGGCAAGTCCGCAATTAACACTTTTCTCACCAAAGAGCACACCGCTTCTTCCTCTTGGCCATTCACATTCGAAGCGCAGCAACTTGCAGGAGCAGTCACACTCACATTTCGAGTTCATATCATTTGAGGTCCGGATCTGACTGCGCCTCCTCCGCCTCCTTCCGCTCCACCACCATCTCAAGCGATTCGCCTTTCAAACACTTGGCATAGCTACAACAGCATCGCCCAGTTGGTATTACCGAAAGCGCAGCACGACCGAAGTCAGCACCATTGGAAGCCTTCGATACACTGGTGCAGGCAGCTCTGTTTGTTTCATATCGGGCATTGCTTCAGCTAGCAACACACTACCGCGAAGCTCAAGGCATAGGCTCAGTTCTGCCTCATTCCCGCTTTCTCGCAAACCGGCATCATCGCTTACACCACCATCTCTCTCGACCATCTTCCCGCGGTGCGTTGAAATTCAATATCCTATCCTATTATAGTCGCCCGCGTGCAGGTTGCCAGCTCTGCTTAACATCGCTTCTGTTCGCTCGCGGTCACGATCTTTCGTCGTAGTTGTGAGCACAGAAAGCATTAGCAGCACCACCAACTCCTTATCTCACAGCCACTCGATTCATTTCGACTGTCTCCCTTCTCCTTGACCACCATCCTAGCTAACGCCTCATCAGCGCCCGCTTCTCAGCAACCTCTCCGACATCTGTTTCTCTCAGCCTTCCGCACAGGCGGCATCTAAACTTCATCTGACTCTCGGCATCTCTACGATATCCGCTCGTCTGTACCTGTCTCTTGTTGATCAGACGCTTTCAGCTGGGATCCACCTCTCCAATACTGAGTCGAGGGCAGATCAGCTGACAAGCAGGCTGTGACTGTCTCGTCACTGCCTCGAGCACCATAACGGCCGCAGCAACAGCTTGCCCCTTCAGCCGATATGCCCTTGCTTCATCCAGGGGAGATTTTCCCGTATCCTCGTGAGGAGCACGACGGGTCGGAGACGATCGATATCTCTAATGCACCTCACGACGATGATGACGACTTTGCTGAGTATAAGCTACCATTGTCTCACGATGAACGCCCTTCACCCAAGAGGAGCATCGTCAGTGGTCAGAGCTCGGTGAATGCGCAGAAGCGCTCCCGCATCAGTGATGTCCACCCGGCATCACCTCTCGCCTCAGATCACCCTCACTCCTCATCGCGGCCGCCTCAACCCAGCTCGAGCGCCTCTCTTTATCAAGCTCGTTCAGTCCGCAACACGTCTCCGGCACCTTCATCGTCGGCCCATGACGCAGCCTTCGCCGACTATACGGACGAAGACCTGCTCGAGTATTGTCGATTTAAACAACAAATGATACAGAAGCGATTACCAAAGTTGGCACAACAACAAGCTGGGTTCTACGAAGCGGGCGGCTTGGACCAATGGTTTCAAGAATTTGAAAGCATTCAAAATCTTCAAAACGAGCTCAAAAAGATCGCCGCGGCCATCAAGGCACGATCCTCTATGAACGCCACTCCGCTTCCTACGCACGTCAACGATGCTGCTTCTGCAACTTCGGCACGAGCAGCTCCTCAAGCCCCCACAGCCGCGCAATCAAATGCTAGGCCCCCGAATTCAACCACGCGTGCTACTTCTAGCTCATTTCAGGTTGTAGGCGAAAAAATCGTCTCGGGTGCGGCACGACCGGGCCATCAAGATTCGACACCTTCCCATCCGTCCTCTTCGCGGTCCGAAGCTCGATCGTCTCCTAGACCAGAGTCCTCGACCATTTCGAACCGACTCGATGCGCCACAAGGTCTCTTCGCGGCTCAGCATCCCGATGACCGTATCTCGGCGAAGTACGAGGATGACGATGACCAAGACGATGACTGGCAATCCGTCGGCAATGTCTCGCTCGACACAGACCTGGACCATGTTCCAACCACGGATCGCACATTTGACATTGCCCAACCGGCTGCGACTGCGACTGGATCAAGCCAAGTTGTAATCGACGACCCGCCTCTCGCTCCGGAACAGCCGCCGGTCCTCAATGGTGGCGTCAACGGTAGCAGCTCATCCAACGTCAACGTGCCTGTCTACAACCTTGCCGATGACGATGACGATGTAAATTACGGTGGCGAAGAAGATGATGACGAAGACTTACCGCCCGAAGCTATCATCGCGCAGCGTGGCCCGTCCATGCAGAAGCCCTTGTCGAAAGACGACGCCCGCAACCTGCCGCAATTTCCCTGGACTAGGAGCGTCTTTTACACCTTACGCAAGATCTTTGGACTGGTCCGCTTCCGTGCCAATCAGCTCGAAGCAATAAACGGAACTCTTCAAGGAAGAGACGTCTTCGTGTTGATGCCGACCGGTGGTGGCAAGTCGCTGTGCTACCAATTGCCAGCTTGTGTGACACAGGGGAGCAAAGACGGTGTCACGATCGTCATTTCGCCTCTGCTGTCCCTGATCCAAGACCAGGTGGAGGACCTGGTCAAACGCAAGGGAGTCCCAGCTTTGGCGCTGACCGGCGATATGTCTCAGACGAAGAAATCGGAAGCGTGTCAAGTGACGGCCAATCCGCAAGGCCATACCCGCCTACTATACACGACTCCGGAATTCATCCGCCAGGCCAGCCAGGCGAAGAACCTTCTCAGCGATCTGTATCGTCAGAAACGTCTCGCTCGATTCGTGATCGATGAAGCCCACTGTGTCAGTCAATGGGGGCACGACTTTCGCCCACACTATACCGAGCTCGGCGAGTTGCGTAAAAGCTATCCCGACGTGCCCATCATGGCCTTGACTGCAACGGCGAACGCTCTTGTCATCAACGACGTCAAGTTTGCTCTGAGAATGCAGGACGTTCTGCACATATCCCAAAGCTTCAACCGTCCAAATCTGGAGTATGAGGTGCGAATGAAGCCAAAGTCGCACAACAAGGTCATGGAGGAGATCTCGAGTCTCATCTTGACCTCACATAAGGATCAGTGCGGAATTGTCTACTGCTTCAGCCGCGAGACATGCGAGACAGTGGCTCACGATCTTCAGTCCAAGTACAACATCAAGGCACACCACTACCATGCCAAGCTCAGCACGGATGATAAGACCATGGTTCAGCAAAAATGGAAGAACAATGAGTTTCAGATTATTGTTGCCACCATCGCTTTCGGCATGGGTATCGACAAGCCCGACGTGCGCTTTGTCATTCATCACGCGGCGCCTAAGTCTCTGGAAGGATACTACCAGGAAACGGGACGAGCAGGGCGCGACGGCAAACCCTCGAGGTGTATTCTCTTCTACAGCTTCGCAGACATCAGCAGGATGCGTTCGATGATCGAGAGTGAGGCAGATAAGGCGCAGGAAGCCAAAACTCGCGCTCTCGAATCTCTCGAGAAGGTCGATAACTTCTGCAAGAATGGGATCACTTGTCGTCGCGTCCAGGTTCTGAGCTACTTTGGCGAAGACTTTTCCGCCGAAGCGTGCAATAGCACCTGCGATAATTGCTGTCGCAAGGCCGGGTCGATCCGCACGGAGGATTACACCCAGCACGCCGTCAACGTCGTCAAGCTCGTAAAAGCCATCACTGACGAGCGGAGTCGTTGGCCTCAGGGGCATATCGTCGACGTCTTCTACGGCAGTAAGGGCAAAAAGGTCCGCGAAGCCGGTCACCATCAGGTCGAGATGCATGGTGCTGGCAGACAGCTAGGTAAGCCGCTGATCCATCGTCTCTTCGAGCAACTTATGTCCGAGAGGGTCCTTCGTCAGCGAGATGTACGCAACGGGCTAGGCTTTAGTAGCACGTATCTTCATATTGGACCAGAAGCAGAGAAGGTATTGGACGGCTCTAAGAAGATTTGGATGCAGGTCAGTAATGAAGGGCCGGATGGTGCGTCTACTAACTCAAGGGGTGCCAGGCAGACGCGCCAAGTTACAGATGCCGACTTTGCTGAGTTCGACGAAGATGCGCATGATATTTCCAATGTCAGCCTAACTCCCCAAGGCGCTGACGACGTACCGCTGGAGATATTTGATGAGGAGTTCAACCTTGATGAAGACGACGATGACGCTCCCCTTTCCGCCTCGGGTTCCAATAACGCTCGCAGTCGCGGTGATGCTCATGTTAGAGCTATCGAAGACAATGTTGACGACAACGACGACGACGATGATGAGGATGATGGATTCGAAATCGACAACGCAAGGTCACTCGATCCTCAGCAGCTATGCTTTCGTAACTTGAAGCGGTTGGACGCTGAACTCGCTCGGAAGGAAAAGAGACCTGGCGGCTACCTGGTGAACGAAAGTATTCTGGAGGATCTGTCGTTGTTTCTTCCTACAAGTCTAGCCGAGGCTCGCGAAACTATCAATATGGAAGATCCGTCCTTTAACAAATACGCTTCCCAATACATTAAAATCTGTCAGCGCTATGCCAAAGTACCTCCGATTGGTGGCTCCAAGAATCCGATAGACTTTTGGGAAGGTGCGCAAGCGAATGCGAGGAGGAAAGAACCCGAGACTGCATCTTCGGCGACCACCAGTTCGGGATTAGCTACCCCCAATCCAAGCCGCAAAAGGACTCAACGCAGCAGTGCCATCGCCGCTGCCGCCAACCTCGGCCAATATGCGTATGAAGAGGGCTCGGCGCAAGCATCCAGAGGTACCAACAGTGGCACTCACCCAAGCGTCAGTCGAGCGGGAAACAATGGCTCCGCAGCACGCGCCTCACCAAAGGTCGGCGGTGGCAGCAAGAGCAGTGCAGCGGCGAACAAGACGCCTAAACCTACAGCAGCAGCTGCACCGCCTGGCAAGAGGATGACTTTGAATCGAGACTTTATCCGTGGTGGTGGTGGTAGCAGCGGAGCCCCGATCTCGATTGTGCCAATGATGCCGAGATCCAAGCCTCTTCATCCTTCGCAGACTGCGTTGAACCGACCTCGACCGAGCTGAATTCAGTGCATTTGCTGCAGCAATACTATCCGCTACAAACATCTCGGCAAGTTCGAATCCTCGTTGTACTATGCTGTACCCATCGTTATGTTTTTGTTATCGGCATCTATATTCGCATGTATATCGGCATCTGTACTATGCTTTTGTCTCGTCCAGCATCGCATTCCATCCTAGCAATAGCAGATCATACACATTCTTCAAATCATGTCTCTCATTGTAGCATCTACATAGAGCTGACTTCTTCAAAGCGGAACAGGGTTATATGAGCTCCGTTTCACAACAGCGACAATCAATTGTCAACCTAACCCTAACTCCAACCCTAGGGACTATGAGCAGTCACTCTTCATTAAGACATTAAAACGATGGAAGAAGAAACGAATTGAATTACGAAAGACTAAAGACTTTACACAATCAAATCACCGAATGTGATCTTAGAAGTGAAAAGTGTGTGTGAATGTGTGCGCGAAACGAAGTTATGTGTTGAGGACTGGGTGGAATTAATGTTGTGAAGAAGAATGGACTATTAAAGAAGACTAAGAGTCGGTTAGTGAAGATTAGCCCAAGCGTCTTTCATCCAATCTTGAGGCCAAAAGATTCTATTAAAAGGACTAGTAGTTGGACAATTTCCTTTATGAACACCACAAGCACAACCGTATTCATCTGGAGCTAAAGTTCCAACTGCTTTACAAGTTCTATTTCGTTTTCCCAAAAAATAGTCAGTATTGATCTCTTTTTTAAGGGGGGTAAGGGGGAGGGAGGGAACTTACCCGTAAAAATCGGATCTGTTATCATTACCAGAACCACAAGTTTCAGGTTTATTGCTAGCTGGAATAGCACAAGTAATTTCACCATTTGCCCAAGAAGGACCTACACCATCAGCGTAAGATTGACAATTTTTTTTCCAGTTGCATTCATCTCCTACTCTTTGAGTCTTTGCTTGAACGGAGTAGAGTAGGGAAAGGGTTGTAATGATGACAAGAAGAAGAGGAGTTGAATTGTTGAATCGCATGTTGACAGATTTTTTTTTTTTGGCGATGATGATGGTGGTGGAAAAGAAGTGAAGAATTGATGAGGAAAGAGGTATATATAAAGATGAGATCAAAGACAGGGGGAGAGAGAGGGAGAGATGAAAGGTTCACACCTTAAGCGCAAAGGTGGGTTAGGTTTCACCGACAAGATTGTGTGTGCTGTACCTGATAAAACTTCATCACCAACCATCCCCACCAAAACTCTCAAACCCCACCAACCAACCAATCCAACACGTTTTGCATTCCATCACATCACATCACACATCACAACCAACACTTTCTTCCCCTACATTCTCATGTATATCAAAAAACCATATGATTGTCAAAAAAATGCCTTCAAAAAAACAACAACTTCAAAAGAAAACTAAAGTATAGAAGAGAATCGAAAAAAACCCCCCTTCGACAACAACGATAATAGTTGCATCAACCATCCAAACTTAGCAGACCAACTTCATTTCGTCACCATCCAGGGGGGATTGTGGTGGGGGGGCAGTAACCTTCACTGCTCACCAAACCATAGTCCATAAAGTCTATGCATCACCTGATGGTTGACGAAGATCCGTTCTACACAAAATTCAGAAGATAAATGTATCAGTAACAAACTTAATCTAGAATTTCGGAAGAAGAAATCAACACTCACCCATCAAGACTCTTATGACCTGCAAGTTCAGCTAAAACAGTTGGATCCATAGGTATCACACTTTTGCGTCTTACATGAGGTGATTCTTGTTTTCCAACTTGTTGTCTTGCCGTTTCCGGAAACTCTTTCTAAGTAGCATTGATGGAGCAAATAGTAACAACAGAACAGAGAGAAAAAGGGTCAGTCTTTCTGCTCATCACTAAATGCTACTACCACACATGCTTCCAACGAGACTACAGTATGACACTCAACAACAATATGCTCATTGCTGCGTTGCATAAAATGTCTCTGAAGCTGCGTGTGTATGTATATATGCCTGTGTGTACAATGCAGATTCAACGTACCATATCGTCAACGCTGTCTTCGCCTACTGGCTCGCCATCATCTTGCGCTGCTGCTGTCTCTTGAGCAACCCTATTAGCTTCAACATCATCGTACTCGGTTGTCGAAACCTCGCCATTGACCCCTTGACCCATCTGCTCAAATAGACTTTCAGCACCAGCAGTCAAATCAGCAGCCGAATCAAAAGCATCCAAGTCATAAGGGTTGACACTCCCCGCAGGAGCAGCCTGCTCTTCTTTCAAAGATGCTGGCATCTCGACACCAATCGCTTTGCTGTTCTTGATGGCAGTGTCACGTAGCTTCTTCCATGCTTCCTCCCTGTCTTGAAGCTTCTGCTTCTCCATCTGACGTTGCTGCTTGTATTCATTGGTGCACATCTCGAATAGCGCCGGATTGATCTCCATGAAAAGCTTGAGTGCGTTGTAGACAAGCCCGTGGATAGTGCGATTCCAGTGTGCCTTGGAGTTCTGATAGAGTGCCGAGAAAACAATGGGCAAGATGACCTGAACGTTGTCGCCGATGAGGTTGACAATGTACTCGTTGTTCCAAAAGTATAGCGCGCGCTCCGCAACCTGGAAATGCTGGCTGTTGATGCATCGTTGCAGTTGCTGAAACAGGGGCACCTCGATCTTGACAAACTCGGATGGCTCGATGACATCCAAGATCTCCTCAACCTCGTTGAGGAACATGACTTCCTTGGGCGAGTTTACTTTGGGCCAGTAACGCAAGAGACCAAGCAGAACCTCTTCTGTCAATGAGCTGTCCTTCTCCAAGAATTGCACCACACAGTATGCAAGCTGTGGGTGATAAAGCGCCAAACTCTTGACTTTGTGAAGCGGAATGAGGACGCGTGTCAAGAAGGTCTTGTGCTCCTCTTTGAGCGGAAGAGCGAATCCATTGATGATGGAACCCAAAATTTCCAACAATTCTGCAATGCCGTTGTGTCGCTCTGTCTCGTATATGAACTGGAAGAAGACGTTGTTGATGGATCGTCGGATGAATGCTCTTAGGTTGAGGAATTTTCCGTAGATGCGATGCAAAGTGGTCTTCAAAAAGTCGCGCTCGCGTGGATCCTCACTGTCGAAGAGCTCGAGCAACTGCAATACAAAGTGGTGGTCGATGAACTTTTTGGCGATGTTGGTGTTGAAGTCGGGGCTTTCCACGAAGCGAAGGAAGAATTCGTAGACGATCTGAAGGTGTGGCCATGCGAGCTCGAGCACCGGCTCGTCTTCTTCGGGATCGAATGCGTCACCGATTGGGTTGACTTGTGGCGGGATGGAGCGGAAGAGATTGGCGGAGAACATGGCGACGACTTCTGGATAGATCTCATCGGTGATGACTTTGCGATTGGTGGTGATGTAATCGAGCATCTCGTGAAGTGTGGCAGCTTTGATTTGCTTGCCCTCGAGCTCCTGACTGGCGTCGTTGAAATCGAATACGAGAGAGCACTGACGCAGTTTGCGGACGAACAATTCGGGTCGGTCGGCAGGAACGACCTCTGTTGGGAAAGTCATAGGGTGATGATGAGAGGAGAGCAGTGGAGTCAGGATAGGAATCAGCTGAGAAAGAGGAAGAGGAGACGGGTGTACAACTTACCATTGAAGTGAGGGAGCTTCTCAAGCTCAACCTTTTCGGTGACATGGAATCGAGAGCTCCTCTGCTTGCGTGGTGGCGTTTTGGAAGTGATGGGGATGGTGTCCTTGGGACCGGTGGTAGAAGGGCCTCCACGCATACGATTGAGAGTGCCTGCTTTGGGGGGAGTGGCGAGTTCGGAAGCGGCGATGCCAGCGCTGCTTAGCGAAGCCATGGCGGCGCCGGGAGGGGGAGGCGAACCTGGAGATCCTGTGTGATGGAAAGGAGTGATGGAAGAAGAGGGCTGGGATGCGGTTGCGACGCTATGAGGGATAGGATCGGCAGGCATTTCTGAGGAGACTACAACGACAGGAGGAGCAGGCGGCGTCTTGTCAGCCAAATGGTTCACGGCGGTGGTGGGGAATCTTGTTTGGGGCGTACCTTGACCAGCAGGGTAGACTGGGTTGTTGAAAGGGGCATGTGCAGAAGACGGGGCAGCGCCTCTTGAGTTGGACAAGGAGGTGGAAGAACTGGAGGCTGAAGTGGAACCGTCCTTGCTGCTGTTATTTGACTTGAGCGAGCCTTGGTAAGCAGGGTTGGAAGGGACGGTGCCACCTTTTGGAGGTGGAACGGGGACGGCACCTCCACCTGCCGAGCCGCTGCGGTTGCCGTTCGAGTCATTTGACTTGGACCGGGAGAGGTTCTGTTGGGATGAAAGACGACGTGGTCAAGGAGGTTCGTGGAATGCGTTATGAGATGTGCGCAGATTTCAACAGAGTGTCGACGATGATGAGTAGATGCGAGAAGAGAGAGAGAGAGAGAAGGTTGTCAGCAAGAGTGTTTGGTTAGCACGAGCAAGTGTTGGCCAGATCGAAGGCGTGGAAAGACACTGGTCGAGCTGACAAGAAGGCTCGACATTGTGACGAGATGGTTGACTACATACCATAGCTTTCTTAAGACCCTTCATCGTGACAAGATTGCGGTTGGATCGAGACGATGGTGGATGTGAATGTGCGAGGCCGATCAATGCACGTCAAGTAGGCACCGTGAGAGTGGTGTTTGACTGTTAGGCAGCGGGAGCAGTATGCAGAGAGTGGGTTGTTGCCAAGTGCACAATGAGGAGCGCAAGGGAGATGCTGAGCTAAGGAGGCTTCCAGGGTAGTCGCGCTGGAAAGATGTGCGAATGGCTAAATGGCTAACTGAAGAGCGCTGCCGTGGAAACGTGTGCGTTGATAGCGAGACAGCTGACAAGGTGTATGGGTCAAGGTGCGTGGATGTGAGAGTTGTGCTGCGGTAGTGATGGTGCTCGAAGCGAATGCTGGGATACGAAGGTGAGGTTGATGAATCCGGGATCGCGAGGGTGTTGTCGCCGACTGATGCGCGCTGGGCGAGAAGCACACTTCTCTGTTGGTGGAAGCGTGGTCCGGGATGACCGAATTGCAACGAGCTGCACGATACCAACAGAAGAGGCGAAGGTGATGATGACGAAGTGAACGTCGAAGGAATCAAGTGATGGTTTAGATAGTTGGGTTGGAGGTCAAGAGGGTGGAGTTGGAGGATTCAACAAGTGCCAATTGTGACAATCTCGATAACGAAGCGCGAGATGAGCAACGGCCATCAATAATCGAGAAAGCGGCCAACTCTCTGAGAGAGAGAGAGAGAGAGAGGAGCTTCGCAGACGTGAGACAGAAGGAACAGAAACAGCAATAGCAGCAGCAAACACGCTCACGCTTTGGGCTGGCCATTCAGCGAGTCGAGAGCGTATGCGTGGCTTGTGTTCTCTCTCTCTCTCTCTCTTTCTCGCTCTGCTGTCTCCAAAGAAACACACACACACACAGGCGTAGGCGCTTGGTCAGTCACCAATTTCCGCGTATTTTTTGAAGCAACAGCACGCCGCGATCAGACATCAGACAGAGAGAGAGAGAGAGGGAAGAGGGTGAGCCCAATTCTTGAGCAAAGGCCATCTTGAACCGAACGTTCTTTTTTGAGCACACACGCACAGCAAACAGCAGCAGCAAAGGCAGCAGCAGCAGCAGCCAACTCTTGCTTTCTCTCTGTCTCTTTGACGTTGAATCGCGCCATGCACCGACCAACGCGCCCTGTCAATTCTCAATTCTCAATCTCAATTCTCAATTCTCAATTTCCAATTTCCAATTCAAAGCAAGCAAGTGCCTTTCGAAATGGTTAGCTTCAAATCGGCAGCAATTCACAGAAACGATGAATACAGATTCCATGCAACCCTCTCTCGAGCGCACTTCACGAGACACCGCGTGCAAGCAGCAGCACCAGCAGCACCAGCAGGAGCAGCGTGAAGGACTCTTTTGGAAAACGCGCGCGCCGCTCTCGCTCTCACTCTCTTTGCTGTGTTGCTGAGAGAGCGCCAGCTACGAGAGTTGAGTGTCAGGCTGTCGCATGTCAAACGACGACGCCAAACGTCAAGTTCCTGAAAAAAGTCGATCAAATGCTATCCGAGGTTCCCAATATCATCGACATCATTGCCACAATCCATGGCTAGCCCAGCTCCAGCTTGACTGGCTTGATCAGATCTGTGTGTCTACTTCAGCTCAAAGTAGTAGTATTGTTTTCTCAGATGTCACCCCTTGGCTCTTTACACCGTGTATCTCGGCGAGAGGCGATGTTGCAAACGGCCATCCCATCCAATGTTCTCTCTTGTCGGCTTGCTGAGGCTCGTCAAGCTCAGAACAGAGCATCTTGATCTTCTTATCCTCAACGTAGTTGTGCACTGTGAACTTCCAAAGCACGGTGAATCCAGAGCGGCACGGTCTGGAGCCCATGGCCGTAGTCTTTTTGCTATCTCCTCTTTGCAGCGATCGTAGATGGCCGAACTCGGAAGGAGAGAGCTGTAGTTGCCACTCGCTGCTCTCGAACATCATCTCAAACAAAGTCGCTCACATTCGATTAAGCTCTGACACATGACAAGCGGAAAATGAATTCATTGAAGCGTCCTTTCGCTATACACCAGGGAAGAGCTTAGCATTCAGCTCGTTGACCATCTTGCGAGTCCTGCTCAACCGCCATCATGCAAGCCGTCGGTTCAAATCAATGTTAGCGTCATCATATACCCACATCCCTTCCGAATTCAAAGTGCACTTACTCTGCAGCAGTATTCTCGGCACCAGGCAGATCACTATGAATGCAAATCGAGAACGGCTTGCATTTGCCTCCATTCTCATCATGTCCAAACTCGCGCATCTTGACATCGCCACCACCCTGTGCAAAGTTGCTTCCGGTCTCGGCAACCTTTCGCGCCCTCTCGGCACTTTCTTGTGGTGTGATCTTCTTGCTTTGCGCGGGTGGGATCAAAGCTCCTTCTTTGCTGTATTCGATATCGACAAACAGTTCGGGAACGAAAGCTATTCCTACTTCCTTTGCTACCTCTTCGTGCAAAGTCCCTCCCAGACCATCTGGACACAAGACAAAAACGACAAAAAAAAGGTCAAAACAATTTGCGATGCAAACGATTTCCTTCCGTCTAACTCAAACACTTACAGACAGGAACACCAAGTGGCTTGATCGCGTTGTATGCCGCAATACAATGGCTTCGAGAGTTTTTGAGGTAAAAGTACAGCGCTCCATGTGGCTATCGGCGCATGAACACGAGACAAGAAGAGCAAGTTGAGAAGAAGCTACCATTAGCAGCGTGCACAGCACAGTCGCTGACACCGTCGCATGACCACCAAACTTACCTTGACATGGTTTAGAGGTACGCCTTCTAGATCACAGAACCCTTTTAAGGCGCCAATCTGATATGTGATGATGTCTGCCACCTCTTCCTCTGTTAATTCCATCCTTCGTCGACCTTTTGTGTGTTTAAAACAAATCACCACTCCGGTCGGCATTGGGTTAGCAAAGGCAGGCTACATTTAAGGGCGAGGATGCATCTTGGCACTTACCGAAGCCAATTAGGTCAGGAAAGCCCGGATGAGCTCCTACGGCCACATTGTACTTTTTCGCCAGCTTGACAGCTGTAGTAAGAGGACCAAAAAAAAAAAAGAGGATGCGCTCGACAGTTAGCTCCCACGCCCAGCTCCCTCCATCTCTTCACCATCGACCGGACTAACTCTTGTGCAGCGTTACAGGATCCGAAGCGTGAAATCCACACGCTACATTAGCAACATCGATGTGTTTCATGACTTCCTCGTCGGGTCCGAGCTGCCACCGACCGAAGGCTTCGCCCATATCCGAGTTGATCTACAGTCAGTCAATCCAAAACGAACAGCAGTCAGTATCGTTCGCAAAAAATAGAATGAATGTTCGCCATGTTGTCAAGCTAACCAACCTCGATCTTTCGCGGAAGTGATCGTGTAGACATGTTGTATTCTCGTCTGGTTTCAATGATCTGTAGATCAGTTGCACAGTTGAAATGAGATGCTTGGGCTCAGAGAAGGGTGGGGAAAGCCAATGCCAACCAAGCATCGTTCCCAGTTTTCGTTGTTGGGTCTCACTCTCACACCCAAGGTGGAGGCTTGTGCGCTGCGCTGCGCTCTTGGGCGCCGAGAACTCTTTTCTTTTTTTTTTCGCCGGCGCGCTCGTGGCTCTGCAAGTTTACCCGTGCATAAGTTATTGCTGAATTGCGGGGTCAACTGGATCAAGTCAAACCACACCACACCATGCCTGCAGCGTGCTCCTCCGCCTTCACAAGACAAGGAGCAAAATCTGGCGGCTGTACTGAGCACGGGATGAGAGCGCATCTCCAGAAGTTGAATCTTGGCCGAAATGTAAAGGTGCTGAGATCATGCGATGCGGCAGCCCGAACTGACGAGCAGGATCAGAAGGTCATGCGGACATGGAGCTTTCCGATCCCGAGCGCTCAAGGCTCCAAGCGGCTTTGGTCATACAGCCCCTTAAGTAATTGATCTCAAACGGAGGCCAAAAGTTGGCCGGCCACGTTGGTGCTCGAAAGTGCGATCCCGAGCCTAAGTTATCGCTCGTGGCCGCTCAGGCAAAACTTATTGTTGTTCTAATGTTCGTCGCCAGAACAAGCGAACCCTTCCCCGCAATTTCGTGCGGCGTTTGCGGTCATGACACATGCGCACAAGCCACAATCGAGATCTTTTGTGTGGTGAGAGAGAGAGCCTGTACAGCTCTGCGCTTGTCTTGGTCTCTAACGTTCTGTCTGAAGCAGCTTTTCATCACTTTACTATAAAGAGGTGAAGAAGCGACCCTTTCTAGCCAATGTTCAACACTTCCAATCCACCCCACCCACCATTTGAATCAAATCGAGCAATAACAAGAATCAAATATACGCACCCCTCTCATCATGTCAAGCGTCGTTGCAGAGGGCTTCACTGCCAGTCAACCCCGCTTTCAGCCACAAGCACTAAAGAAAGTTCTCATCGCCAACCGTGGTGAAATTGCGCTTCGATTGGTAAGTGAAGAGCAGTTTCGGTCCAAAATCCTGCTTCTTGGCTTCATCTCCCTAACCCTCTCATCTCTCCAATGCTCTTTCCTCTTCGTAGATTCGAACATGCAAAGCACTCAATCTACCCACAGTTTCCATCTACACCTCTGACGATGCAGCGGCTCCACACGCATCTGCAGCAGACGAAGCTTTCCTTCTTGAAGGCAAGGAATCCGACGGTAAAGGTTATCTTGACCAAAAAGCCATTATTGACCTCTGCAAAACCACTGGTGCCAATTGTATCCTACCTGGCTATGGTTTTCTGTCTGAAAATCCTGGCTTTGCTCAACTCGTCGAGTCTCAACCAGGACTTATTTTTGCTGGTCCACGTAGCGAAACCATCAACTCGTTTGGACTTAAACATCAAGCTCGTGCTCTAGCCGAGAAAGCCGGCGTACCATGCGTTCCAGGTACCGAATTACTCAACAATGTTGATGAAGCTTTACAGGCAGCTGAAAATATCACGTATCCTGTGATTCTCAAGAGTACTGCTGGTGGTGGAGGATTGGGTTTACAAGTGTGTAAGTCATCGGAAGAACTCAAAGGTGCATTTGAAAAAATTACTTCTCGAGGTAAAGCTTTGTTTGGTGATGCATCTGTTTTTTTAGAAAAGTATGTGGAAAAAGGTCGACATGTAGAAGTGCAAGTGTTTGGTAATGGTCAAGGTGAAGCGATTCATTTTGGTGAAAGAGAGTGTAGTATTCAAAGAAGACATCAAAAAGTGATTGAAGAATGTCCTTCTCCTTTCGTTCATAAGAAACCAGGATTACGAGAAAAAGTCACTTCTTGTGCAGTGGCTTTGGCGAAATCAGCAAAGTATAGAAGTGCAGGAACAGTAGAAATGCTTGTTGATGATGAAAATGCTAGTTTCTATTTTTTGGAAGTGAATGCTCGTCTTCAGGTGGAACATTGTGTTACTGAACTTTGTTATGATATTGACCTTGTAGCATTGATGTTAATGCAAGCGGATGTTGAATTGAATGGGAAAGGTGGTATTGATGCAAAGACTTTGAAAAGTTGGCAGAAGAATGGACCAAAAGGTGCAGCTATAGAAGCACGTCTTTATGCTGAAAACCCTATTCGAGACTATGCTCCAACTCCTGGTTTGCTTCAACATGTTGAATATGCTAGCGACAAGGTGAAACACGCAAGGATTGATGGATGGGTTTCGAGTGGTACATCAATTTCTGCTTCCTACGATCCAATGCTTTCCAAGATCTGCGTTTGGGCACCATCTCGCGAAGCAGCTATTACAGATATGACCACTTTACTCAAAGAAACCAAAGTGCAAGGTACACCTACCAATCTAGATCTTCTTCGATCTATCACAACTTCGGATCTGTTTTTATCTGGTTCAACCCTTACATCTTTCCTAACATCTGCAAGTGGATTCAAGTATCGACCTTGTGCATTTGAAGTGATTTCTGGAGGTATCAGTACAACTGTTCAAGATCACAATGGAAGGAAAGGAGTTGGACATGGTGTACCTGAAGCTGGAGCCATGGATCCACTCTCTCTTCAAATCGCTAATTTATTGGTTGGCAATTCACCCGATACAGAAGCTTTGGAAATCACACTTGCTGGACCAGAATTACTCTTTCACGCAGATGCTATCGTTGCTCTCGCTGGTGCAGAGATGAATATGACACTCAATGGTAAACCTGTAGAATGCTATACAAGAATCATCGTACCATCCGGAGCAAAACTGAAAATCACGAAAGTAGCTCAAGGTGCAGCTGGATGTCGATCTTACCTCGCTATTCTAGGTGGTTTTCCTGAAATTGCAGTTTATCTGAATTCCAAATCAACTTGTCCTTCACTCGCACTTGGTGGATATCAAGGAAGAGCACTATTAGCGGGTGATACAATTCAAATGGATGTTTCTTCTAGTCAACTTGCTTCTTCTGGTAAAATATCAACTTATAGTTTACCGAAAGAGGCGCGATTAAGTTCACTTTTTGATGAGAGTAACAGTGAAAAAGGTTGGCCTTTATTATGTTTAACAGGTCCATTTGACGATGATGGATTCCTTACTTCTGAAGATCGACAAAAGTTGTATGGAAATTGTTGGAAAGTTTCCCATCAAGCAAGTAGAACAGGGATACGATTGGAAGGTCCTAGATATAAATGGGCAAGAAAGGATGGTGGTGAAGGAGGATCTCATCCTTCTAATGTTCTTGAATTTGGTTACTCGTCAAGAGGAATTAATATGAATGGTGATGTTCCAGTAATTCTTGGACGTGATGGACCTGATTTAGGTGGATTGCTTATTTCCAATACTATCATTTCAAGTGAATGGAGAGATGGACAAATGAAACCAAATGATAGACTTCATTTTGTTCCTATCACTTATAATCAAGCAAGAGAAATTAATCAAAGAATTGAAACGTATCTGTCACAAATTGAAGATTCCATTTCAGGTAAAGAAAACGTTTCAGCGATAAAACCACTTTCGATGAAAGTTTCGAATCCAATTTATTCCAATGGTGATTATACTCAATGCACATCAATTTTAGCAAGTATTGAAGAGGTAAAAGGTGAAAGACCAAAAGTTAAAATTCGATCTGCAGGTGATAGATTTATTGTTATGGAATATGGTGATATGACAGCAGACATCTTGAATCGATGTAGAATTGAACTTTTAGTTCGAGAACTTATTAAAACTAAATCAACAACTGGAATTATTGACTTGAATCCAAATTTACGAAGTGTTACCATCCAAATTTCACCTCTTAAAGTTACATCTTTATCTCAACTTGTCAACTATCTTTCTGATTTAGAAACTCGTATTCCTAGTGCTAAAGATGTTAAAATTCCAACACGAGAATTTACCCTCCCAGTAACATTTTCCGATCCTTCCGTTGCCGAATCTATTCAAAAATATATGGAAACTGTTCGATCTAAAGCCGTATACCTCCCAGATAACACATCCTATTTAGCTGAAGCTAATGGTTATTCTTCTGTCTCCGAGGTGGAAGAAGCAGTTATTGGATGTAAACAACTTGCAGTAGCAGTAGGATTTTTTATGGGAACACCAATTCTCCTCCCACTTGATCCACGTAAACGTATGAGATGTCAAAAATACAACCCTACTCGCCTTACCACCCCAGCAGGAGCTTTAGGACATGGAGGAAGTTGTTTTGCTATTTACCCCGTATCATGTCCAGGAGGCTATGCACTTTTAGGTAGAACATTACCTTGTTGGTCAACATTTGGAGATAAACCTAATTTTTCAAAAACACGACCTTATTTATTTGAAAATTTTGATACAATCCAATTTGAAAAAGTTTCTCAATCCTCTTTTGATCAATCTTTAAGAGAGTTTGAAAATGGAACTTATAAATTCACCGTCAAAGAAACTATCTTCGACGTTGCTAAACAATCCTCCTTTTTAGAGTCAATTATGAAGGAGACGAAGGAATTTAGAGAGAAACAATCAATATCGCTGAAAAAAGCAGAAGAAAAAGAAGAAAAATTATTCACTGAATGGCAAAAAGACCTTCAAAATTCATCATCTACCACTAAAAAAGAAGGGGATAAGAAGGATAAAATAGAAGATTTTGAAAATGATTCAAAAGCAATAAATATAACATCTAGCTTAGCTGCAAATGTATGGAAAGTTTTAGTTTCGAAAGGAGATAAAGTGAAAAAAGGTCAAAAAATTGCAATTTTAGAAGCAATGAAAATGGAAATTGATGTATTTGTTCCAGAAGGTGTAAATTGGATTAAAGCTGTAATAAAAGGTCCAGGAAATAATGTTAATCCTGGAGATACGATTTTAGTTGGTGGTACGGATTGACCTTTTTTTTTTTTTAGAGA
Organism: Ustilago xerochloae; assembly: GCA_928856705.1. Lineage (NCBI taxonomy): Eukaryota > Fungi > Basidiomycota > Ustilaginomycetes > Ustilaginales > Ustilaginaceae > Ustilago > Ustilago xerochloae. Next base: position 791,503 of record CAKMXT010000025.1, read on the forward strand.
GAGTTGTAGATACGAAGAATGAAAAGATCATAAATCAATGACTGTTCGTGTATGTGTTTGATAGCAAATGTTCAAGAAAGTATTGTTATTGTCAAAAAGGGTGATATAAAATTGATACAAGTATGGGAAAAAAAAAACAGAAAAAATATGAGTGTGACGTTGGATGAGCATGATATCTTAGTTTCTTGCAACGACAGTAACGATGCCTCTCGCAAGAAAAGGTGTTGATCCATTCTGAGCATTTGTTGCTTTTATTCAGTATCAGCAATAAGTGCCAAAATCATCCTGTACAAGTAATAGAAGAAGCTGACCAAATAGAAACCTAATTTGATAAAACATTGTTTTTTGTGTGCTGACAAAGTTCTAAAGATCTCGGTAGCATCAAGGGTATGATTTTTATTCATAACCTTATTAACGTTGAAAGCGACCAAAGGAGCGTTGAGAAGGAAAGCGATCCATTGACCACTAAGTAAGAAGAAAAGGGTGAGGACTGCGTGTGCTGCCATTTCTGGAAGAATGAACTGTGTATTGAAAGAAAGAGAGGAGGGTTGGATTAGTGATTGGGGAACAAAAGAGTGAGCTAAAAGGGGAGGGTAGGGATGGACGAACCTGGTTGAGCTTGTTACAAAGGTCGATAGGGTTAATGTAATCGCATTCGAGATCTGAGAACATGATGATCTGTTTTGGATGTGGACGAGAAGTGTGGTTCGTGAGACGATGCCGAACAGAGGAGAGGAAGAAAGAGTTAGCATTCTGTGGGGGTTGGATTCTAGTGCGTAGCCAGAGGAGTTGAGTTTGACGTACGAAGAAAACCATAGTGAAGAGGAGGACTGCGGAAAGCAGGACCGACAAGAGGAAGAGCCAACCTATGTTTATGATAGAATATGTATTGGTTGAGGGGCGAAACGATCAGAGATGGTAGCGAGCAGCATGCCAGGCGGGATGATTAGAAGAGAGATTTGAATCAAGCGGTTCGCAGAAAGAGAAGCAAGCTCAAGCGTAAGTATTGGACTAGATTCAAGTAGTCGCTCGTTGTGTGGATGTATGGTACGTACCTTCTCCGGACATGTTGGCGATGTTTTAGGGATCGATGTGGAAGAGCGGGGGACCAACTTGTGCTATGAGATTTGAAAAGGAGATATCGCCGAAGGATGCGGGTGCGATTTGAATTGTGATGCGAAGTGGTTGCTGTCTTGACAGCGAGTTGATGTGAGAGGATCGAGCTCAAGATTGGAAAAGGGCTTGAAGAAGAAGAACAAGTTGAGATGATGGTTCCGTGCGAGCGAGCGAGCGAGCGGTGAGCAGCCAACCACGAACCAACCAAATGTGGAGATTTCGATTCGATTCGATTTGCGATTCGGATTCAGATTCAGTCACTCTCACACTCTCACTCCTACGCTCTCTCACGCGTCAAACGTAAGAGACAGCAGTCAAGTAAGTGCAGCGACTTTGTTTCCTCCCTCGATTGGTCTCTTGAGTCGGCTGATATGTGATTCAAGAAATGCTTCAAATCCGCTTGACTGGCTAGAGACAGACATAGTCAGCAAGCTATCAGTTGTGTTTCACAAAAAAACAATCGAGAAAGAGGAGCGGCGGTGGATACACTCGAAAAGAAATCTGAGGTTGGATGTTGCAAATGTGAGTGTCGGTGATCGAATTTCGTCCTTCTTTACCAATGTGAGATTGACCTTTACTTGCATCCTTTGATTTTTAATTCGACCAACTGCCCGCAGCAATTTTTTCTTTTTTTTTCTTTTCGTGAGCAGAGAATCATTTCATTGCTGTCGCAGCCTCAACTCTTTCCCTTCTCTCCTCATCGATTCTTTTTACCCCCCTATATACCCGTTCTGAGACTTGCTTCCAGAACACTCGATCACCCATTCTCACATCATTGTACGTATCTCATCATTCCACCACCACATTCGCTCTAAAAGACCACCCTTTCCTCTGCACAAAATGATGACAAAAACTAGATGACGAGTCTTAGGGTCCCAGTATAAACGGGAGGCACGTTCAAGCACCTTTACCGGTGTGGAAAACGCCTGTGGGATCTCAATGCTTATAACCCTAGGCTACCTACTCCTGAAATCAAACCCCATCTCGATCTTCTCTCTAAAAACCCAAACTATCGAGCACAGCCTTGCTAACCTCAGTCTTTCTGCTCTAAAAGATGCCAAGGCCACCTTCTGATGATGGCTACGACTCGGATTCTGGCTCCGAATTCGAAGCTTCCGATGTCCAACTCGGTCTTGCTGACGGTCCGCTCGAAGCCGATGACGAGCCCAATCCTCTTGTTTCTCGCATCGGCGGTCGTGCTGCTTGGCTTCCAATGAAGTCGAGTCCAACTCAAAATGTCGCTCAATGTAGCTCATGCAACCAACAGATGCAACTCCTCGTTCAAATCTTTGCTCCTCTTGTCGAGTCGCCTTACGACAGGTGTCTCATGGTTTGGGGTTGTGCCAGACCTGCATGTCAGCGCAAAGATCCCTCTTCGTAAGTTTTCCTCTTTAGATACGTGTGCTTGCACTCAACAGCGAGGAGGGCACAGGATTAGTATCAATTTCTTCACTTGACGCCCCTTCGGGCTCTGAAAAGAAGTACAACTTTGACAAACGAGCTTTTTAACAATGATGCCCTCCTCACACACAAGCATTTGCACTGCGACTCTCAAAATCAAGTTGGTGATCCAATCCACTGACACTATCGTCTCTTTCCGCATTCTTCGATCGCTACAAACAGATTACGAGTGATTCGAACCCTCAAATTCAATCGTCGCTGGGCGGCTAAGCTCGAAAAGCAAAAGGCAAAGCGTCTTGCGCGTGAGCAATCCAAAAAAGAACGTCAAGCTGCTGCCGACAAGGCCAAGCAGGAGCAGCAAGAGCGAGCCAAGATCAACCCTTTCTCGGGAGCCGCTGCCGGTGCAAGTGCTGGCGCTGGATTGGGCGGTATGCTCTTTGGTGGAGGCTCAGACAATCCGTTTGCTTCTCCCACTCCTGCCTCTGCTGCTGAAGAAACCCTTGCCACCACTGCCACAGAACAAGATCAGCAAGAGGATGACCACTCAGACGACGACGACCAAGAAGATTCTGAAGACGAGCAAGAATCCGAATCCGAACGTCTTGCTGAAGAGCTTGCTCTCAAATCCGACCTTGAAGCCATTTCCTCCAATCCAGACTCCACCTGGATCGAATCTACCTCCAAGTATCCACCTCTTTACCTTAACACTGTCCCTGAACCTTCTTCGTCCTCTCTCAGCAAAAAACTCTCTAAGCAAGAAGCAGATATGCTTAAATCTGCCTCTGCTTCCGGTGCACTCACTACTTCAGATAGTGTCGATGATGCTGATTTGAAAGGGTTTGCCAAGGAAGGCTATGAGAAGATGCTTCTTGACGGGATTGATGACACCTTTGAGCGTTTTCTTAAGCGAGTAGAGGTGGAACCCAGACAAGCCGTCAGGTATGAATTTGATGGCGAACCAATTCCATTCCATGCTAAAGGTAAAGTCTTTGACCTTCTTTGGCCAAAGCAAAAGAAAGTCAAAGCTGGAGAAGCTGTTCCGGTTACCAAAGGTCAATTCAAGTCTGGCGAGTCCGTTGCGGCAGAAGGGGAAAGGAAGTTTTCTTCAGCTGGCATTCCTCCTTGCGAACAGTGTGGATCAGAGAGAGTTTTTGAAGCTCAACTCATGCCTAATCTCATTAATTTGCTGAAAGCGGATCGAATTCAAGCTGCGGATGGTTCGTTAGATCTTGACACAGCCCAAACCAAAGGCGACGATGATGATGATGAGGAAGCAAAAAGAAAACAAGCTATTGAACAGGCTCTTGGTCGTCGTCTTCCTTCTGCGAATAAAGAAGCAAATAAAGATGAAGAGTTAAAATTCGATAAAAGAACAGGTTTGGTTTGGAGTACAGCTTTTATCTTTGTTTGCAAAAACGATTGTTGTAGTAATACGGATGAATGTTGGAAAGAAGAAGTTATTTTGGCTCAATTCGAGGATGAATTGTGAAAATCTCTCTCTCTCCCCTCTCTCTTTACCAACCCATCTTTCTTTCTCTCTGTGTCTCTTCTCTTTGCATATCAATCGCATCGCTCTCTCATCATTTGTACTTGTTCCCTATCTCTCTCCCCACAAATCTTAATCTATACCGCATCACTTTGTATTTCTACGCATATCACATCGCATCACAACAACAACATTTCTCATCGCTGTTTTTCTTCATATGGCTTCACAGACTTGTGTTTTTCTTTGTTATGACAAGTTTTGAATATTGCTTACATCAAAGCTTCACTCTTCAACATCTACCTCTTCCACTTGCATTTGTTCTTCTCCAAATCTTCTTTTTCTTTCACTTAAAGTAAGAGGAACAAATCTAGTTGCTACCGCAGCAAATAAAGCCATAATTCCACCAAATCTTAAAACCCAAATTGTACCTTGTGCTGGGTTATTCTCCATCTCTCCCTTTCCCCACAATAAAAGAGGTTGATCTAAAACAAGGTGGATGTTATTTTTACTACTATTCATTAAACTAAAAATAAAAGAAGAAATAATTGCAATTAAAAATTGTGGTAAAACAATTGCTAAATTATGTATTCCTAATATCGTCCCTCCTCCCCCACCCCCTCCTCCCCCTCTTTCTTCTTCATCATTAGAAGTAGAAGGGGGTAAAGGAGAACAATCTATTAAACTTTCATTTATTCTATCCCTTTTTCTTCTAGTTGCGATATTAATAGGACTATAATGATCTTGATCAAATTCAAAAGGACTTTCACCTTCCTCCGCTTCTCTAACAAATTCTCCAACCATTGCAAAAGGTGCCCATGCCGCAATACTCCATGGTATTCCAACCAAAGCTATTACAATAGTAGCTTGTGAAACCGTACTAGCCCAAATCGTTCCGAATAACATTAAAAAACTAAAAAAAATACATGCAAGAGTCCAAAAAGTTCGTAAAGTTAAACCTTTTTTAAAACCTCGAATCATTTTTTGAATGCGCGACAGTTCAGAATCAAAAGAGTGTTGATTTGGAAGTAAAGTTTCAGTTTCAAGTTGAATTGCAGATTCCTCCTCTTCTTGTTGTTGATTAGAAAGGTGAGAGTGGTCTTGAGATTGTCCAGCTAAAGCAGCATAAGGTAAAATTGTACCAGCAATTAATGAAACAATAGCAAATAAAAGCATTGCAAAAGAACCTTTTTCAGCATCTCTATCCGAACTTCCTTTCCCTCCTCCACCATTCCCCACATCATCATTATGATCATGTTCTACCCCCTGTACATAAAAAGCATTTCCTCTCATTGGCCGTTCGCGTTCAAATTGACCAATTTGTAGCACATAAGTTGTACTATAAAATAAGAACGGAAACCAACCCATAAACGCAAACAATTGAACTAAACAAACTCTTCTAACTGATCTAGGTAATCTTTTAATTGCTTTCCAAACATCTTTCCCTGTTTCCTTCAATTTTCTCCAAAATGCAAAACAACTATTCCCTCTATATCTCCTTAAAGATGATGAAGATTCAACTTCATCAATAAATCCAACAGTAACACCTACACAAGTAATCATAGCAATCAAAGAAATCATAGCAAATCTTCTAAATTGTCCTCCACCTAACCACTTTAACCCTTTCCAACCCGCTAAATCTACCCAACCACAAAAATAACCAATTACATTACCAGTATGAGTCATTCTACCTTGCCAAGCATTTGCAATTGTTTGTTGTTCCCCCCCTGCTATATCCAAAATCAAAGCTCTTGAAGAAGCTTGAAGACCGTTTAAAGCAAAATCTAAAATCCAAAATGCAATTATACTTATATACTTCGTTGTTTTATGTACCAATTCTACTCTTTTCGGATCCCAATTTGCTAATCCTCCCCCAACTAAATCTACTAAAGCAGTTGAAATAGGTACAGAATAAGCTAGAGTAACAGTAGAAATTGTAAGTAAAAAAGCGGAGATGATCATATATTTTCTTCTTCTCCATCGAGATATCGAATGATCAGAAAGACTTCCAACTAAGGGTTGAGCTATTAATCCCGAAAGTGGACCAGCTAACCAAACCAATGAAGTAGATTGTTCAGATAATCCAAGTGAAAGAAGATAAGGAGTTCCATAAGCTAATTCTAACGTCCAAGCCAATTGTGCACCTGCTAGGGAGAGGGTTAGAATGATGAGACCTAATCTTGATAATTTTTTCTCTTCCCAATTTCTTCCTTCTTCCGAGTGCGAGGGGTGGCGATAGAGGCTGAAAAATCGTTGAGATGTAATGGATTGTGCTGAACGATGAAAGAAACGATCCCAAAGTCGACGGAATGTAGATAGTGAGGATTGTTGATGTTGGTTATGGTGAGAAGATTGGGATAATGAAGGAGTGGATTGAATAGCTTGTCGAAGACGTGCGGTACGAGCATCTTCGGATTCGGTTCGCCAAAGATGAAATCCACTACGACGACGAGGATCGTTAGGAGGAGCACCTTTTAGGGTGGAACTAGATGGACGATGAGGCGAGGAAAATGAGAAGGAAGGATTGTGAGGGGATTTGAGTAAGTCGTCGAGACTAGCGGGTGCTTCGGGGGTTTGAATTTGGACATGAGGAGGAGTATGAGATTCAGAATGCAGGGTGGATTGGGAGCTGGTGCCAGGGTCCCCTTCGGTTGGAGGTGAGAGAGTTCTGGAACTCATGGTGATCGTGATGGGTTAGATAGAGGTGCGAAACGGCCTGGCTGGCTAGTTGGCTGGCTGGCTCAGTCTCGATCCAAAAGATCTGCGATTCAAAAACCACCAGCTAGATTCAACTTGAGTCCATAGCGCTGGAATTTTCAAGGAACAAGCGCGAGATGAAAAGTCGATCAATGCCTTGATCTGACCGACTTTGTGTCTGTAAACTTGGTCCAAGAGTGCGGAATGAGAGCTGATCTGGATAATCGTTGCGTAACGTTCTTGAAATTCTGTCAGAATGGGATGCCCACAGAGTCGTCAGGCAAGCAAATCTGTGCAAGTGTTGCGCACTTTTGCCCTGCGTGTTAACGATGATGGTGGTGGTGATAATGAGGCGCACAAATGTGATTGTGAAGGCGCATACAATCGGCTGAAAGTATTCAATTCAGACATTTATTTGACAGGGTCTTTGGGATGTCTGTGCGATTGAGCCTAAAAAATCGGTGCAATTTGACAGACGTCACTGTGCTTATGCCTCATTTTCAGATTTATGTTAGACCGCTTCTGTCTTTTTTTGGGAGTATTTCCCGGCATTCGGCCAATTTTGCACTTGCTTCTAACTGACTACAAACTACAATTCACAACTTCACCTTACTCCATCCAGACCCACAGCTTCGACCTCAACACCATCACTTGTACTATACACGGAAACTGGTGCAGCATCCCATATTGCTGCCCAGCGTGCCGTTCACCATGGACGACTACGACGAATTCGGTAATTACATTGGGCCTCTCTCTGATTCCGATTTTGGCTCTGATGATGACTTTGCAAAACAACCAGAAGATGAAGCGCAACCATCACCACCTCTCGAAGAGCATGCACCTCTCGAAGGATACCAAGATGACGACGAGGAATTGTCCGCAAATATGCAGCTTGATGAAGAAGGTAACATCATTGCGTCGCATGCATTGATCAGAGTCGATGAAGGTCCTTCCAATGCAGTCATCTTGCACGAAGACAAACAGTACTACCCTTCCGCATCTGAAACGTACGGAGAAGACGTTGAAACCATGGTTCAAGAAGAAGATACCCAACCTTTATCCGTGCCCATCGTCGAACCAGTCAAGATTCGTCGATTTGCAGTTCAAGAACAAGGTTTACCAGAAACTCGATTCGATCGAAATTTCTTATCCAGTCTCATGGGTTTCCCTGATATGGTTCGCAATGTCGCTGTTGTAGGACATTTACATCATGGTAAAACCAGCTTACTCGATACACTTGTCTACGAAACCCACAAACTGGATCAAGATATGGATACTCACTTACGATACACCGATTCACACAATTTCGAAAGAGATAGAGGTATATCTATCAAATCAGCTCCTCTCTCTCTCGTTTTGCAAGGAACAAGACAAAAGTCTTTTCTTCTCAACCTCATCGATACTCCAGGTCATACCAACTTTGTCGATGAAGTCGCTTCAGCATGCGCACTTGCCGATGGAGTTGTACTCGTTGTTGATGTAGTAGAAGGTGTCATGTGTAATACTGTTGATATCATTAGGCATTGTATTCGACAACGATTACCCATTGTTTTAGTACTGAACAAAATCGATAGGTTGATTTTAGAGCTACGACTTCCGCCAACTGAAGCGTATTACAAGATCAGACATGCTCTTCAAGAAGTTAATAACTGTATCGCTTCTTTCGACTCTAATCCTGCTCTTCAACTCGGACCGGAAAAGGGCAATGTTGCTTTTGCATCGACGCAAATGGGTTATGTTTTCACCTTGAGGAGTTTTGCCAAGCTTTATGCTGAAACGTATCAGACTGGAATTGATGTAGATGCTTTTGCACAAAGATTGTGGGGAAATATCTATTATAATGCAGAATCGAGGAATTTTTCAAAAAAACCTTCTTCTTCTCAGGATGCAACAGAAAGCAAAAGAAGTTTTGTTCATTTCGTACTGGAACCTCTTTACAAGATTTATTCGGCGGTCTTGTCAAGTGATACAGAAACGTTGAAGAAAACGTTAGCAGGATTAGGGATTAGATTGAAAGCTGCGGTTTATAAGATTGATGTTAGACCTTTGTTGAAGATTGTTTTGAATCAATTTTTTGGTCCTAGTCAAGGATTGGTTGATTTAGTTGTAGATCATATTCCATCACCAAGAGAAGCGGCGGTAGGAAGATTGGAAAAGTGTTATACAGGACCAAAAGAAGGGTTGTTGTATGATGCTATGGCTAATTGCGATTCGGAAGGACCATTACTTGTCAGAGTGACAAAGTTATATTCGACGACCGATGCGATGGAATTTCGTGCTTTTGGTTTGGTAGTTTCTGGTACAGCTCGACCAGGACAAAAAGTGAAAGTGTTAGGTGAAAGTTTTTCACAAGATGATGAGGAAGATTTGGCCTTTGCTACAATTCAAGGTGTTTGGAGTGATGAAACTAGATATCAGGTGATTACGAATGGAATTCCAGCTGGAAATTGGGTTTTACTTTCTGGTGTTGATTCTTCTTTAACTAAAACAGGTACAATTGTTGATGCAAGTGTTTCAACAGAACAACTACATATTTTCTCACCTATTGAACATATGACCCAATCTGTTCTAAAAGTTAGTGTTGAACCTCTTAATCCATCTGAATTACCAAAGATGTTGGAAGGACTTCGAAAGATTAATAAAAGTTATCCACTTGCTGTTACAAGAGTTGAAGAATCTGGAGAACATGTTATTTTTGGAACTGGAGAACTTTATTTAGATTGTATTTTGTATGATTTAAGGATTTTGTTTAGTGAGATTGAAATTAGGGTTAGTGATCCAGTTGTACGGTTTTGTGAAACTGTAGTTGAAACATCAGTAGTAAAATGTTATGCTTCTACATCTAATAAAAGAAATCAATTGACGATTATTGCTGAACCATTAGAAAAAGGGTTAGCAGAAGATATTGAATCTGGTGTAATTGATATTAATAAAATGTCACCGAAGGTTTTAAGTAAAGTTTTACAGGAGAAATATGGATGGGATTTATTAGCAAGTCGAAGTGTTTGGTCATTTGGATCTTCGGATGGTGGTATGGGAGGAAAAGGGAATATAATTGTTGATGATACATTACCTTCTGAAGTCGATAAAACTTTGTTGTATTCCATAAAAGAAAGTATAATTCAAGGATTTCAATGGGCATGTAAAGAAGGACCTTTATGTGATGAACCTATTCGTAACGTAAAATTTCGTATTCTTGAAGCAACTATTGCACAAGAACCAATTTATAGAGGAGGAGGACAAATAATTCCTACATCAAGACGAGCTTGTTATTCATCTTTTCTCCTTGCTAGTCCTCGGCTTATGGAACCAATTTTTGAAATTGAAGTTTTAACTTCTTCCTCCGGTATAGCTATCGTTTATACTCTGTTAGCAAAAAGAAGAGGACATGTTGTTAAAGATACTCCAAAACCAGGTTCAACTTTGTTCACGATTAAAGCATTTATTCCAGTTATAGATTCCAATGGTTTTGAAACTGATTTAAGAATTGCAACGAAAGGTGAAGCTTTTGCAATGATGAAATTTAGTCATTGGAGTATTGTTCCTGGTAATCCACTAGATGATGGGATTAAATTGAAGCCGTTAGAACCAGCAAGTACGTTAGCGTTGGCAAAAGATTTTATGTTGAAAACGAGGAGGAGGAAAGGTTTACAGGATCAAGTAAAGGTAGCAAGTTATTTGGATACAGAGATGACGGTTGCTTTGGCAAAGGCTGGGATTGATATGTGAGACGACAAGATCAATAGTGTAAAATGGAGAGTGTGAGCAATGCGAAAACAAAGTGATGTTAGATGTGATGTGTGTGTGCGTGCGTGTGTGTGTGTGAGGGAGAGACAGAGAAAGATAGGATACTTCAATTGTAAATAGGCTGGTATGTACTTTGCACGAGCTTTGATGCTGGTTTGTTGGTTTTCATTCACATGATCCTCTCTTTCACACACACACACACGCCAAGATTATCATATACACAAACCCCAACAGAGATTCAAACGATCCCCTTTTTTCCTCAATCGAACTTGGCTTTTTTTTGGGTTTAGGCGGCGGTTTAGGGAACAATTAGAAACTCTCTTCTTGTTTTGCTTTTATTCCTTGTTTTTTTCTTCACATCTCACATTCATTTTTTGCAAACCTTTATACAATTTTGCATTTCATTCATTCATTTTTTTTTTGCTCACAACATGTGTTGTTTGTACTTCAAGCCTCCTTCAGCGGTAGCAACAAACCATTTTTCTCTAACAAATCTTCCAACTCCCCACTTTGATGCATATTAATGACAATATCGCAACCACCTACAAATTCCCCGTTTACATAAACTTGTGGAATAGTTGGCCAATCTGAATATTCTTTTATACCTTCTCTTAATTCTTGATCTTCTAAACAATTGTACGTTTTCAATAAATCAGGTTTAACACCTTGAACTTGCATAACTTGAATAACAGCTCTTGAAAAACCACACATTGGTTGTTCAGGTGTACCTTTCATAAAGATTACAAGAGGGTTTTGTTTAACTGCGGTGTCAATTTTTGATCGAGATTCGGTGGAGAGTAGTCGAAGAAGTGATGGTGAAAATGGGGTTGAGGGGGAAAGGAATGGAGATCGGAGTGTTGTTGCAGTTCGCTGTTGAAAAAGGAAAGAGAAAGAGGTTAGTTGAAAAGAAAAAGGAGAGAAAGCAAAAGTGTAAAGAAATAGAACAAAGAACTGCTCACAAGAACTCCATAACTCTGTTTGAAAAACATCATCGTAGAAAGAAGGTATAAAACAGCACTAATAGCACTGAATTATAAATAATAATGGTGATGAGATTGTTGATGATGATGGTGGTATGAAGACAAGATAAACCCGTCAAGCAAAATTGAACTGAGAGAGTGTGTGGAGGAAAACAGAGCAGCTGACTCTTCTTACGTTTTCAACCGAAGACTTCCGAGCTGCGCAAAATCGCGCCCCCAGGCCCCGATCGCGACTCAATTACTAATCACCGAAAATTACCCTCTCAGCGAAAGCTCTTGCTTCAAATTTCAGCCTGCTTCTCAATTGTCTCACAGTGTCACACCTTTCTTGCAACTCACATCATCTCAATTCACTCCCAATCCTCGCAAAAGTCAATCCCAATCTTGTCGGTTGCAAACACATTTCACAAACAAAGATGTAGATGTGAGGAAACAACGAAGCCTTGATAGAATTTCGAAAGCATACGAGAGAAAACATGAACTTTTTTTTTTCTATTTTGATTTTTATCATCAAGGAACGAGAAAGCAAGACTCGGATCGGAGCATTGATACGAAACGGAGAACAAGAGAAAAAGACGTTCTGGTCAAAGAGAGCAACGGGAATGAACGCGCGCGGCACTGGGAATAGAGACCTTTTGGGGAAGTTTTTCTTTTCTGAAGCCACCAAAACTGGTTGATAGGCAACGGAAAAGCGATATATGGTACAAGCAAACATAACCGAGAAGGAAAGGGTATATCATGATCTGAAAACAAAAACCCAGAATAGGGACGAAGGATCGTACAGCACTTTAAAGCAGTGCACGTGCATCATCCCTCTCCTTCTCAGCAAGTTCGCATCGTCGTTTCCACGACTCGACCTCGCTAGTAAGCGCTTCGATCTTCTCGTGGAGCAGACGAAGCTCTTCAGCCTTTCGGTGGCGAGATCGACGAGCAGCCAGCGTGTTGGAAAGACGCTTGGCCACACGAGGATCCTTTTCGCGTTTGATAGCCTCCTCCTCAGCGGCAAACTCATCCACCTCGGCAGCAGCAGCAGTGTCGCGGCGCGAAGTGGCAGAGACCGTGTAGTAGGTACGCTTCTGAATGGGAGCGTCCAGAGGAAGGAGGTCGGTCGAGTCAAGTCGACGCTTGGTACCGCGGGCGTCGGTCTTGCTGGAAGACGTCGACGAGCTCCTTCGGACCAGAGCAGGCGAGTTTGCCTCAGTTGCCACTGGCGTAGGGGCCGAGGGAGCAACGGTAGCAGGAGCAGGGGCGAGAGCCGGCGCTGCTGATGCGGGAACCATGGGAGCAGACATCGAAGTGAAAGCCAGAGGCGAAGCAGTGAGAGCTGCAACCGCCGAAGTGGCTGCAGAGGAAACACTGCTGACAACGCTGCTCGAAGCGGGAACAACGGCGCTGGCAGTAGCGGCCGAGTTGGAGAGCGCAGCACTGCTCAAAGCACGCAGCAGAGTGATAGCGGGATCCTCAGTAGAGGCGCTACCGGAGCTAGGCTTGGCAAGCTTGCTGAAAGCCATCTCAACAGGTAAGGGAGCAGCAGCGGCTTTGGTCTCCGGGAAAAGGGAGAAGCTGGTGTTCATCTCGGGAGCACCAAAGTCGCCCACAGCGTTGGAAGCGCCAAAATCGCTGTGAGAGAGCTCGAGTGGGCTCACGTTGGACGAAGCGTAACCATCATGAGGAGGAAAGAGGGGAGCACCGGCAATGCCAGGCACTCCGAGATCGTCCTCGTAGCTGTCGAGTGGCAGCAGCGGGCTAGGGCCGCACGAGTCGATCTCAAAAGACATCGAGTCGGTCAGAGCAGGCGAAGGATCGGTCCACTCTGGTGAAGAGAGGAAGTCCTCGGCGGCCTGAGCCTGAAATCCGTGTCCGATCCACGAAGGGTCGTCAGCAGACATGGGGTTGAGACCAAGGGCAGCGGCGTTGAAACCGGCTTCAGTCTTGGAAACCATCGAGTCCAAGGGACGAGCCTCGAAAGGCATCGTCGTAGGGACCGAGCCATCAGCAGCGGTGGCAGAGGTAGCAGGCATCGTGGCGTTGAGCTGTGCGATGAGCTGTTGATAGTATCGGATCTGTTCTAGACGTTGCTTCTGTTGAGGAGAAACAGCAGGTGTAGAAGACGACAGAGAGTGACGACGACCGGAGGCAGCAGCAGCCAAGGCAGAGGCGACAGCAGCAGGAGTGATGCTGGGGACTCGAGCAAAGGTTGGTGATGACGAGGTCACTGCAGCTGAAGTGGAGGAGGACGAAGGACGGATGGCGGCCAAGGTAGACTGGAGGTGGTTCAGGAGATTGGCTTGCGCAGACGGAGACGATGGATTCGTGATGGCGGCTTCGAGGTGAGCTCGCAAAGAGATAGGCTTGACAGTAGTAGCGGGGTTTTCGGAAAAGTTATTCTTGGACTTCAAAAAGGATTGCGATGAAGCGGAGGCGTTATCGTTGGTCGGGCGGTGGACACCTGTCAAAAAGGGTGTTTTGACACTGTTTTTGGGACTGGAGACTTGAGGATTGTTGTTGTTGGCCGAGGCGGGGCTTGTCCTGGAAGGTGGAGACAACCATGATGGCAGAGGATAAGACAGCTTGTTGGTAGCTGTCGGAGTGATTTGGGTACTGTTGGTCAGAGAAGACAACGTAGAAATCAACCCGGTAGGGAGATTTGATGACAATTTGTTTTTTGTAAAAAGGGGGAGAGGCTTGGGTAACGGCGAGGTTATCGAGTCTATCCTTTCTTCGTTGTGATACGAGAAAGAATCAAGAGAGTCTAGACGGGGAGACCGTTTAGAAGAACATGGTGGGCCAGCTACGTGGTCAGTGGTGAGAAAGCAGCTGTAAGATATAATGAGATCGCTCTAGGCGATGAGTGACAAGCAGAGGTAGAGTAAAGACGGAAATCAAAGGGAAGGGCTAGAATGATTTCCGTAGACGGTGTAGAGTGTAGTTGTGTTGATTCGTCGACTGATATTGGTGACGAAGATGGAGTGGACTGAAGTTGATTTAGAGAGTATGGGGGAGAAAAAGAGGGAAAAGGTCGAAGGATGAGGGTTGGAAGAAGCGATGCTGTTATAAGGGAAATGGTAGCAGCAGGCGACAGAAGGCAGAGAGCAGAGAGCGAGCAAGGAAGGAAGGAGCGAAAAGAGGGGCAGACAGGGACTGTAGCAGGTATTACAGGCACTAAAGCAGTGTCGGAACGGTGTCGATAGGAAGGATTTACACTGTTGATTCGCCCTTGTCACGATCAAGATCACGATCAAGGATCGCCTCGAGGACAGCCGCCGACGGGAAGACTGTAAAAGTACCTGAATCGAAAGAGGGGACTGTCCAAGAGAGCGTCTGCCGAGGTCGACGAAGCGGGAGTGGGAAGGGGCATGCGATCAGATCGGTTGCTGGACATACTGATGAAATGCCTCGCTCGGTCGAACTCCTGTGGGCTTGGCTGGTGGTTGCGGGCTGGATCGTGTGGATGGATGGCTCTTGGGCGTGGGCGCTTGCTCTGTGAGTGTCACACTCCGCTTCGCTAGGCGAGCATACTTTGCATCGCGACGAAACTGCAATTTATTTTTACTAAAACTTTTTTCTCTTTCTTTCTTGGTGAGCAAGTTGTTGGTTCGCTCCTCGACAACCTCCCACTACATATGAAAGCAACATGAAATATTGAATCAGTGACAACACAACAGGACGAGAAGGTGGTGTTAGTGCAGTATGTGACACAGTTTGCCAGGGTGAAGCGTCGAAATTCACGAATAGAACAAGAATGTGATTTTACTGTAAATGTAGCAATCGGACGATGAGGAACTGTATGCAAGCAAGCACGCACGCGAGTCTGTTTTGTACTGTACAGTTTTACAGCGTTGCCGGGCCGAATTCTGATTGGCAAGGAGGTGTGAGAGCATGAAAGCCACTTGTTCCCACCTTGCGTCGGTTTAACGAGAAGATTTTTTTTTTTAAAAAGCAATCCAGCGCGTACAGTGGGGAAAGACACACACATTATCTCACTCGCTCCTTGTCTCAACGTCTTCCTTGATCAAACCGTCACGGTATGCTCGAGCGCCTGGAGTGAGCATTGTATGAGAAGGGAAAAGGCCATGTCTTTCTATGAGAAGAAACGGATGGATGGCGTGGACGATGCTGTTGTGTAGCGTCGGAGAACCGCCGGAAAGGTGTTGATGGAATGAGGGAGCATTTGCCCACCATAGTGAGGTGCTTGACCGGAAGACAGCTTCGGTACAATGCATAACGACTCGGACCATGCTCTTCCTGTCCTTTCCCGTGGCTTGGATCATTCATGCTGGCACAGCCAACAACGATTAGAGATATCAACATGCCACGAATGCAGAAATGGTTACACACGTACAGTATACACATTTGTCGACGGAAGTGGTCTCACCGAGCCGTGTTGAGGAGTGTGCACACATACAACAACCAGCCATTGTTCAGCGAGGAGGCTAGCCAGGAATGACATTTGCAAGCAAGGAGAGAGACAAAGAGGGAGCGGGGAGGGAGGGTCCAAGCCACGATTCCGTTGGAGAGAGTTGTCAAGTGTCTGAGTGTCGGACATAACCTCTCTCTGTCCTTCTTGGCAGTCGATAGAGTACTGGTGACGCCGGTCCATGGAACTCAACGGGATGCGTCCAAACAAGCGTCGCTTCAGCGTGCATATATTCAAAAAGCTTCTCAAGAAGGTCGAGTCATCTTTCGTTTTTGCCTGTATGATCATGTGTACACATATACCATCGCCCATCGGAACACCATCATGATGGATGAACTTACGACCGTTACGTCCTGGATAGAATGTATCGGCGTCGACATCGACATCGTTCCTCCTCTTTTGTGTTCATTAAGCAAACTGTAAGCAATCTTCATAGTATCTCATAAGAGAGGAAAGAGCAATGTTACTGTATGGACACTGATATCGTTGTTGGAGAGGAGACGCAAAAGGGATAGAGAGAAAGGCCAAGCTCGTGTGCATGAAACCGGCTCTGCTTCAGAGCAAAGTGTAGAGATGCAGCCAAATGCATTTAAATTATACATGAAAAAGATGACTCGACCTTTGCTCGAGGCACAACCACCAATCAAGACGCCTTTCTTTTCAGCGATCCTTCCTTTTCGGCCGTGATTTGAACTCGCACTGGCATTGACAAAGCGAGATCAAGCTTTTCACTGTACTCGGCCACGATGATGGTGTATTTCCTACAGTTGTGACACACACCTTCGAAAGTCTTGCAAGGCAGCCTGCGACATCTTATAGGAGAAGCTCGTTAAAGATGTGTATTGAGGTGCTTTGATGGGCTTGATGGGATTGGACCAATGGCAAGCATCTACTGCACCTTTATCACTGATGCATCAGAAGTTTTAGTTTTGTACCGCATGCTTTGCTCGCTACTGTACGTTAGCCTACCCAGACTCTGCATTTCCGATCCATCAATCAGAAGAAGAAGACGAAACTAACTCCTCAAAACTCACCGAGCTGGCCGCACAATGCACAACGCACAACTCTCGGTGGACGAGAAGAAGAAGCAGAGAAAGAATTTGCCGTGTAATGCGCCGATCAATAGTAAATCGGTGTCTTGCGAACCAATGAGTTCTTAACTTGAACCTACTCGACCAGGGTTTGATGATTGGATGCCCCGCGTTGATTGAATTGATCACGAAGCGGGTATCGCTGATTGCGTGACTGCTTCCTTCCGACCATAGAGATGTCAAGCTTTTTCCAAGCCCACACTCGCATTCACCGCTTTGTGACTTGTGACAAGTGCCGGCCGAGAGTGCTGCTTCTGCCTGCCTCTCTTGACAGCTGTCAGAAAACCATCCCTCGTTCCTGTCCTCAACATTTATACTCACAAGATTAAGGCAATGATATGAATATTCCTCGTCGTCCACAACTTTGATTGACAGGCAACACGATCCAGTACAAACACCATCAAAGAGATCAAAACATGACATTGCGCTGATGCGAGAACGGCACAAAACCGTTGGAATTAACAAAAAAAAAAAAGTTGCGACGAGAGGCGATATATATTGATCAATCTTAACGGAATACGCTGGCTTTTCGCTATGTCCTGATCAATAGCATCGATGATCGATATCAAGTTGAAGCTGAAGAAGTTAGAAACATCCTGATCTGACGTGCGGTTTACCATAGATTAGCCTGTGCTTCAGCCTTGAGATCAACACTTCCAAATCCAGCTGCCTCGGCAGCCTGAGCGATCTCCGCCCAAAGACCTTTCTCGGGATGTCCTTTAGGTCGCACAAAACCATTCAGAGCATGAGCTACACCGTTCGCGGCGGGCAGATCTTGGAGTATAATAGACACGTTTTGTACGGTCATCCTAGTTTGAAGAGGACCCTTATTACCAGGAAGCAAATAATATCTCCAAACATCGACATCGACCGTCTCAAACTCCCCTTTCTTACCATCAATTTTGGGCAAGACAGTGTCGAAAGTGTACGAAGTCTTATTAGCACCATTAATCATCTCTGTAAAGCTCTTATGAGGTTGTTTGCCCCCAACATGATGAACAAAATCAGCATAGACAATATCTTTGGGTAAAGAGTGAAGCATGAAAACTTTTTGTAAGAGATGATAACCCCAAGGAGAGAAGAGGTAAGCTCTGAAAGCCCAAGGGAGACGAGACCAGGCTAAGTTGGTAGGAACAAAGACGGTTTCGGCTGGGACTCCATCGAAGTGGGTTTTGTGGGTGTGGTTTTGGTGGTGGGTGGGACCGTTGTGATGCCAAGCAAAGATGTTGTTAGTGGAGTCGCTGCCGTGATGGTTGTGGTGTGTGTGGCCAGGTCGATAGGTGAGGTACTTTGCAGCATGCACTTTTTGAAGAGCCGATGTACTGGTGGAGAAAGTGGTTTGGCCGAAGAATAAGCTCTGAAGAACATCGGGGGGAGGTAAGAGTGGATACTTGCAGCCATGTATGATACCATTCCGGGCACGAATATCGGGCTTAACAATACGAGAGTAAAAGTTAAGGTAGATAGCAGGAATAGGCAAGAGACTCTTGCCGGTACGAACACGCCAATCAGTGCCAGCGTTGTTGAGATGTGCTTTACCCGTGTTGAGCCAGGTAGCGACGGAAGAGTTATCGGCAATAGCCTTGGAATCGAGGACATGATCGGATCTGACTAGGTGATAGAGTGCGGATGCATCGATGAGGTGTCGAATCACTTCACGACGATGCTTCTTCTCTTCATCATCATCATCATCATCCTTATCATTGCCGTTGTGGTGTAGAGCGTTGAGACCATAGTCTCTTCCGAAGTCGGCAATTTGTTTCTCCATAGCAGTCCATTGTTGGATCGAAGCAGGACCGAAAGAAACGTCATCGTAAGCTTCCTTGTCGCTATCGCCATCACGATGATGATGCCAATTGAGAGGAGCGAACAGAGTCAAATCGGACTTGTTCTTGAGAATGTCTTTGGTAGCATCGGAAGAATAGTTGAGAACGTGAGCGAGTTGCGAGAATTCTTCGGACTCGTTGATGACTTCCCAAATGGTCTTGTCTTCTTGCTCCGAGTTGAGGGTAGCAGAAGAGGAGGTCAAGTGCGATGAAAAGACGCGGTTGATGGCGGAAGAAATCTTCGAGGTGAGACCAAAAGTCAATGACTCCAGACCAGAGGCAGCAGCAGGAGACTGGAAGCTGAGCTGCTGGTCACTGTCGAGGGCAGGAGCAGCATGTGCATTTGTAGCGAGAAGGGCGACCACAAAGGCCGAAGGTGTTGCAATCCTCATTGTGACAGGTGAGGGTTGATGCAGAGGTGAGATCGTGGGTATGAAGGAGAATCAAATCGTTACTCTTTACTTATAGATATACAGAGGTACGTCCGCAGGTCGACAGCTTAGCAATCACATCAGTCGAGGAAGCTGTCGAGAAGCGCGCCAAACGAATTGCACAGGGCAAGACACAAGTCGGCTCTGACAAGCTCGCGAGCATGTATGAACAGTATTCTTGTACATGAGCAGTCAAGAGCATTCAAGAGTCGTCAGTCGCCAGTCGCCAGTCAGCAGCGATGAGCTCCTGCTCGTAACTAAAAGTGGAGCATGTGCTTCACCCATGACCGGCACGATCGTGAGAAAAGCTGCCGATTTGTAATCCTGGGGCGACCGTGCGCTCGCGTACAGTAACCGCAACTCCGCCTCTGACAGCTCCTCCTTCGGCCACTCCTTCCACCGACTACAGTCAAAGAAGCTGCTATCACCAGCTTCAAAGATCCGGAGATGTCTTCGAGCAGTGTTTTCAACCATGTGTTGCCGCCGCAACAGTCGTTATCGTGACGAGTGACAGACGCAATTGTCATGATGCAGACGATAATATGTATCAGGTTCGTGGGGACGGGGACATTGTTCCTCCACTCGGAGCAGGTTGCGTGTTGGTCAAACTGTCAGATGTCAGCAGCATGCGCGCAAGAATAACTCCGCGGACATAATTAGTGTGTTTTGTCTTCGGTCTCACACGGCTGCGGCTCGACCATAGATGCCGCCATCGATAACTTGTGCCTGTCGCTCACACTTTTTTCTAGTATCTGAAGGAACATCAGCACGTAAACAAGACGACACCTCACCAAGCGAATCGCTAAGCATCTTTGTTACAAGCTTGGCTATGCAGATCAGCTTCATTCCGCGATGTCAATCTTTAGAGAGAGAGAGAGAGAGAGGGATATCTAGGCATCGGACCAGGGAATGAAGTGAGGAGGTGTACTAAGAAATCCATAGTAATTCTGCAAGTATCGACAGAACCGCATTTGTTGGTGGTCGGCTTTTGCATTTGAAGGTTGTATGGAAGTGCCAGTGATGGGTTCGTACATCCAAAAGTGGATCCGATCCTGCAAAGAGGCGTTGCCAATGGGTCGCTGTTGTGCGAAAGGATGTTCTTCCAGCCTCATTTGTCGTACTGCAATTTTCTGTCCATGAGCAGCAGCGCTAAACGGCGTTGGAGTTTGAGGTGCGTCTCCTATCGCCAGCAAATTGATTCTTTCCAACATATCATCCCTTGACCCTTCTTCTTCTTCTAAACCAGAACCAAGCGGCAACCAATCCTTACCATCAGGCAACTTCAGCTTGCTCTCTTTAACCTTCTCATCTGTTGATAATCTAGCAACAGCTGTCCAAGTCTTCATCAAATACAAACTCATCTCTTTTTCCTCCATCTCCATTCCTTTTCTTCTCTTTTTTTCCGCGTTTACATCTGTACTTTCACCTCCTTGCGCATTATCATCGTCATCGGGATCAACCCCATACCTCTCCATTTCGCTTACAAAAACATGATCCTCCTCTCCATTCACACCAAAAACAAAAGGAATATCTAAAGTATGAAAAGCACCCCATTCCTCCGTCATCTCTGGTACCACCGTTAAACTCTCTAACAAACTTCTAGATGGTCTATATGCTACTAAATATCCATAAACATCCACTTTATCTTTTTGGATTGCACCAGCACTAGCTTTGGATTGAATAGACAAATAGTCAAGAATCGGTGCAGTAAATTGAGCATCACCTGTATATGTTGCACATGTGTAGAATGCTTTTTCATCTTGTCTTGCCTTTTCAGCCTTACTGAGGAAGTTTGTTGTTGATGTTTGAGTTGAATTTATATCGTAGAACGAGATTAGATCGGAAGAGAGAGAAGGATGAAACAGTTGTTGATGTTGATTAAGAGATTGAGTGGTAGCAATGAGGAAGTTGAACATGGTTCCTTCATCCGCGCATAATCCTATCACTACACCGTTTTGTCCGTTTTTAAGCTGACTACGAGGAGGTAATGGACCCATAGCTCTCATTACAAAATCTTGATCGACGAAAACTCCATCCCAAATGGGACCCCATTGATCCGTCACTGCAAATTCATGTTCCTTCTTTTGAAAATCTTCTCTCGCTTTCGGTAAGTTTTGTTTATCCTTGAGCATAGGAGTATATTCCGACCTTGGTCTTTTGCCTATCAATGTTTTCAAGCAAGATGCAATATCATCTGCACTGACCTGAGTTCGAAGATATTCTAGTTGTGAAATTTCATCCCCTTTCAAATGGTTCGGGCATAGTTGGTTGACGATATGATCGAACGTTGCTTGTGCAGCTTGAGTTGTTCTTGGAACCAACGTAGCCATGACTCCACTTTCAAGTATTGCTTTATGAAACAAACCTTCTGGTGTCATTCTGGATAACAGGAGGTAATGAATAGCAATACTACCTGCACTTTCACCGAAAACTGTAACATTTGTCTTATCTCCTCCAAATGCTGCGATGGAATGTTGAATCCAAAGTAGACCTGCTATTAGATCGAAGAGACCCCAATTTCCTGCTCCTACCTCCCTTTTGCGAGCGTGTTCATCCGGTTGATTTGTAAGAGAATCAAGTGTAAGTAAGGGCCATTTACCCGCACCTTGTGCAGCTAAAGATTGAGATCCAAGAAAACCCATAGCACCAACTCTGTAAGTCAAAGAAACAACAATACATCCACTTTCATGCGCTAATCTAGCCCCATCGTGAAGTGGACGGGAACAGTTGCCTACGGAAAACGCTCCACCGTAGATCCATACCAATACCGGCCTTTTGGTTTCTTGGTGTTTGGAAGAGGTGGTTTCGGGAACCCAGATATTGAGGTAGAGACAATCTTCACTTCGAGGAATGGAGGATTTAGCATTTCGACGGCCGAGATACATGCCTTCCATTGAAGCGAAATCTTGGTGTGGGTCGGAACGCCAGCGGGAAGACCGAGGGGAGGTCCAGGTCGGAAGGGGTCCTTGTGGGATTTGCCAACGGAGATGAGAGACGGGAGGTTGGGCAAAAGGGATGCCGAGGTATGCGAGGACTGTGCCCGGATTAGTTGAGGGCAGGAAGGGGGAGAGATGGATTCGGCGCGGTCGGATGGGTCCCTGAGATGGGAGAAGGAGATCATATTTGGAAGTCATCTTGGCGTGATCGTCAGCGTCAGCGACTGCGACTTTTGCAGAAGGTGAAGACGACGGCGTTCAAGAAGGGAGTCGCAAAGAGAGATGGTCGAAGCAGAGGAGGGACAGGGTCTTGAGTGTGAGAAGAGCACGACTTTGCTGTATGTATGGCTTTGCCGAAGCCGGGGGAGGGGAAAGAAGAATGCCGGCTTGGATGGACGTTACACAAGGCCGTGCGCCGTTCCTTTTCTTGTGACACCTGTCACAGCTCACAGCGCCAGGGTCCAATTACAGTATGAATTTTGTGGCCACCTTTTCCGCTCCACATTTCTTTGACGCGAACAAAAAACAACAACTTCGCAACAACAACACCAACACATCAACACTGCTTTCCGCACCTTCTGTTCACCCGCCATCATCTATCTCTCCGACATCAACCTCAGCTATCGCTCCGGACTCCCTTCATACCCTTCCACCACACAGCCTCCTCCTCCTCTCTCCTGCATTCCACCAACACCCAAACCAGCATCGTCTCCATCGATGATACACACCACGTCATAAGATGGGCATCCCAAATCTCTGGGCCGAGCTCTCTTCCACCGCCCAAACCACAACCCTTCCATCCCTTTGTCTCACCACATTCACCACCAACACATCCTCCCTTCGTGGTCTTCGTCTCGGTATCGATGCCTCCATCTGGCTTTTTCACGCACAACAATCTTCAGGTGGAACCAACCCTTATCTCCGACTCCTATTCTATCGACTATCCAAACTACTATCCCTCCCCCTCCTTCCCCTATTCGTATTCGATGGAGCAGAAAGACCTACCTGGAAAAGGGGAAAGCAAGTAAAAGGTCGACAACATTCAATCGAACATCCTTTTACACAACTTATCGAAGCATTCGGATTCGAATGGAGAAGAGCAAAAGGTGAAGCAGAAGCGGAATTGGCTTGGTTAAATCAAATCGGAATTGTGGATGCAGTTTTAACCGATGATTCAGATGCTTTGTTGTTCGGTGCTAAGGTTGTGATTCGAAATTGGGGGAAGAATTTATCTGGTACAAAGGCAGGTTGGAGTAGGACAAATTCGAATAGTAGTGATATCTTTCCTGAAACAACTGTGGGATCGGAATTGCAAGTATCAGGATCCAATAAAGATCATCTCATAACCCTGTATAAATCAGAAGATATACTTACATCTTCGGATTTAGGTATTGATCGAGATGGGTTGATTTTAGTCGGTCTCATGTCTGGTGGAGATTATGATATGAAGGGATTACTTCAATGTGGTGTTAAGATTGCACTTGCGTTAGCGAGAGGTGGATTTGGAAAAACACTTATTAGTGCTTTTAGAGATTCGTATCCAACTTTGAACTCGACACAACAGACCTGTTCCAGATTTGAGGGTTTTTTAAAAGTCTGGTTAGAAAATGTTAGGGAAGAATTGAGAACGAATCAGAAAGGTTTTTTGCCTAGTCGGAGACCGAAACTTGCAAGTACTATAGAAGATTCTTTCTTAGGGACCAAGGAGTCGAGACAGGTGTTAGGTTGGTATATTTATCCAATCGTTTCGAATGCGAAAGAAAGTGATTCAGTAGTAGCAGGAGGAGGAGGAGGAGGCAAGAGAGCATCAGAGCCAGATTTACAAACTTTAGCTAGATTGGCACAAATCTATTTTCACTGGTCGAAAGAAGCGATTTTAAACAAGTTTAGAACGATCTTAGGTCCAGGTGTAGTAGTAAGAAGATTAAGACAGGAAGTTTTGGAATGGAATGATGGTGATGGTTTGGAGGGACCTTGGGGTAGTTTGGTTGAGAGTCCGGCGAGTAAAGCTGTTCGGAGATTTAGGTTGGGTTTATTGGATCAGAAAGGTGGTTCGAGTTCGGGTTCGGGTTCGGGTTCAAAGCAGAAGGAGAAGGAAGGGAAGAAGTCGATGCAAGAACGTTCGAGTTCGAACGCTAAGAGGATCACTGATTTCTTTTCCCCAACTACCATCACCAGCAATGGCAATGGCAATGGCGATGGCAATCGCAATGACAGTTCGCAGTCAAATACCCCATCCCCACCTTCATCTTCTTTAGTTCCATCAGGATCAGCAACTCTTCAAATCCGAACAATAACACTTCAACGTCGACACGCTTCTTTAGTTCCATTTTTGGACTATCGCGTTCTTGTTTGCATGGAAGAATTTACTCGTATTGCCGAAACAGGGATTGATTCTGATTTTGATGCTGAGCTTGCAGCCTCTAGGGTTTCAGAAAATTTCGATACAGAAACTGAAGTTGAAGAATCTGAAGAGCCTACTTTTAGCTCAGGCGCAATCAACAAGCGTGGTGGTGGATTGGGGGAAAAGAGGATTGATCCAAAAGAGCCATTATTGATGTGGATTCCTGAACCATTGTTAGAATTGAGTGTAAGTGGAAAAGAAGTGTTGAAGGAGTTTTTGAAGGAGCAAGAGAGGAAGAAGATGAAACTAGTTTCGAAAGGGAAGAGTTTTAAGAAAGGAGTTAGTTTCAGTGCTAGTGGATCGCCGAATTGTGGGGAAGGAGGAAAGGGGAAAGGACAGATGAGTTTAATGTCTTTTGTGAGATCTGGTTCAAAAGTTTCTATTTCCAATGAAAAGGTGAAGAATATTGCGAAAGTAGGAATTGAGAAATCAACAGAATCTCAACCACCACAAGAAGAAAGAGTTTCAACAGTAACAAGACAATTAAGAGTACCAAGTGGATTAATGCGAAGAACTGAATCTGTTCCTATCACTTCTAGTCTCCCTACAAACAGATTGAGTAAAGGCGGTAGAGGAATGCAAAGGAATATTTCGATGCCTGTTGCTGTTTCTGATAATATTGATGAAGTATTGGAAGGAGAGAATGAAGGTGATTCGAGTATCGAATTTCTTGGTTCACTTGTTTCATCCCACCGTCATCATCTTAGTACTAGTAGGAAAAATCGATCAATTACTTCTTCACCAACATCGTCAAGCTTAGAAGAAACAAGCCGACCTAAAAAGTCACCAAAGAAATCAAAACAACCCACAACGCAACGTCCTCAAAAAGAGAATGATATAAGACCTTCTCAACGCGCACTTGCTGACATAAACACTACAACAGACGAGGAAAGTGAGACCGAAGAGGAAGGAGAAAGAGAAAGAGAAGGAAAGCCTATTTCGCTCTTCAAACCAGTACTAGTGAATATTGATAAACCAACATCTAAACCTGATTTAGACCTAAACCCAGAATCTCAGCAATCACGATCAGCGATGATTCGGATTTTCACATCGACGAATGACCACAGAATCAGATACCCGCTTTTTACTAAGCAAATTCACACACGCATTGGACGGGACAATGTATAGTACTGTAAGAAAAATAGCAAGAATAACAAATGATCATAAAAATAAAAAGATGCCCTTGACCAGAAAAAATACAAAAATAAGAGAGAGAGAGGACAGCGAAACTTGGGAATCAAGAAGATATGACATGCTAAGGTGTGAGAAAGAGTGGAAAAGGGGGGGTTAGAGTCTGGATTTTGCGCGATGTGACGAGACGAGAATAGGTGCAGGCATTGGAGTTGACCTTTCTGGTACAGCCGAGGAAGAGGAAGGGGAAGGTGATGAGGTTGATGCGATTTGTTGATTCGACTCTATTGACGGCTGCTGCTGCTGCTGGCCATGGTGTGCTGAAGATGCTGTAGACTGTGTTTGAGAGATTGAATTCGATCTTGAACGGGGAAGGAAAGGAGAAGGCATATCTGTTCCGTCGAAAGTTGTGGTTGATGGTGGTGAATCAGAGGATGTAAGAGACGGTGTGTTGGTCTTTGATGGAGAATGGGAAGATGACATTGTATCTTTTGAGAAGACTTGACGTGCCGCTGTGGCTTTCGTTGTTGAGGATGACGCAAGAACAGGAGTGGAAGGTATCGTCTGCGCAGAGCTTTGCTGTTGATCCATGGGTGTTAGCTTTAAAGTTGTTGACAAGTATCGAGACAATGGCGATGGAGTTGTCGACTGCTGCTGCTGTTCCGCTGTTCCAGCAGCCGCACCTGTAGGTGGTGGTGGTGTGGCTAAATTGGTTGCTCCAGTATCCATCCAGGGCGTACTTGATGCTTGCCTTGGCGCTCCTGCATGACCACCTGCTGATGCTGCGGATGCGAGATTGTTATCCCACATCTGAGGAGCATTTCTTCCTTGACTAAAGTGAGATGGATTGAACCTTGCCAAGCCAAGCGTGTCTCGATCGCGAATGGCTGCAGCACTGAGACCCATCTTGGTCAATTCAGATCTCTCTTGAAGCCATTCGACAATGGCTTCGACTACTTGGGGATAGAAACCACGGAAAAGATGATCGGCGTGGTCGATGAGTTTGATGGAACAACTACCAGGTCGACGATGAACTCCACTAAGAATGTTACCGTAAGAAGCGACATCGGATGCTGGAACAGACTTATCTGCAGTACCGTGGATAAGGAGCACATCGGTATTGTAAGGAAAGGCGAGAGCAATCTCGCGCGTTGGCCAAGCGGCGAATTGCTCGACTTGCTCGGGATAAACATGTAACTCTTTGTCCTGACCTGCGACACGAGCTTGCCATCGGAAAAAGCCTTCCCTAGCAAAGGCAGAGAGATAGACGGGATCACGCTCGTGGATGTTAGCCATATTGAAACGTGCGCTAAGACCGACGAAGAAGGGAACGCGTAAAGAGGGTGGAAGAGCGTCAGGACAGTGCTTTGCGAACCATGCAAATGCGTCGAGACCACCACGACTGTGACCAATGATGATCTCAACAGTATATTCGAGCTTGGTTCGAAGATAGTCGACGACAGCTACAAGATCTTCGACATCATCAGCAAGGTTGCCCATGGACCAAGTGCCTGGCGTTTCACCATTGGCGCGAAAGTCGAAACGAAACGAGTCGACAGGCAGAGCACGTGCGAGCTGCTTATGGTAGATCTGATCCTTGTGGGCGAGAACGCCATGGAGGATAAGAGCAATCTTGAGACCACGAGTATCGCGCTTGTCGATGGGATAGATTGGGTAACCTCTACGTTTGAAAGTTTGATCCTTTTGACGCAACCTGTGCATGGTTGCTGGGTCGTCTTCAACGTGAAGAGATCTCTCTGGATATGGTTGGGAACTGGAGGCTGATGGTTCGCTGGATATGTCAGGTCTGTAATGCTGTGAGTGTCGGTGAGGCTCGATAGATGCGGTGGTGGAACGGGAAGTGTACATGGGATGTGGTTCGTGCTCTTGTGGATTATGGGGTGGGAGAGCGATTTGAGCCAAAATACCAACGATGCCGATGGTTTCGCCTGTGGCGGTGGTCATGGGGATATGAAGCTTGGTCTCTCTCATGTTGGCTGTATATTGAGAAGAGGAGCGAGCCGGTTTGAGCCACTTCTGGGCGTTGTTGGATCGGTCTACGTCGACTTAAAGAGAGAAAGGAGCAGAAAGCCAGCAGCTGCGAGTTATTTTGAACGGCACCTATTACAGCTGAAGGTGCTCCTTCACCAGGCGTACTGAGTAAGAGAGACACTGATGAGGGAACGCGCGTTGAACCCGACGCTGGGCTGAGCAGCAAGTCTGATTTGGTGGGTGGAAGCGCGGAAAGATGGCGAGTTAGGAAGGTTGTCTGTATGTTGATTAGAAGAGCCGAGCTATGTAGGTACCAATCAGGGTAGGCAGGATGTCTTGAACAGCCATGCCCGCACCGGCCTGAGACCAAGAGTATGTGGTGATGTTGACGATGATGATGGTGAGATAGTCGAGCGGTACGAAAAGGTTGAAAAGTAGAGCTCAGTTGCGTGGTGAAAGTGAGCAGTGAAAGTGTACCTTGAAAGATCTCGATCGAAGAATATGGTTTGGCGGCCGAGTGATGCAAAGGTGTGCGAAGGTGGGACGAGAATTTGGGGATGGCGACCAGAGTGGTAACTTGAGAGATAGACTTGTATGCGAAAGAACGGAAGCGAGGTATGTTGGAGTGTGGTGCTGAGTGGTTAGGTGCGTGCGAAGGGAAAAAGATAGGCCTTGGCAAGGATGTTCACAAAAAGAAGGCGGCGTTTGGAATGAGGATGATGGTAAAGGGACTCGGCAATGGCTGAACAATGGCGCTCAACTAAGCGATGGAAAGTGAGAAGAAGCGGCGGCGGCGAAAGGTGGAATTGTCTGTGAGGAGTGGGAGAGAGAGAAAGGAAGAGGAGGAGAAGGCAATCTATGCAGGAACGCGGCTGGTTTGAGGGAGCAAAAGAGCAGCCGCTGCTCCCATGAATTTTGTATGTCTTGTTGCTCGCAAGCGAAGAAGCGATGATGGTGAGAAAAAGGCAGCGGAGCGTAGAACAGAACAAGGGTTGTACAAATATTAGCGGCCTGGCGTAGCACAGCGTTGCTGTTGCCAAGTGCGGGGAGAGGCTGCAGTTTCATCAGCTGCTCTCTCTCTTTCCCTGTGCGTGTGTGAACATGTGTTGCTCTCGCTCGAATCTAGCTGTGCTTTCTGCTTTAAGCACACAAAAAAGAGGTTGAAAGGAAAAAAGGGACCAACAAGGGTCAAGTTTTAACTATTGGACCCTCGCTGGCTGCTGCTTCTAACACAACCACGGGACTGACTCGCAGCAAAGTCAACTAACCGAGACTCTTCGAATTTCTTTTCTCTCTCTCGACTTGGACCCTCAATTCAAAATAATTTACCCTTTGGGTTCTGTGGTCAGCATCTGTGTGTTGGTTGCCCCTTGGCTATCGAACATGGTTTTCCGCGGACTGCCATTTACTGTCTGTACTGTGCTGTCAAGATGAAAGAGGCAAGATGCATTACGGTAATCTCAACGATAAGGTTATGGTTCAGTTGTCAAGAATGGCCGGCTCAACCGATCGTGGTTGAACAGCGCACAGAATCCGGCAATTGCTATCCGATAGGGTTACAGTACACAAGGAGAAGTCGTTTCAGGACAGCAAACTTCTCATTCGATGCTCTTGAAACTGGCCTGAGCATCTCACTTTGGTCAGGTGATCACATCGACGCTGCTCCTTGAGACTGATCTTCTTATTCACTTTCTTTCGCCAATGCTATTGCTATTGCTATTGCCAATGCTTTTGCCGTGCATGAAAGAGCGCGACACAACGTGGCTGGCTTGAGTCAGCCGAATATCGCTTTCTTGCTTTCTTGGCTCGCATTAAGCGCTGTAGCCGCTACCGCACCAACGACGAAAAGCAGCTGCCCTCCAGTTCGATTAAGTAAGGTCTCTCTGGGCGAACTTGCGATACGATACATAGCCGGCAATCGCTCTGAGAGCTTCCTACACGACCACAAACAGCGAACGAGACATTTTGCCCGATGATCTGATGGATCTCTGCAAATAAATTTTACGATAACGATCTTGAGCAGCAAGCTCCGCGTCCCGAAAAACGTGCTGAGAAATTTCGGCTTTGCTCTTGCAGCTGTTTCCGCCTTCTTGAGAAAAAATTCCAATCAAGTTCAAGTTCACAACTGCCAAGCAAGCCAACAAGGGTCCTTCTCAACTTACACCAGCATTTCGTACAGTTACTTCAAAACTTCTTCGTCACAACCATCTCTTACCCAATCTCGTCTCGAACCGTCTCACTTCATTGCAAACGTCCATCACTCCGTTTGAGAAAAGCTCGAACCGATCGCATTTCAATTTACTCTACACGCCTCACCTTCTAATAAACTCTTGTCTGGGTCAACATCCCCCACCATCATGGCTAAATCACTTCGATCAAGTTCAAAACTCAAAGCAAGAAATCAAAAGCGTACCAATGCAAAATCCGATTATGCTGTTAACGAAGCTGCTCGTGTCAATGCTTTAAATGCTAGACTCGTTGCTGGTTTGAAAAAGGATAAACTTCCTGTCGAAGGTGTTGAAGAAGAAGATGCACAAGAAATGAAAGATGTTACTGAAATCGAATCGACTAAACAACAAGGTGAAGAAACAAACACAAACAAAATTTCAACTTCAGGTCCAAGAGATTCAAGAAGAGAAACATACAGAAAAAGTAAAGGTTTAAAACCTTTCAAAAACAAAGGTGGTAATAGTCTTTTCGATGCTCATAAGAGTAAGAATGGTGGAAAGCCTAAGAGAAGACGATGAAACATTTTTCACCTTTCAATGATCATGTGACATCAAGGTTTGCTTCTGAGCATGGTTGAAAAGGGGTAAGAACATACTTTGATTTGGTCAAAGAGGTTCTTCAAGTTGAAAATCTCATTCATTCGCCACAAGAAAGAATGCAATGCGATCCTACAAAACGTCAATCAACGTGCTTTTATGCGGGCAAATCTTCTACACCCTATGATCGCTTCACTCCGAGCAATACACTCCACCGATCTTAACGTTCACAATTTCCACTCTTCTTTGCATCTTTCAATACGTGTCCTGTATTATATACCTTACATTTGCCAAATATACATCACTGCGGTTTGAATTTCACATCCCACCCTACATCGCCCCGCTCTTTTTAGGCTTCACACTTTTTCACGCATGCTCGCGACTCATTCATCAACTACATCATCTTAGACTAGAATCGCATTATCACAGTGTACCAAAACAAACCCGAAAAAATCTACTGTACTTTCTATCTTTTTAACTTTTACAAATAACAATCCCCTGTTCAACTTCCCCATCAACATCCACCACCTTCTCTCCACCTTCCCCAATCTCTCCACCACCTTTAAACTTTCCAATAGTAATCAACAACAATCCACTAGCCTTAACACTTTCCACCAAATGTGGTACACAATTCAACAATTCCACATCCACCATAATTCCTAACAAATTGTTACTCTTTGCAAATCTAACCGCTTCACTTATACTTTCTCTTCTTGGATCCGTTTCGTGTCTTGTACTTGGTAACAATTGACCTTTTTCCACACTTGCCTGTCCATCAATTCCGCAATAACTCGCAAAGAAAACTGCATAGTTAGGTTGCTTCCAATTCAAAGCAGTGCAAACCGTAGGGGATCTTGATGAGAAAAGTATCTTCCGACTTTGTTCCCGATTACTCGTTCCAGCAGCATAAACAGTGTGTAGGATTGTATCGACGAATTGATTCACTTCCATCTTGGGCATACCGGGATTCGAACGTACTTCGGCAGTCGAAGGATACATGACATCAATATCGATACCCACTGATACGGGCAGAAGGGTAAGCAATTGTTCAAGTGTGACAACCGAATTTGAAAGCGCTTTTTGCCAGTCAGACCAACAAGCTTGCGCTGCTTGCGTTGGAGTCCAGTTCAAAGCATGACCAGTGCTCGAGGCGAGCGAGAGCAACTCATCCGACTTGACGCTACCAACATAGACTTGCAGACCCGGAAGCGGGATGAAGGGAGAAGGCCAGACAACGGCAACGGCATCTTTTGTCACTTGAACCACCACGCGCAGATACTCGCCTGCAAGTGATGAACCTGTCACCAGAGTAGGCTGTGTTGCAGCCACACCGGAACCAGCAGCACCCGTGGACGACCCTGTCAAAGGAGTACCACTTGATGCACCTCCGCCTGTCGTATCACTAATCTTCTTTGATGGCCCTCCAGCCCCCACCGCAGCAGCAGCAGCACTACTCAAACTTCCACCAATGCCACTCACTCCACTTCCTGGTGTCATCCTCGTCGGTCCAACCGTCCCTGCACCTCCCGTTCCCCCCGCAGGCAACATACTCTTCCAATACGTCTCCACCCTCCCTCCAATCTCCAATTGCACACTATCGAACGGCTTGACAAAATCTAACTCAAAAGACACCTCACCTACCACTTTGAGATAAACATCCTGCAGAGGCAACACAAATCTCTTTCGATCTGTCATCCCCTCAAACGAGCTGGGTAAAGCTACCGCTTTACCGATCACTTTACTACCAAATGTCGGCATCAGCTCCCACTCGATGCTGAAACTTTCAAGACTGTTGACTTGGAAAGAGAACACCTCGCGCTCGTCCGCAAGTGGCAAAACCACATTGTGCGGGATGGCTGTGGTGGAAGCATCGGGGCGAGAGGTCATGACAAGTTTGAGAGACGAAGTGGAGAACTGTTCGGGACGATTTGGATCTTGATGCTTATACAACTTGACCGAGTTGTTGGTGAGGGAGACGGACACCAGGGCTCGTTTGTCCAGGTAGTTGTGTCCGTACGTGCGGAAGGGAATGATGGGTGGTGGAAGCGACAGATCAGGAATGCCATCGATCTCTAGATCCAAATCATTGGCTACGTCATTGGATGATTTGGTTTTGGCTGCAGACGCTTTGGATAGACGACGGCCTGAAGAAGCGCCTTGAGTCTGCTGCTGTGCGGCAGCTGCATGAAGGAGTAAGAGCAAGCAAGCAATCTTTCCGTTCCATGCGGCGTAGAAGGCAGCAGTGCGATCCTTCTCATCTACAATGTTGACATTGCAGCCAGCATTGAGCAGCACCTTGAGACAGTCGACATGTCCGCTCTCGGCAGCGAAGAAGGTGGGTGTCCATTGTGTGCCCTTCTCTGGTGCGTTTGGGTCTCCACCCGAATCGACCAGCAGTCGAACACAATCAGCATGGCCAGCACGTGCAGCAAGGGCTTGCGGATAGAGTCCCTCTGCGTTCGAGACAATCTTGGCGCCCTTCTGGAGCAAAAGACGGACGATCTCAGCATGACCGCCGGAGCTGGCAAGGCAGAGTGGAATCAGATCGGTCGCATCACGTGGTTCGACGCTAGCGCCGTGATCGAGAAGAATGCGTACTGCTTCTGTGCGGCCGTTCATGACGGCGAGTATCAATGGTGAGAAGCCATCAAGATCGTAAGTAGCTGCCGAGATCGAGGGCAGAGAGAGCAGATATTGACAGACATCGGTGTGACCAGCCATAGCAGCATACGAAAGTGCAGTTCTGCCATAAATATCCTGTTGCGCAACATCGACCCCGTTCTCAACGCATGATTGAACCAGGAAGAGCTTGCCAGCCATGCAGGACTCGTGAAGGCAGGTGCGTGAGCTAATATCATCGACAAATTTGTAGTCTGGCAGACGGTTGTCGAGCGCAGCGCGTACAGCTTGGTGAGGTGCTTCGAGAAGTGCACGCCAAACAATTCGAGAGACGCTGGTAGGATCTTCGTTCTGCGCTGCGATGCGGATCATTTCGATAGCGGGAGCAACGCGACCGGCCTTGACTGCATGTGCAAGGTTAGCCTCGAGATCGGCAAGAGCGTCGAAATCTTGGCTTTGAGCAGCAGCAAAGTCGAGACGATTGTCGGAATTTAGACTGGTACCATTGGTGGTAATGGCTTCGTTGAGCGAGCGACCATGCGAAAGGTTCTCGAGTTCGAGCAAGTTGGCAGCAGCGATATCGCTGAGCTCGGCGATAAACTTGAGATTGAAGCATGGCTGAACTTCGACCTGACGTGCCAAATAGAGTTCTTTTGTTTGCGATTTGGAACGCTTGTCCCACTTCTTGAGAATCTTGCGGAAACCAGTAGCGTTGATCTCGATGAATTGCTGGAGTTTGCTGAGGTCCTTTTCGAAGTAGCGAAAGCCTTCGTACAGCGCAACATACGAAGGTGATTCTTTGGAAAGCTTGGCGGAATTGCGAGATTCAAAGATGATTCGCTTCTTGTCGATGAGAGTCTGAAGACGAGACTTGAGTTCGGCTTCTTTTTGAAGGTAGAAGTTGTTGATCTTTTCGAGCTCTCTTTCCAGCTTGAAGAAGAAAGCGGCCTTGTGGATCTGGAGCTCGTCGGAGCCCTCGATGTTGGGGAGGATTTGATGTTGAGGAGAGGTGGTGGGCTGACCGTTGACGTTTTCATCGGGTCTGACACCTGTAGCGAAGAGAGCGGCGTCGGCTAGACGCCCTTTTTCGAGCGAGTTGATGATCTTTTTAAGGAACTTATAATCAAGATAATAAGCACCCCAGCCCGAGATTTGCTGGCTTAGGATGTACTTGCCGAACTTCATGTTGGGAGTGGAAGAGCTTCGCTTGGCCAGCAATGGCGTGACGTGGTATGGTAGATGAGCTGTTGTGTACTTGCGATCGCGATACGATAGCTGCTTGCTCCACCTCGCGAGTGGTCAGCTCGAATTCTGTGATTCGCCTGGTAGGGGAGAGTCGAGGTCGAGTCTTAACGAAGGTCCATGGTGAGGTGACTTTGCAGAGTGGAGAAAGATACGATGACCGCGAGGCAGCGAGGTGGAAGACTGTAGAGGGATATGGTCAAGAAGCAAGCAAGGAAGGCCATGCCAAAAGTTAGCTTTGCCGGTCAGACTTGAATCAATGAAGCCGGAACAGTCGAAGCTTTCGACAAGGAGAGCCAAGTGAAAGGAAAAAGGTGTGGGTTGAAGCGGCTTCTCAAGCGTAACTGAGCTCAAATGCAGTTGCACCGTGCTCAGCTATGGCAACTTTGCTCGCCTCTGTCACTTTTTTAGAGCTTCCATGCGCGATTCCACAAAGCCAAGAAAGAAGCAGATTCACTGCTGCTGCTGTACTGCCGGAAATCGCTCCGAACAGGACGCCGCAGGGTCCAAATACACTTTCAAATTCACTGTCTCCTGTCTTGGAAGCAAGTCTACGGTATCACGATACCACTGTATCGTAGCTATAGCTTCCAACCTGGAAGTACACGCTGAACTCATTGATCTGTAAGGCTGTAACGGAAGGGCCGACAAGGTCAATTAGGAGAAGAGATGCTGAATTGAGCATGCTTTGTTCCAGCCGCAAGTGCCGACGTTGTGGGAGAGCCGATGAATGGCTGACTGTCTAAAAAAGTGTCGGAAAGCAAAAAAGAGACCAAATTGCAGCAAGGACAGCAACGACAGCAACACGTGCGCACGTTCTCCCGTTTATACAGCGCTGATTCGTCGATTGAAAAAGCGAGCACTTTTGTTCATCTGACCATGGTCTAACACTCCGAAGTGACGGCGAATTCTGATGTCGGCAACTTGAATTAAAGCATCGTCCGACTTCATATGTCAACGAGCTGATCACAGCGGACGACCCGACGATGAAGTGTAGCTTCTAACTTGAGCACAGTCGCTCAGAAGCGAATGCTGAACGACGTTCCCTTTCTTGCGAGCTGTGCAGCGATTCGACTCGAAAGCAGAGGAGTCGATACGAACACAGGACTGTCGCAAAGGGTCTCTAATTCATGCTGCCCTGGCTATTGACTTTTCCGAACCCTCATTGCCGGTCATGCTCGGAGGAAGGAAGGAAGGGCAATTCTTAAAATGTGAGATCGGTGCCAAATGTTGCGCACAGGCAGAAATTAAAACGAAAGCGCGGTTGGGTGACTGAGCTTTGTGAGGGTCAAGCGTAGATACTGATTCGAAGCAACGACTTTTTCTCTTTAGTTGCCGCGCCGCTCTGTGTCGCAGCTCTTTGGAAAACACCAGAAAAAAGGCACACCCGATCCAACATGGCAAAATACCAAAAAAAAACACAAAGCACGCAGCTCAACAGCACAGCACAGCTCAGCACGGCACAGCTCAGCGCGGTCTTTGCCAAAAAAGATCACAAAGACACGCAGCAGCTTCACTTGCTTTGCTGCTCTTTTCCGCTCGGTCCAGCCCAAATTCGAGAGTGAGCGCGTCCGTCTCTCAAGTCTGTCTGTCAAGTTGCTGTTCATCTTTTCCATTTCCTCCACCGCAACAACCACGACCCGCAACTCCTTTCTCTTTCGCCTCCCATCCGTCTTCTTCCACCCTCGCCCATCATCGCATTACCTTCGCAATACCTCTCAGACGCCTTGTCTTGGCTTGCTTTGCGATACGCCGTTTTCCAAGCTCACGATCGACACGAGCTACAGCAGCGTTCTGTTGTCGGCAGCGTAAACTCCGGACGCCACTCTCCCCCAGCTTTTCCGCAGTTTGTCCCTGCTCGATCGTGACCAAGCAAACGTTGCATCTTGTATCGCTCTCACTGAGCCTTCCAAACATCTCTGCGCGAGCTTCCTCGAGCGACTCTGACATCGTGAGGCTACCCGTCGAACACTTGCGTACACAGACTCGGTCTATTATCTACGTAATTCTGGCGTTGACAACAAGCAACCTGTATTACTACACCCTTGGTTCATTGCCGCCACCATGGAAGCCATCTTAGACTTTGACAAGGACCTCGACATCGGTCTATTGGATCGGGTCGTCGCCGCTATGTATACCGGCGCTGGTCAAGACCAAAGAATGGCTCAACAGACACTAGCACAGTTCCAGGAGCATCCCGATGCCTGGCAACGTGTCCCTGCCATCCTTCAGCAGAGCTCTTCCCCTCAGACAAAGTATATTTCCCTCCAGATCCTTGACAAGCTCATTTCGACACGGTGGAAGACGCTGCCTGAAGATCAGCAGCAGGGTATTCGTAACTTTATCGTCGAAATGATCATTCAGCACTCCTCCGACGAAGCCAGTCTCAAGCGCGAAAAGACCTACCTCGGCAAGCTCAACACCACCCTTATCACTATTCTCAAGCAGGAGTGGCCTCACAATTGGCCTCAATTCATTCCCGAGATCGTTTCTTCCTCCAAGGGCTCCCTCTCCATCTGCGAAAACAACATGGCCATCCTCCGTTTGCTATCCGAAGAGATCTTTGACTACTCGGCAGAACAGATGACCAGCTCCAAGACAAAGTCGCTTAAGAATCAGATGTGTGGCGAGTTCGGTGAAGTCTTTCAGCTCTGCTCCGAGGTGCTCGAAAAGGCGCAAAAGCCAAGCTTGATCAAGGCCACTCTCGAGACCATGCTTCGCTTCCTCAACTGGATCCCGCTCGGCTACATTTTTGAGACCAATGTCATCGACAATCTCATCGGTCGTTTCCTCGAGGTCCCCGAGTTCCGCAACGTCACGCTCAAGTGTCTATCCGAGATTGCAAACCTCAACGTCGGAGCCGAGTACGACCCCAAGTTTGTCGTTCTTTTCAATATGGTCATGACCTCGGTCAACCGCATGATCCCCCCTTCCACCAACATTGCTGCTGCTTACGAGACTAGTTCCGATTCAGAGCAGGAGCTCGTACTCAACTTGGCCCTCTTCCTCTCCAACTTCCTCACAGCACACCTCAAGCTCGTCGAAAACCCTGAAAACAAGGACGTACTTCTCAACGCACACATGTACCTCATCAAGGTATCCCAAGTGCCCGAAAGAGAGGTGTTCAAGATTTGTCTCGAATACTGGTCCAAGCTTGTCAGCGAACTCTATGAGGAGCAGCAGTCTCAGCCTATCGCCGAGATGAACCCTCTTCTCGGCCTCAATCTCGGCAATGGTATCTCGAACGCAAACTCGGCCAACCTGCGCAAGAACATCTACTCGGATATTCTCTCGAATCTACGACTCGTCATGATCGAGCGCATGGTCAAGCCTGAGGAAGTGCTCATTGTCGAGAACGACGAAGGAGAGATCGTTAGAGAGTTCATGAAGGAGAGCGATACCATTGTGCTGTACAAGAGCATGCGTGAGGTGCTCGTCTACCTCACTCATTTGGACGTGCTCGATACCGAAAACATCATGACAGAGAAGCTCGCCAAGCAGGTCGATGGCTCCGAATGGTCGTGGGCCAACCTCAACACGCTCTGTTGGGCCATCGGTTCCATCTCGGGTGCTATGAACGAGGAGACCGAAAAGCGTTTCCTCGTCACCGTCATCAAGGATCTTCTAGGGCTCTGCGAGATGAAGCGAGGCAAGGACAACAAGGCGGTTGTAGCCTCCAATATCATGTATATTGTCGGTCAATATCCGCGTTTCCTCAAAGCACACTGGAAGTTCCTCAAGACGGTCGTTAACAAGAACTTTGAATTCATGCACGAAAGCCACGAAGGTGTTCAGGACATGGCGTGCGACACCTACATCAAGATTGCACAGAAGTGTCGACGTCATTTTGTCATCCAGCAGGCGGGCGAGCAGGAGCCTTTCATCGACGAGATCCTTCGCAACCTACACCGCATCACGCTTGACCTTTCGCCATTGCAGGTGCACACCTTCTATGAGGCTGTCGGATACATGATCGCAGCGCAACCTAACCGCCCGACACAGGAGCGGCTCATTGCCAAATTGATGGAGTTGCCGAACAGTGCTTGGGATAGCCTCATGCAGCAAGCACACAACAATGTGGATGTTCTCGGCAGCCCTGAAAACATCAAGATCCTCTCGAACGTGCTCAAGACCAACGTCTCTGCATGTGTGTCGATTGGCACGTACTTCCTACCGCAGATCGGCCGAATCTACCTCGATATGTTGGCGCTCTACCGCAGCGTCAGCGGCATCATTAGCGCCAAAGTCGAAGCGGAAGGTTTGATCGCGACCAAGACGCCTATGGTTAGGGGTCTGCGTACCATCAAGAAGGAGATCCTGCGCCTCGTCGAAACCTATGTCAAGCGCGCTGAGGACCTCGAGGCCGTCAATGTGAATCTCATCCCTTCCTTGCTGGATGCTATCCTCGGAGACTACCACCGCAACGTACCGGCTGCACGAGACGCCGAAGTGCTCAACGTCATGGCTACCATCACCTCGCGTTTGCAAGGGTTGCTGACCGACAAAATCGCACCCATTCTTGATGCTGTGTTCGAACCCACGCTCAACATGATCAACCAGGATTTCGCAGAGTTCCCCGAGCACCGTGTTGGCTTCTTCAAGCTGCTTCGGGCTATCAACCTTTACTGCTTCCCGGCATTGCTTGAACTTCCACCACCCAAGTTTAAGCTGACCATGGACAGCATCATTTGGGCGATCAAGCACACTATGCGTGACATTGCCGATACGGGTCTCAACATCTGTCTCGAGTTGCTGAACAACATCTCGGGTTCTCCGCTTGAGGTGGCAAATGGCTTCTATCAGCAGTACTTGCTCAACATCATTCAGGACATCTTTTTCGTTCTCACCGATTCGGATCACAAGAGCGGCTTCAAAACACAATGTGTTTTGCTTGCGCGTATCTTTGAGCTCATCGAGACCGATCGAGTTACTGCACCGCTGTGGGATCCTGCGACGCAGCAGGACCCCAACATGAACAATCGGCTGTTCATTCGACAGTATACGACCAACTTGCTTCGCACTGCCTTCCCACACATGCAGGCGCAGTATGTGGAGCAGTTTGTTAATGGGCTTTGCATGCATTCGAGCGATCTGATTGCTTATAAGTTACACTTGCGAGATTTCTTGATCACTTCGCGAGAGATGTTTGGTGGAGGTGGTGGGGCGGGTGCACAGGATAACACGGATTTGTTCATTGAAGATAGAGAGGCAGAGGCACAGAGAAAGGCAGCGGAAGAGAGAGAGGCTGCTGCTAAGGTGCCAGGTATGCTAAAGCCAAGTCAGATCAAGGAAGAGGATGAGGAGTTGTGACTCATACGAGAGTTGCTATTCTGAACATGACAGCTCCCAAGTAGTATCCGTAGTTGGTCTGAAGAAGTTGGAGACCGAACCAAAATGTAGTTTCCTCCCCCTTATCTTTCACATACCAGATTCTCTCATCGTATTGCTTTTTCGACAATCATGCTGCCAACTTAGTAGTGTGAGAATTCTCAAGCGCAAAGATGATAGAGAGAGAAAGAGAGATGTTTTAACGAAACATGAACATGAGTAAAAGAACAGTAAGAAAGCCTATTAAACAGCCCATGATAACACTATCTCTTCTACGACGACGACCTATTAAAGTGATGATACTGTTTAAACCTGGAACTTGGGCAGCTGTTGAAGTCATACGAGTTGAAATGTTTTCAAGAGTAGAACGTTGATCTGCAAAATCTGCGCGTGTAGCATAAGCTTGTTCTAAAGTACGATCGATCATTGAATGAGAGTTGTCGATTTTTCCACGTTCTGCTAGGAGTGCATCTGCGTCGGATGCGTGTGCTGCTTTATACGCACTATCAAATTGAGAAAGACGGTGTTAGTGTGGAGAGATAGAGGGGAGGGAGAAGGAGGGGAAAAGAGAGAGAGCTTACTTTATATCACCTTGAACATTTCCTAAGAGATCTCTTCGATCTATAGCGTGTCTCAGGTTTGTTTTTGATCTTCTAAAATCTCTTGTGTAATCGAATAAGACTTCTCGA
The DNA here is from genome assembly GCA_928856705.1 of Ustilago xerochloae. Lineage (NCBI taxonomy): Eukaryota > Fungi > Basidiomycota > Ustilaginomycetes > Ustilaginales > Ustilaginaceae > Ustilago > Ustilago xerochloae. The sequence continues at coordinate 831,798 of CAKMXT010000025.1, forward strand.
TGACGTTGAACAGCATGAAGTTGTGATGAGGTTGGTGGAATAGTGGGATCATCAAGTTTGGCGGTTAATGCATCTACGGCGTCAGAGAGTTGGTTTATGAGAGAATCAAGTTCGGTTTCTAATTCGAGATGTTCATTAATCTCTTGCTGGTTTCGATGAGATGAGGTGGAAGCTGATCCATCCATATCAAGAGTGGTGTGATCCGCATAAGGATTGGTGGAAGAGGAGGAGGAAGAGGAGGGTCCATCGGCAGAACGGGCAATCTTGGATGCAAGTTGTGAATAGGATGTTAGACGTGCATCGATGGTAGATTCGAGATTGCGCGTCTTACGTCGAAGTATGTCCCATGATTGAGAGTCGGACATGATCAAGGTGGTGGTGAGGAGTGGGGGGGAACGAAGGACAAGTTGATGGATTCAGAAGAACAAGAAGATCCGAGCTTTTGGTTTGTTGGACCCTGCCTGATGTTGCGAACGCTTGATGATGTGTTGGTTTCCAGGAACCCCGCATCGACGAAGCTCGGGATTCGGAGATAGACAGCAAAGTGCTCAGATCTCACTCGGGCGAGAACGTCTTTTGTTTAAAGAACTCTCGAGTCCGGAAAGGCCGAACAAGATGCAGATGCAATCCAGGGTTCGGCTGTCAAACTGAAGATCTTCTTTGGCACCTTTTCATGGATGGACAGACGAACAGAAGGCCAAAGTGAGAGGAGAAAAGGCATCTGACAAGAGAAGAGCATCCTCATCGGCTATGAATAGCACAGACAGCCAGGCTCACATAGAGAGAGAGAGAGAGAGAGAGAGAGAGACAGAAGAAGGTGCGGAATGACGATCTGTCTCGTTGCCGCGATCGACAGCTACAGTAACTCTCCCAGAGCAAAAAAAATAAAAATCCTAAAATTGCCCTTTGCTCAGCAGCAGCAGCAGCTGACTCTCACTGCTTACTAACCAAACAACTGTGAACCTCAGCTCTTCGCTTTCCCATTCTACTTGCTCCGGAATCAGGAAGAGGACTCTAAGAAAAAGAAGGCATGGCATGACTCTTGATACAACATTGGTTTCTCTCTTGACCCTGGGGTTGAGACTTGAGACTTGATAGCCTGTCAGCGATGCTCGCTATGCAATCACGATTCTCATTAATGTCGCTTCTTTTGATAGGTGAGCAACGCAGCAGGCAGGCTTGAGCCTCCACCCTGCACGTTACCGCCGTGTTGCTCCGTGCTCTTGGAGACATCTTCGCTCGCTCTCTGTCTCTCTCTCTCTCTCTCTCTCTCTTTCTACTGTTCGAAAACAGCTGTCGACAGTGTTTCTTGTCTGTGCGAGAGAAGAGAAATTCAAGTGGAATCCAAGACACTACTGATTGCGTCAATTTGACAAGAACCCATCGAAAGATCGTGCTTTGCAGCGGCCGACGAGGAAGGATACAGTGGGACGGCAATGCCGAGACTGGGGAAAGCGAAGGGGAAAAGGACGAATAGGAAGCAGTGAAACAAATCGAGAATCACACACAGATACAGTAGCTGCTGCCAAATCTGCCAATCGCTGTCGTCGCTTCTGTGGCCCTTCTTGATGCTCTCTCTCTCTGTTCTGTTGAGCTTTTATTGATCCGCTCAGCCTCTCACTTGCGATCATTCTCCTTCCTCTCTCTACCCGTCGGAACCTCTCCGACGCTTCTGATGGCCGTACCAACCAGTGAATTGAATCGTGTCACTCACTCAGTGACGTGACTGACTGACTGAATATCACCGTGTGGAAGCGTGGTCGCGCGAGACGAAAGGGCCAAAAAAGCCACGACGGTGAAGTTACTGTAACGTTACGGATCCAAAGCGTGGTTTGTGTGTGATTCTTTTGACTGCTCTCATGCCTCCACTTCCTCGAAATCGCCTCAAACCAGTCGCCAGTTGCTTGCTCTCTGGCTCTTTGGCTCTCAATCAGTCAGTCTGACAGTCTGACAGTCTCCGTCGCGCTGCTGCTGCTGCTTCTGCTGCTGCTGCCCTTACTGACTGCCGATTTCCATCTTTTGACTGGCGCTCCGCTCTGCCTGCCTGGTGGGTCGCCTGTTCCGCTTTCTGCTTCAATTTCCCTCTCTCACCTCCACACATCCACGATCCTGCCTTTGGCTACTTTCGACATTCCTTCTCACCACAACCACAACCACAAACCTTCCTCGTGCTCAGTTTTGGGATCCCAACACCATCCGTGCACCTTTGCACATATTACTCCCTCGACCCTGGGTTCATATCGTTGCGACTAAGACGGCAACATTTGATTCCATCCACACCGCTAGGCTTTTCTACCGTTCCCTTTCGCTTGCCATACTGTCGCAGTATGCAGTTCGATTGATTTGACAGAATCTGGCTCGACACTTTGGCCCCTCAGCATCACGACGTCTCCACTTGCCTTCATTCAGAATCGGTTCTCTATCACTTGCATCATCGCTTGAGCGTCAATCACTCAGGCTTGTGCCACTTACACAGCGACGCAAAGCTAGCGACCGCTATCCAACCAGCTCCATTCAGCAAGGGCAAGACCACAGCATCCATCCACACATTCGAACACAAGCTTCTCAGTATCTACGCCGCTATTGAGCGCTGTTCACCTCGACGGCGCACGTCTCTTCTCTCAACACCATGCAAAGCGACTACTTTGGCGCGGCTGCAGCCGATACAGAGAATGGCCGCGTTCGTTCTCGCCCCGACTCTCCCACCCCTTCCGGACCTGCTCGCAAGATCCAAAAACGTGACTCCATCGTCTCGAATGCATCCAACGAAGACAAGGACGAGGATGACAACAATGGAGCTGATGCATCTGTAGATGCTGGCGGTGCTTCCATGCCAAACGGTCCTCCTTTCATTTGTCCCACTTGCTCCACAAGCTATTCTCGACTTGAATATCTTAGGCGTCACGAACGACGACGTAAGTTGATTCTCCTCTTGCCGTTGTCGTTGCTCATCAGCACTAGAATCAGAACTCCTGTCCAGTGACCCTTCGATGATCAGCGCATCCGTACGCATCCGACTCGACTTCGCTGACACCACTCCTCCTCCTTCTATCTACACCGCCGCGACACAGACGCCGATATTCGTCCATTCGTATGTGATTGTGGTAAAGGTTTTTCGAGAAGGTAGGCATCTTATCATCTTACACCTCCATATTACTCTGCTTGAAGCTCTCATTGCGCTCTGCGGCGTAACAAAGCTCCGCACCATCAGCTGTGGCGTTACGCAACACAATCTGACACTTCTCCCTTTTCACGATACTATCTCTTTCTCCTCCTCAGTGACGTACTCTCTCGACACAAGCGACAATGTCGAGTCGTCTTGCAGCTTGACGGCTCCGGTGAAGGTGAAAAGCCTGCAGCAGAAGGCGAATCACCACCCAAGGCCACCAAACCGCGTCGCTCCTCCTCCACTGCCAAGCCTGGCCGGCCAAAAGGCTCCACTAAAGCTGCAAAAGCTGCCGCCGCCGCTGCCAACAACACGAATGGCAATGGCGAGAATGCAGGTGCTGAAGCCTCCACAGCTACCACCTCCGATCACGCGGATGGATCCATCCCACCACCACCTGCACCTCATTCCAACGATCAGCTTACACACGACGCCATTGCTGTCGCTGCCGCGGCTGCAGCTGCGGCGGCTGCAGCTGGTCATCCGCCGGGCGCGTCAGCACAGGATCAGGATGCTTCAGCCATGATCGATCCTGCCATCGCCGCCGATTCTCAAGCCCAAGCAGCAGCCGCTGCTACTACCGTGGCTGCCATCAGCTCTGTTGCAGCTTATCAGTATGCCAATTCGATGGACCCCCCGGATTTTCATATGGGGAGGGGAGCAGTTAACCCGTACGCTTCGGCTTCCTTCCCGCTTCCTGTTCACTCGGCCGTGGCAGCGCTTCACCCTCAGCTCTACCAGCCTTCCAGTCCCGAGTCGAACCAACCGAGAAGCGAGCATGGTAGTCCACGCTACGGTGGTCAGACTCTCACACGTCACGGCAGCAACTCTGGCCGATTCATGCCCTATTCACAGCGTCCCACCGCTGGCTTTTCCAATGCTGCAGACGCCGCCATTTGGGAGAATCTTGATACCGCCAAACTCCCGTCGCCCGGCCATGTTACCACTCCAGGCTCCGCTGCTCGCGCCACAGCTAACATGCTTGCCTCGCTCGGCTTTCCTGTCACCTCGCCGCTCAGCCATCTTGGCGACCGATCCAGGCCGGCTTCTCATCTAGCCGGCGACGCAGGCTACTTCCGCTCAAACGCTCCTGGACTTTCTGGAGGCGTTGGTGCAGGTTCTTCATCCAACCTCCCTGGTTATGGCCCCAACAGCGCAAACAGCCCTGCTTTTTCGTTTGGTACATCTTCATCCTCTGCTGACACAGGACCGTCCACGTCCACGCATTCGACTTCCAATGCTACCGCCGCAACCAGCAGCTCGCAGGCGCAGGAGGCCTCGGGAGCAACCACTCCCAAAGAGCCCGTCCGCTTTTCCGTATCCACGCTGGGCCCGCTCTCCCCATTCTCGAACACAGCACTCAACTCTTCCATGTCGCCGTATCTCTCTGCTTTCTCCAACGCGCGTGACACACCGCTCGTTTCGAGTCCGCGGTCGGCTCTGCCTACGACGCCTGGCGGCGGACTGGCCTCATTGGATCTTGGAGGTCAGTGGACGGGTATGCGTCCGCATTCTCGAAGCGTGAGTCGGCACAACAGCTTGCAAGGCATCAACATTGCGCCCAGCCAAAGCACTTCGCCTCAGTCGGATGGTGTTGCTGCTACCAGCAAGCTTGGCAAGAGCTCGTCGAACGAGAAGCTCACTATCTCGTCCGAAAAGGTCGATACTGCCGATGCAGCAAATGCCAAGGCGCCGATAGCAAGCTCGACCGCAGGCTCGACAGTGGCCACGTCTGCCGCAGCCACAGCACCTGCACCGGTATCGACAGACATGCAGTCTGCGTCCGCCACTTCAGATACGCCTGCATCTGTGGCACCGTCTGCGACCAACAGCAGCAGCGGCAGCAGTGATAGTGCCAACACCACTTCTGCGCCCGTGCAGATGAGCAACAGCGGCATTGATACACCCAGCCGGTTTGTCAAGAACGAGTCGCAGCAGTATTTTGATGGAGGGGCTCTCACGCCAGGACCCGAAGCCTTCCTTTTGAGGCTGCAGGGTGGCGTACAGGAGTTGAGAGCCGGGATCCATGGAAGCGAAATCTCCTTTTTGAACGGCCCAATGATGGCGCTCAGTTCCACCAACCTCGGTTCGTCGCAATTTTCTACCCCGAACTGGGATCATTCGATGTTTTCCCAACCCAGCGCTAATGGGATGGCCATCTCATCGGCACCGGCCGCCACTCCAGGCACACAAATGAGTGCGCTTGGCTGGCTCATGAGTCCGAGCATCCAGCAGCTGCTTAATGCGCTCAACACTACCACTGCAGGCTCGGGCACCGTGGACACGTCCAACACGTCGGACTACTTCAACTCGAAGGACGTCGCCGCACCCGACATGTGCGGTCTGGATACGATGAGCATCGAGGTGACACCAGGTCCGCTGGAGAAGGCCTTGACGGATGTCAAGAATCCCTTCTTCATTCCGCCAGACATGTTCCGCCCTTGCTATTCGGTGCTGCACTGGAATCTGCCTCCGATCACACGGCTCAGCATGTTGGCGCTGCACGCGCAGCAGAACCTGCTCAAACACTTCCCCGTGCTCCACGAGCCTACGTTCCGCATCGACACCACACCAGGCTGTGTTGCGTTTGCCATGTGCATGCTTGGTGGACATGAGGCGGGACGCAAGTGGTGGGCAGGAGAAGAGGTGGTGCCCAAGTCGGCCATCAACATTATCAACAGCCACGGCGCTCCTGTACCTGACAGCGGATTGATGCGTGTCATCGACGATGGGCCGAGTCGATACGTCGATGAGGAAGACGGTCAGGAGCTGGTCAAACCCATCGTGATGAGCGAGAAGACCGAGATGCTGATGCGTACATTTGCGAGTCGATGCAAGAGCGTCAAGGACAAGTGCTCGGTGGTGCAAGCACTGATGCTGTTCCAAAGCAACAATTTCCTCAGCAGCGATGCGACCACCCGGATGGTTGCTGGTGTGTCGCACGGCACCGTGGTGACTTTGGCACGACAGGCAGGCTTCTTCGATCCGGACGCCGAGCATGCTCAACGTGAGTTGTCATACACAGCTGACGATGTGAGGCAGCAGAATCTGTTCGAATCGGTCGACACGTGCTTCTCGCATACATTCCTCTCCGCATTTGGAGCGGAAGATGAGAACGAGGATTTGGTCTGGCGTCGATGGGCCGAGCTGGAAGGGCGCAGGAGGAGCGCGTTCATCATCTATACCATGGACACGGTTGCTCACCTGGATGCGGCAGTACCGACGCTGTTGGCGACGAAAGAGATTGCGCATTTGCCACTGCCCAGCCCGGACTACGTCTGGCGCTCGCCCACGGCAACGACGTGGCACACGGCGCTGCAAGCATACCAAGGTCCAACACTGGACGAGGCTTTGCAGCAATTGCTTTCGAACGAACCGGGATGCTCGCCGCCGCAAGAGCCGTTGGACATGCCGTCGATCTATGGCTCGCATGGACCTTTCGCGCGTCTGATCATGGTGCTGGCATTGCTGCGTGGCATTATCGAGATGCTAGAGGGCCGAGCTACCCGAGTGCCAAAGCCATCCTCTTTGAGCATGTGGCTCAAGCTTGGTATGCACACCAACGGAGCTGCGGTGGACGCGCAGGTTTCGCTGTTCAAGAAGGCGTTGGCTCGATGGCGCAGAGCATGGGACCAGGATGCAACATGCCGATTTGCATCCGTCAAGAGGACCAAGAGCGACGATGGGATGGACATTTCGGACGACACGAGATCCTCATGGGCCAAGTCGGGTGCAGCACGAGGTGACTGGCCTTCCGAGTTGCAAAAGACGCTCTTTACTCCACTGACGGCTTCAGGTGCAACGCCGTTGTCGGACGATGCTCTGCCACTGTATTGGCTCGCTCACGTGTTGGTGACGCATGCTGCCTCGAACCAGCGTCTGCCGCTCCGAAGTGTAGAGGGCAGGATGGGCGCTGCCGGAAGAAACGGTGGATATGCTGTAATGAGCGGTGGACCCGAGATGCCGGATTTCAGGGCGATGCTCAGATTTGCCAAGAACTTTGTCACTCGCGGTGAGAAGTGACAAGTACAGTAGCCTGCTTTCCACTCAATTATGTATCATATTCGGAGTAGTATCTCATTTTTGCTTGCTGATACTGTAGTTCTCAATGCAGTGAGCGATGAGCGATGCTCTTCATATTAAGCGACGTTGACTCGCTTTGTAATTGGAACTCGATTCAAGCTATGCTTGTCAGTCTGCGCATGGTTCTTGTGAGGTCGATGATTTGTTGCTACAGTATGCTGCTTTCTTGCGGTACGAAACCGAAGGTCATCATCTGCTGTATATGAAACCGAAGGCCAAGTTATCGGCCGTGACGAAAGTGATGTCTAGAAAGGGGAAAGATGGAAATAAAAAATAAAATAAAAATAAAAAGACAGTAAAAACCCTCCACCTGCGACCGTGACTGTATGCTGGCGAGAAGCGCAAGGGGAAAGTGAAAAGAAAAATTGGACCCTGACGGCTAAAATTGTGAATGGGTTCTCGCTGCTGCAGTTTCACGAGGTGCTGCTCACACTCACTTCTCACTCGCTGAAAATGAGGCTTTAGGCTGAGTCTCGATTTTGGGTGATTTAGCAATACAGTATCGCCATTTCCAACTGTGATTTCCTACAGAGGTGCAGCTGCGCGCACGCTCCACACGCTGCTGCTGCTGCTGCTGCTGCTGAGGCTGCTTGACAAGGCAGCTCAAAGGCTCAAAATGGCTCAGTTTCTCCCTCTCCGCACTTTTTGACCTGACTGATTCAGGGTCTCGAGCCGAGCGTCGAGGCTTAACTTACACTTACTTGACTTATCTTGTGAGCATAACGAGCATAGATCGAATTGCTTGACCTCTTTTGTTCTCACCTTATCCTCACTCTACTTGTTTTCGCTCTACAACATACCAATTCGTCTTTTGGACATTCAACACCATCTGGACTTCACCTCGAAGGGACCGCAAACCATCCTCGCTTGTTGCAATCTCTCATTTAGTTGCGAGACCCACCTCTTCTCCACTGCTTGAATCCCCGGCTCGAGGAGTTCGCTCGCTGGCTGCGTCTTCTATCGCTTTGCGCTCGCCAATCCTAGCTCATCTCGTCAACGAGTCAAGTCGCACGTTCGAACCGTATTATAAGCAAGTTTGTGATCGCAGTTCCACGATCACAGGATAGCGAGCGAACGCAGTGAATTGGTGTGAGCCGCAACGAAGCGTCACATCCCAGCATCTAGCTTCGCTCCGGCCTCAGGCTCGTCGTTGTTTGTCACGCGTAGTACTCGATACCGCCTCACACAAGGTATTGGCGGCCTCAGCCACGACACTTTCAGTACGCGGCGCCGACCGATCCGAAACGTCAGTCCCTCGGAGGCTCGAACCACCAAGAGAGCCAGGCTGGCATCCAACTCACCCAGCTCTCATCGGCCTCCTGGGCTCGGACAATCTAGCTCACCAAATCGGTCACCGCATCCCTCCTTGGCAAATCCTGACGCATCTTCTAACACCATGACGCAGAATGCTGTCTCGCACTCAAACGGCAGTTCCTCGAACGGCAAGTCGGGAGACACTGCGTCGTACGCGGAGTCAAGCATCAGATCCAGCAATGGTCATCGCAATGGCAAGATACCAGCTTCCTCCTTTGACGACTACGCTGAGTCCGCGGCTTTTACTCCGCTATTCTCGGGTAGCTCTATTGATCGCAGAGAGTTAGTCAAGCTCACGCTCCAGTCACTGCGAGAGATGGGATACGATTCGGCGGCCAAGGCACTCGAGACCGAGTCTGGTATCACACTCGAACATCCTTCCATCACAGCGTTTCGCACGGCAGTCTTGGGAGGTGATTGGCGAAATGCAGAGCGACTCCTGATCGACGGTCTCACCTATGCAGCTCGGCGCATCCAGGCAGCTCGTGGACAGAGCAGCGGCGACGCGTCCTTGCTAGAAGCACCTGCTTCTTCTTCGACCGCTGGCTCTTCATCTACCTCTCTGACAGCGACGTACGAATCGTCGAGTCAAGATCTCATCGATACGGTGCTGCGCAGACCCGACCAAGTCAGTCTCCGCTCGATTCGTTTCATGCTGCAAAAGCAGCGCTATCTTGAACTCCTCGAAGCAAGGCAGACCAAGAAGGCTCTCAATATCTTGCGTGAAAAACTCACTCCGCTGAGTCACGACACATCTCAGCTTCATCTACTGTCCAGCTTGGTCATCTCAGCATCTCCAGAACAGCTTCGTGCTCGAGCCAATTGGGATGGTGCAGATGGAGAGTCGAGGCGTCTGCTCATGATGGAGATCGAATCTGCCGTTTCGCCGCTGGTCATGATTCCGAGCCGACGTCTGCCCAAACTGCTCGAGCAAGCCCAAAGCTATCAGAAGCAACAAGATCCCTTCTTCAATCAGCCACATGGTGCACATTTTTCGCTTCTCACTGATCATCGTTCCGACAGATCTGTTTTCCCTTCCACTGTCTCGCGCACCATTCAAGATCATCACGATGAAGTCTGGTGCCTGTGCTTCTCCAACGACGGCACCAAACTTGCAACAGCAGGCAGAGACAAGACTGTCCTCATTTGGAGCGTTCAAGATGACTACAAGCTGTGGCAAAAATTCGTGCCTCTCTCCGACAACATCTCTTCTGTCTCCTGGTCGCCGAATGATCAACGCCTGCTCGTCGCTTCAGACGTGGATGTCACGCTCTGTAATCTCGAGACCGGCAGTATGATAACGTTGCGGGAACATACCCACACGGTCGCGAACGTAACTTGGCTTCCTGACGGCAGTGGCTTCGTGACCGGAGGTATGGACGGCAAGATCTTATACTGGGATATAGACGGCTATGCGCTGCACACCAAGAACACTTTCCCCTTCCGTGTTCTCTCGGTCGCTGCATCGCCCGATGGTGCTCATCTTATTGCAATTAGCCGACGCGAAGTTGCGCCGACCACGGTTCCCGGCTCAACGAGTCGAGTCACCGCTTTAAGCGTGTCCACCGCTTCCGACCATCTTAGCGAAAGCTCTTCCCCTTCCACCGCATCAACAGGCTTTGGGCACGACTTTGGGTCGCCTGCTGATTTGGGCGGAGGCTCACGTGTCATGGGCTCGGAAAGGCATCGCATCCATTTCTTCAACCTGCGAACCCGCGAGGAGCTTGGTTCGATCTATCTGCGAGAAGAAGTCGTCAGCCTGGCCGTAAGCCGTGACTCACAGTATGCGCTCATCAATGTTCGACCCAGCGAGCTGCAGATGTGGGATATCCGGCGTCAAACGCTGGTCAGACGCTTCAACGGTCACAAGCTGACCGAGCATGTCATCGGTTGCGGTTTTGGCGGTATTGACGAGAACTTCGTCATATCCGGCAGCGAGGATGCCAAGGTCTACGTCTGGCATCGTGCCACGGGCCGCCTCATCGAGACGCTGACAGGTCATGGAAGCGGCACTGTGAATGGTGTAGCATGGCATCCCAAGGATCCGCTGACGATTGCTTCGTGTGGCGACGACCATACTGTGCGGATCTGGCGTCCAGGAGGAAGACCGTCCACGTCTTTTGCTGTCAAGGTGGAAGACACAGTGCCTGCCTCGGATGACTCCGAGATGAGTAGCGCAGCAAATCCCTTCCCTTGGAGCTATTCAGACCCGTCTAGTGGAGGAGAGGTTGATATGATGCGCTCAGTGCATGAAGCTATGGACGAAGAGGAAGAAGATGATGATGTGAAGACGCCGTCACCGGAACTGTGATGGCTTCATCGTCGGCTCCAACCTCAGCCCCTCGTCTTTCGTTGACATTCTCATTCCGTCAACCTGAAGCCCTATTCGTTAGCAAATTCTACATCAAATTTTTTTTTTCCCGGTCCTCATATGTCTTGCTGCGTTCAATGATACGCCGAGCACCTCTGCACCTCTTCCCCTCTCCGGTCATTTGTCGAACAGTTCATTCCTGAAACCAGTCCCTATTCCCGATACCTTTCTTGTACCTTTGCAGCATCGCATATCCACATAGTCTTAATTCTTTGTCGAAATCTCCAGTCAGACCTCAGCTTTCAAAACATTCGGCATTACATTGACGTAGATTAGTGATGGCGAAGCATAGACTGAGTTGCTTCTGAATTGCAAAAGAGCTGCGAGGCTCGTGAGCCCGATCGGTGAGCAAATCCCGATTCCCGAAATGGCGCTTGTGTGTGTGTTTGTGCGGAATCTGCGGAACGCGAAGAAAAAGTGAAATCGACCTGAGCTTTGACCAACACAACACTCCATCATCATCTCTCTTGAACATCATCTTCTTCATCATCGACTTCACGTGCAGCAAAACATTTGTACACCAGCTTGCTATCGACCTATAGAGCATTCTCTCAAAGACGTACGCAGGCTTCGCGTCAACAAATAGCATTGCCCGAACGCTGGCTCCGGTGTGGCCAGCACGATCGACATCATGTTCACCTCACCATCCAAAGCTAGAGACGTGCGATCGTCGACGCCTCTCGCTGGCATCAGCGCTGGTGCTTCACGATCAAATCATCGCTCTTCTCGAGCCGGAACTGCTGTCTTTGGTGCTCATGATCCTATTTCTCCACCTTCGTTCCTTTCTCCCTCGACTTTTCGACGGGGCGATACTCCAAACAATGCTCGCAACGATTTGGCTGGTGATGTTTCTTCCAGCTCACTCTTTCTCTCAAACAACAACAGCAGCAGCGGTGGTGGTGGTGCTGCTTCTCGACCTAGGACCTTCCGATCTCGTCCTCGACCTTCTTCAATGCTAGCTGCTCCCGGACCCAATGCTTCGCTCTTAAGTCCAAGCAGTGTCTTTGAAAGAGAAGCCAGTGTCATCAGTGATGATGCAGAGATGCGATCTGTTGCCGATACTGTTCATTCTACGTCTGGATATCCTCGTCGAACACCTCTACCCGGCACCGTCTCTGCTGCGATAACGCATCTTGAAGAAGGCACAGTATTACTTGGAGATAAATACCTCCATGTATCTTCCTACTCACGACTCCCCACCGAAGTCCTAGATGTTCTTTCCGAGGCGGATTTATATATTGATGCTTTCACAGGTCATCTTGATACCGAGACTGGCTATGCGATTTTGGTTTCGCATACACAGTGTTTTGTATGGAATTACGGAAGTAGAGGTGTTCCAACTTGTTTCGTTTTCCCTGTACCGGAATATGAAAGTGCAAGTATGGTTGGTGGGGCTAATGACCTTCCTCATGCATGCTTTGTGCCGAGAGGAGGAGGAGGCGGAGGGAGGGAACCAGCATTGCTATTGGTGACTCCTGATGGAAAAGGATGTTTGTGGGAAGGAATTTCTAGTTCATTAGCCAGGACCGATAGAGCTCAACGTATCTCGACCCCACTCAATTCCGGTTCGGGTGGAGAGACAATTGTTAAGATGGACAGGCTTGACGAATCAACGGTGGTGTTAGCTACGAGTCAGAGTAGATTGATGAGAGTAAGTATTGGTAGTAGGGCCGGAGTACTTCAAGCTGAGGTTAGGGGCTTCAATCAACCGAGGGGGTTATTGGGAAGATTGTTTGGATCTGGATCTGCTATGGGCTCTACCAACGATCAAATTTCCGGTATTGCCATTGCATCTGTGCAAGCTGGCAGACAAGGAAGAGATGTATACGCGATCGGGAAACGAACGCTTCAGAGGTGGCAAGTATTAGAATCAGGCTCTGAACGATTACTTGCAGAACAAGATATACAACAAGTTATTGCTTCATCCGTTCTACAACTTTCCGATGAGAGATACAGTGCAGCTCAATCACTTGCATTCGAAGTGCTGGATGGAGCTGTTCAATCGGATGGAAAGTTAGTTTTGCTCTATTCGCAGAGTAAAGCTGAACACGAACCGCTTGTTTATGGGTTGGCGGTATTGGATTCGGTTAGAGATGCTGGATCTTTTGTTGTTGCCAAGATTTTTAAGATTGAATATGGCAATTATGCTGATCCAAGGCCTTATGCGATTCCGACTCTCAGTATGCCGAGAGGCGGACCAGCAGCATTTGTTGTGTTTGCGGATACTGTTGTAGCCAAGCAACTAGAAAAAGGTTGTGAAGAATTTGAAGAGGTTATTAAGTTGAAAGATGATGTTAGGAACAGATTCATCGGTAGTGGATGTGATTCGATTTCAATTGGAATTGAAGGCGAGAATTCTGTTGCTGCTCTTTCACTTATCTCTGCTACTTCAGGATCCTTATTAATCGAAACGAATATGGGTGAAATTCGAACTCGATGCAACAGTCATACTTCTCTTATTGATCAAAATCGTGCCGATACAGAATTACTCAAAGGAAAGATTGAACAAGCTCTATACTATTCTGAATCTCCACTTAATCCTCTTACCTTTCATTTGCCACAAAAATTGCAAGGAACTTTGTATACGGCTTGCGAGGAATTAAGTTGGGAATTGATGAGATTTTGTAATCCGATAGTGGAAAAAGTTGTTCCTTCGGTGGATTTAAGGATGGCTTTGAAGGATAGGAGTGGGAAGTTAAAGTTTATGATTAAGTTTATTGCGATTTGTGGACATTTGGAGAAATTGCCACAGACTAGTAAGAGGAGGTTGAGAGGGGATGCGGAATTGAGTGCTGCGATGGAAGGATTGTGGGGATTTATGAATGATGTTTATTCGCAGGCTCAAGGAGGAGGAGGAGAGAGAGGTGGGTTGTTAGGGAGAGCTTTGGAAGAGGTAATGGTAGAGCAAGGTTTAGGTGGTGAGGATACGGTTAGAAGGTTTTTTAGAGGTAGAGGGGCGGAATTGATTATGAGGGTTTTTGAGAAGTTAATCAAGGTTTGTAAAGAAGTAGGAGAAAAAGGGGTAAAGGAGAGGAGTAGAGCTGGTATTGAATTGAATCGTATTGTTCTTTCGGCTTTCCGGGCTGCTTTGAGGTACAGGAAAGAATATGGTGGGTTATATGGTATTTCAGAAGAAGAAGGGAGTGGGGTGTATGAATCTTGGACAGCAAAAGAAACAAGTCTACACTTATTGGAATCACTTTTCTCTCTCACTCTCAACCTAATTCCCGAACGAAGTCGAGAATTTGGATCTTCTATCGATTCAACTTCTTCTTCTTCGTCGGAGAACCTCGAAGCCAAAAATCAATCTGAACTCAAAGCCCAACTTTGTTCTCTTTCAGAAATAGCACTTGCTTGCTATGCTGAACGATTGCACTACCTTACCTCTGCTAGTATTTCTCTTTCTTCTGGTTCTGGTGGAGTAGGAGGAGAAACAAGTGGGATTGAAAGAGAATTGATTGTTTTCAAAACGACTTATGGTAGGATTAGACCTATGTTAATCAAGCCTTTGGTTGGAATTGGAAGAAGTGATAAAGCTTTTATTCTTGCAGAGCAGTATGAAGATTTTAGGACACTTGTGGAATTGAGTAACGAGCCAAAGTTGTATTCGGAAGTTAGGATAGATGGGTATTTGGAGAGGTATAAGGAAGATTTTGCGTTCGAGTTGTATGGGTGGTATCTAGAAACTGATCAACCAAGGGTTTTGTTAACGCAGAAGAGGGAGTATGATGGAATGGTATCTGCTTTCTTAGATCAGGAACGGGGGAGTGACAGAGGAAAGGGTAGGGATCGACTTGGGTGGATCCATGATTTGGCTTTACAAAAATATGATATTGCCAGTGGAAAATTGGAAAAGTTAGCATTGAATGAAAGAATGTTAGCCCAAAGAAAGATGATGTTATCAATGTCTAAATTGGGATATCTTTCAACATTAGGATTGGAAGATGTACAGACGATTGGAGTTCAAAAACAGGTTGAATTTTTTGATGATCATTTAGATTTAATTGCTGTTCAAGAAAGTCTTGTTGCTACTTGGGAAAATGCACTTGGATCTTTACCTTTCGAATTACCTTCAGTAGGAACAAGAGAAGCAAATGATTTAGCGATTAGGGTTGTAGATACAATTGCTACTCGTCTTGTTGAATATCCTGGGTATAGACAACATTATGTTGATCTTGTTCAAAGGTTACTTTTTCAAGGAGAATATTTGGGATCTGAGGATTTGATTGATTTACTTACGCTTAAAGATGCTCCTCCTACGCAATTGGAAGATTTTGCAACAGCGATTAAGGTGTTGGTTAGAGCTAAGGATGTTACAAAGCAGAGGGGGGAGGCTGCATTGAAGGGGATTTGGAGAAGAGCAGTTGTAAGAGATGATTGGGTAGGTTTGAGTGAGACTAGTGGAGTTTCGGATGAAGTGGTTTGGAGAGATTTGAAAAGTACTGCGCTGTGGGTGGTTCTTGGAGAAGTGGTTGGGGATGAAGGGAATAAGGATGCTTGGATGGATGTTCAAGATTTGGTGAAGGAGACAAGTGTGGGAGGAATGGATGAGGAGGGAGAGGAAGGTGTGATGAGGAAGTTGTTAGAAGCGAGATTCACGGATGCTCCGGATCATTTCATTTCGTTGTTGATGGAGGATTATGAGAAGGAGGTGGCTACTGTGGCTGGGTTCTTGGATGATTCTGATTTGCCAAGGTTGGCAGCTGAGTTAGCGGGACAGGCTGCACAGGAGGCGATGATGCACGGTGATCAGACGGCCATGAGGGGAGAGGAGGAGGAGGCGAGCGTGGTAGATGATAGTATGCTCATTGAGTAACTGTGTTTGCTCAGCGGTACGGCATGCATACACACTCAAAATGATAGCGGTGTCAGCAGACCCAATGTAAGCTCAAGAGAATGACATTTGTACCAAAGTCTCTGAACGCTTTTGTTTGTGCTTGATATTATTGTGACTAGAGCGGAGTGGTGATTGAGATGCAATGGCGACAGATGTCGCAGGATGGTTCGAATCGGAGCTTTGTTGAAACTTGCGTGGGTAAGCGAGCAGAACGTCAAACATGAGGCAACCTCTCCGCCGCTTCCTGGAATACAGCAATCCCCTGCTCCTCCGCCTTGATGACGACTTGGTCCAGGTCTCGTAACCATGCCTGTACGAATCTTTTCTCTGGTCCTGTGAGCTCGTGAGGTGGTCTTACAGGCATTCCTGTCGCACATGATACGGGACGTAATGGAATTGGATGAAGCACAGTCAGTATTCAAAAGCTGTCCTCGGGCCATCCTCTTTCTTGTCGGCATCCTATGAAGGAAGATGTGGAAGGTGTAGACCATCAACTCACCTGAATAGTCCCGAATGTAGTTGTGCCTTACACCGTGATCGAAGCGTTCCCTCCATTCTCTGAGCTCTTCGTCGGTCATGACAGGCGCCAGTACATCCAAGGTATGGGGTGGAGGAGGTGAATAAGGCTTCGGCTTCTTGAATCGAGCAAAGAATCTACTGAGTGCAGATCGACTGCTGCTCGACCCGTCGTTCTTGCCTGCCTCAACCGTCTGCGTGAGTAGGACCAGGCAGACACACAAGCTGCCGAAGGCAGATAGACGGGATAAGCGCATGTTTGAAGGCTTGGTGGTGCGGCCTTTATGTGTTGCAATGGAACCAGCGCGGCTGTTGGCGAACCAGGGCGAATCGAAATGTCGATGACAGGGCAAAAGACGAGATGAGAGGTCAAGATGAAGAATCTCGTTGTTTGGTGGGAAGAAAGATTGATGTGTTGTCAGCAGGGCAAAGCCCTATTTATCTCTTCTTCCATTCATTCTTCATCTTTGCATGAGGCGGTGGTATGCTATTATTAGGAAGCCACGACAGGAGAGAGAGGTGGGCGAAAGGGGCATATGCAGGTATAGTTGACGGACACTTGACGCCTTTTGCAGTGTCGCCCGTTGAGGCTGGGAGATCAGCCGGTGACAGCGTGAGATCACCGCCATGAAGGAGCTTCTTTTTCGACCCTTTTCGTGTCACTGGAGCAGGAATGAGCGTGGGAACGAATCGTCTGGAAATTCATTTGCGAACTAGCAAGTATCGAAGCTCGCACGCAATGCTTGGCGTGGGGGAGCAAGCTCCGGCGGTTACAATGAGTTCTTTGCTCCCATGATATGTCCGCATATGAAATGCCGTCTACCCTTCAGTCCGCTCGAGCTGACTATCGCAGATACAGTAGCTACAGTATAGAGCCTATACCTTAACGTCTTCGGAGATGGCAGCTTGAGGCGCTACGACGATAGAAAAGCTCATAATCCGTGTGCTCTGAGCGAACGCTGTAGACTCATGCTCGAGGTGGCAGTGAAGCCGGAACTTCCGTCCGTCTGTTTAAATCAATGAGGGACCAAGTCTCCCCTGTCGAGGATGAGCGTCTCAATCGGCAAACACGGTATTCGAACAAGGGCTGGGAGATTGAACGCAGGCATGCGGTGAGATTTGCTTGTCGACCGTTGCATCCGATATGAAGCGAAATGGTTGTGCGCACTCCGAGCGACCGGAAGTTGCCTTCCGGTATACTCTGCCAATGATGGCTTTCATATCGAAGTTGAGTATCTCCGATGACCACGAAACATTGGCTAGCTTGAGGAGATAGAGCAGGCGACTGCCATGTTGGTTTCGAGCTTTTACAAGAGGCCGTCATTTATATGTATGGCGTCGTCTTGGCTGAGATGGCCGATCAAAGATTGTAATCACTAAGTTACGATGAACAAGGTGATGCAGGCTCTCTTGGTCAGTGGTCAAGATGCGGATCGCAGCCGTAACGTATGTATGTGGGTTGCTGTAGCCAAAAGCGGACATTGTCCGGTCAATGGTGGCCGGGATGAAGTGGGTTCGTCCGGATGCTGAGCAATTCTTTCAAAGGACAAAAGTCAAGACTGCCCCACCGTTTCGACAGCCTTGAGCCGGCGTAGCAATCTTGTCCTGTGACCCAGATCAGATTGTCTCACGCCGCACTCCACTACCGACCTCGCTGGGACACTTGTGACCAGTGATGAAATTGGTGTGATGTTCCAAAGGCAGACGAAGCAAAGTCGACTGTGGCGTGTGACTGTTCGAGAGCCATCTGAACGTCAGGCTCGGCATATGCGACATATTTAAAGCCGAAAGGCTCAGCTAGTGTCTCTTTTCACATCACACATGACACTCATACTTCACAAATCACGCCTTCATCGTACCCTTTCTTTTCGCTTTCCTTCCTTGATCGAAATGCCAAATCACATCACGGCACTTCACCGCTGTCTTTTGCCTTTGTGGCTGCTGCCGATATGCCTCGGCATAGTCGTACGTGCCATACCATTGCCAGCGGTTGTTGAACGACGGGTTATCCCGCCAACCATGGTGGTTGCCGACGTAGAGCGCAAAGCTGTCGAAGAGGTTCGCAATGCTTTCGAGCAGCTGTACTCAACAGGCTTTCTGAAAGAGTCAAGCCTTCACGAGAACCCGCTGGCACGAGAGCTACGATCGCCAGCTCAGGACAGCATGTTGAGGCCCAGGATTGACTACTATCTGCCGCCCGAGAATAACAGACGTGTCCGCGATCCGACGCGCAAGTCATACTCTGCCTGACCTTGATTGCGGCACTCGCCTCCCTTGCACCACGTTCCTTGTACATACGTTCTTGACTACAATCAAGCTCGAAGACTGTAATTGCTTGGGTGTGATGGTACAGAGAGAGCGGGCGCTGAGGAAATTGCCCCACTTGAAGTTGAAAAGTCGTGTCTGTATATTCAGCATTGTTTCGCTTCCTCCCACACCACCTATGCAGAAATACACCTCGCAACCACCGAGTCTTGTCCGAGCTGTGACAGTGGCCAAGATTTGCATGTCCGGGCTAGGACTATGGCGAGGATGACTTGTTGCGTATAGCGATACAAGGCATGTAGTCTACACCAATGCACCGGCCGGCGCAATTACGCATGGCGACAGCAATCTTCACACCTCTTACACTCGGAAACTTCACAACTACAGTATGTACAACCTCGTTCCGGATCGACTCGGGACCATGTTTCAGGGAACTGTCCCTTCATTGAAGCGCCCAGCAAACAGCCCTCGAGCGCAAGATACCGGAAGTGGGACTTTGCCTACCGGAGCCCGACGTTGCCTCGGAAGTGGGCCATATCACGCTCACAGTATACCGAACCATGACAACAAAGCTCGGCTTGATATACGAGCAAAGCAAAGAGATCGACCATTTACCGGCTCTCATACGACCAAATCCCACATCAACTGCAAGTAAAGACATAACTCGGCATGACCAGTCTCATTTACGGAAAGTTAGCACGGGTACTCTTCGGCTCCCACACATTCTACATTCTTGTGACGTAACGTTTGTGCTGGAGAGGTCGTACTAGAAGACTCGTACTCTTCAGAATGCTATTCTTGCGTCTATAAAAGGCTGGCAAGGCTGATCTTTTCCCTAAACTTTTAACTAAGCCCTCATCACTTTTTCTTCCAACAAGCAATCCTTCCATACTGCAATGCAACCTTTCAAGCTTCTTTTCCTTGCCGTCAACCTGGCTTTTCTTTTAGCCCAGATAGCAGGAGCAATCACTCTTAATGAAGCAGAGATCATCTGGAAAGATGGAATGCCGATTTCCACAGCCACCAAGCGGCTTCAAGTGCTTCTCAAAAGATTTGTCCAGGCAAGCCATGATGGTGAGTCGGCCTTCAAGCCACATGGAATTGGCTTCTTAGCTCTGGTTTCTGACGCCTCATTTCTGGTACATCCCATACCATCGACAGTCAACGCAGTGCCGTCTAACGCGCCAACGCACTTCATGGAGGACATGATCCGCAGTGGCAAAATTGGTGAGTGTTCGACGATCTACTCTTGAATCACAATTGTATTGCTGACGACGTTAGCGGGCGCTCGTATTTTTGATCACAGTGGAAGGAGGCGAGCCTATCACTGGCAAACACTTCAACGAGTGGTGGCCGAATTACAGAGAAGGCTATATCAATAATGCAGCCGCTTGGAATCAGGATTGGGCTATTCGGATGCAGCAAGAAGAACGTAGACATCGTGATGCGGAACGCTTCTTGGCGCAGTTCGAGCAAAACCGTCAAGGATGAGCGCGACATCTGTCTCCGCTCTTTCACGGAAGCTCAATGTCTACTGTGAGCGGAACGCGACTGTTCGTCTCTCAGAGTTGCACGGCTTCCGCATGCTCACATCTTGCCTTAGCCACTCTCGAGTCGATGTAGTGGTGTTAACAATCCCAAGTTGTTTCAAATGCGGTCTTCTTGTTTCGTATCTTAACTGTCGAACTAGAGTATACAAAGTCATTTCTGCGATTCTGAGACTGAATTTGAGCGGGTACTGACGGTCATAGTATTCGTGTGCGGGAAGGTGTGAGACACTCATTCCCGCTACGAAGCGGAAGAAGTGCTGTTTCAGCTCAACCTGAACGATCGATGCGGATAGGTAGACTTACCTTGACCTCCGTGTTTTGACGGAGACACATCCAAGCCTGTGTTGACTCGAATGCTGAAGCTTACGGCTCTATCCCGGCCTTGAACGGGTTGCTTAAGTCACACTCGAGCAGATCCATAACCTTGTTTGCTCTTTTGCTTCCGCAAGTCAATTCCGCACTGTTTGATCCCGCATCTTCGCTTACGCTGTTCGCAACACACTCTTGGATCAGCCTGAGCTGTCTCAAATTGCATAAAGACTCGACCATCCAGCGCTGAACCAACCAGACTCCAACTTCCCCAATCAACTTTGTCAAGAAAAGTTAAGTATTCCCTCGCTTTCAAAAGGTTCCATCTACCAACCAGCTTCAAACAGAAGCATACCATAAACCGTCGCACAGCTACTATATCATTTCGATTCGACTCATCCACTCTCCGTAACATGGTCGAGAAGAAAAGACGAAGCTCCGCTTTCAGGAGCTCCAGAAATCTCATCACCTCTGGAAGATCATCGACGAGTATTGTCAGAACACCTCCTAAAGGTCTGACTTATTTCAGTGGAAATGACAGTTCCATCGACGTAGACTATTGGATGCAGCGATTTGAACGTTCACTTCTAGAAAAGTCCTGGCACAACGACGACGAACGCACTGCCAGGTATCTGGGGACTTACATGATCGAAGACGCCTACCACTGGTTTCACGCCCAGCAACACTGGATTCGGACTTCGTTCAAGATTCTCAAGCCCGCTTTCATCGCTCGATTCTCGAAGTCCACCATGCAAGAGTCAGCATCGGTCAGGTTCCGAAAGTTCGAGGACCATATCACCCCTCCTTTATCAGTAGAGGACGCACAGCCCGGAGATGTATTCTGGGAATGGCTCAACGTGCTGGGAGACTTGGCTGATCAAATTAGCGAAACAGAAATTGCCCCTTCTGTCCTCACTGGTAAAGCCCTCAATGCTCTGCCTAAGCCTTTGCAGGCAGCACTGGGCAGGAAGAAAATCGGATCGGTGTCGCAGCTGATTGCAGCATGCGAGAATCTTGTTCATGATCGCTACAAGCAGATGCTGAGAAAACATCTAGAGCAGTTTTCTCATGAGGAGGAAGTCCATGAACTCAGATCCATCATTGAGGAACTGAGGCGCAAGATGAAGGATGACGACAGCAGACGCTTTGAAGAGCTGTAAGAGTATAGCCAAACGGAGTCACGCCACAACTGTCGCTCAAATCAGAACGTCGGTGACTCTATCCCGTATCCGCCTTGTCCAAAAGATCAAAATGAACAGCAAGAGATGAGCGCTTAAGTAGAACAAAGAATAACACACAAGTATCAATGCCGTTTCATAGACCTCGGCAATCCTCTCAATCAGTAGACCACGACCTTTACCGTCTATCACACAGCCCAGCCCATTACAGCTATCCATCACCAATTCATCATTGCAAGGATTCCAGGGACGCGCCTAGCGGAGGGGACAACGTTGTTTTAAAAGCAGTGTACGGCAACTTCTCATTATCGAAGACAGTGTCAGATGAAATCAGTATTAGCGCCGTCCGCCGATCCTCCCATCGTCAGGATCAAACGGCTTTCTTCCGCCAGTCACGGACCCGCTTGCGTGCGTGATACCAAGGGCCCCCCAAAGGAGATGCGACCGAAGTTTGCCCTGTTCCACATCATTTAATACGATTGCTGAAGGTGGGTTGTTGCCCACATGGTGTTTTGGTGGCAAGAGGAGGACGCTGTTGTGCACAATATCATTGTGTTTGCTCGCCGACCTAATGGTCTGCCACTGGCCTTGTGAATCTGCACTTGGCCCACCGTTGCTCTTGGCGTAGCCCACCTAGTGCGCAATCAAGACGCTTGTGGCGAAGTACAGCAGCTCGCGGCCAGTTGCGACTCAGCATCGATTCGCCCCTGACATATTGTTCCTGTAGGTTTGGCCCACACTACGGATCCTTGAGAAGTTCCCAACTTCCCCTCCTTCCCTCCCTCCTCAACGTCGTCTAACACTCATCGTACGAAATTCTATCAGCGACACTATGCAAATCCTCAGGGCAATCATCCTCGCCGCGCTTCTTGCAGCCTTGATGACTCAAGCGTTGCCTCTTGGCGGGCTTGGATCGATCGTCGAAGCAGGCGAGACGAGCGCCAGAGAGTTCCTCCCTTCTGGCGAGCTGCTCTCCACGGATATTATCATGGGTGCCGGTCGCCCGGCTACGATGGCTGACAAGAATGCCTTCATTCGGAGTGTTACGAATGGTAAGCCCAACCTTCTGCACGATATGCCCTTACTTGTTCTTGTGCCAGTGTACTGACTGTGTCCATTCCTTAATTGCTTCCAGGTGGCAATCCGAAGAACAGAAAATGGGAGGAGAAATTCTGGAAGTTCCATGCCCAAAGACATGATGGTAAGTGTGAAAGATCACGTTCACCTCTTCATTGGTACAGACCTTCGTTGCTGACATGTTGCATTTCACACTTTCACTCTGTGCTTATCTCTTCAGATCCGAGTCATTTCGTAACAGGAGAACAGTGGAACACCTACCGAAACTAAAAGCTCAGAGATGACCAGCTGAAGAGAGCAAAGCTCAACAGCATCAAGGACAAGATCAAGGACAAGATCAAGTTCTGGGGGTGATCGAGTCTTTTGACTGTGGTCGGGAAGAACAAAATGGTTGTATGACTGTCCTTCTATCGTGCTCAACGGCGTAGTAGAGGTCTATTGACCAGCACCCTTTCAAAACACGCCATGTGTCCCGACTTAAGGTTGGTATGCTTGCTAAGTCTCCGCTTTACTCCCCTACTATCATCCTTACGTTTGTTTGCCTCCTATGCATCCGAAATGTCAAGCTTGCCCTATCAACAAATCGTGGAAGTCACCGTGTGTGCATTGACTCGTGAAGAGCCGTAGCGCTGAGCCTGTGCAAAGCTCATCAAGTGCCCCTGAGGTCTTTGATGTCGATCCTGAGTCGAAAGCGCCCACCACTTCCAGTAGCTTTTCTGACGCAAAAAATGACAATTGACCCACCGTATCTGACTGGTGGCGACTGTTGCACTCGAAGGATGCATTCGCCCGCATACAGTATGCCATACTGGACCTCCTTCGTGCCGCCTCCTGACGGTTCTTCAACGGTGCCTGAGCAGAGGGACCCATGAGGGTGTGTTTGCTCATCTCGTTCAGACACGTGGGCTCACCCGAGACGCCAAAAATATTAAAAGAGATGGCTCCAGCTGCCTCTCAGCCCAACTGATCTTACTTTTGAGATAGCTCACTCTAGCTTCCGATCCCAGCATGCAGCTCCTCAAAGTGTCGTTCGCCCTTGCTCTTGCGGTCTCTTTCGCTGAGATAGCTAAGGCTGGCAGAATTGATGGTGCAATCGTATACGGCGCTCAAGACTTTGAGAGATTTCTCAGAGACGTAGGACGTGAGTTGTTACGCTAGGGCTTTTGGTTGGTCTCCTTTCTACTCATATCTGACGGCCACCTTTCTTCCTGATACGAGCAGCGAACGAAGAAAATCTCGCCAGGGACTTTTGGGATTTTCTTGGAAGGCATCGTATACGTAAGCACACCCGACTTTCACTGAGCCTGTATTAGATTGAATTGTTACTGACTCATTTCTGCCTTACACACGTCTGATATAGAAAATGAAAGGGAGGTCAATGGTAATCACTGGAATGCTTATCGTCTTCGCAGGTTAGCCAAAATGCAAGAAGCTGCACGACAGCAGCGTGAGCGGGAGTGGGAAGAGTATCGAAGGTCGGAAGAGGAGTTCGAGTTACAGAGACAGAAAGAGCAAGAGGAGGCTCAGGAGGCATCTCGTCGACGTGATTGGTTCAATAAAGGCTTCTTCGGGAGAGGTGGTTGAGCAGTTGGTCAGGCTCACCCTGCTCTATTGGCGTTCCACATTCCGGCGGCTCGCAGGTTCACTCGCAACTCGTTGCAACTGCATTTAAGCACCTGTTTAGTTCTTCGCACTTCGCTCTCAATATGACCTGCTACTGTGATACAGTACATGCTGTGGCACAAGAGAGTGAGCCCCCTGAACGTGTGCTCTTTGTCTGACAGGCTTGCTGATGAGAATTGGGGCTGCGGCGTGAAACTTGACAACCGACCCACCGTATTTGATTGGTGGCGACTCTTGCACTTGACGCCAATGTTCGCCGCCACAATTGATCTTATACCTACTTCATGCCGCCGCCACACAATTCATCAACGGTGCCTGAGCTCCAGAACTTTTAAGGGTGCTTACTCGTCTCGACCAGACAAGACACGTAGGCACGTTTCAAAAACGCAAAGTATAAAGATAGCGACCACAGCTGCTCCCTTCCAACGAATGTCCTTACTTTCACAAAGATCCACCCTCCTTGCTTCAAGTCCAGCATGCAGTTCCTCAAAGTATCGTTCGCCCTTGCCATTGCAACTTGCTTCGTATATGTAGCTCAAGCTGGCAGAGCCGATGGTGCGCGCGTATTAGGCCCTAGAGGCATTAAGAAAAAAGATGACGGAGGTAAGTTGTTTTATCAGTGCTCTCGGTTGGTCCTCTCTTGATGCTTCTCTGACGTTCATCTTCCCTCTTTAACCGAGCAGCAATCGGCGGCAGCGATAATAGTCAACAATGTCGCACAAACAACGACTGCCCTGCGCCTCAATTGTGCTGTTCCTTGGGGTAAGTTCCATTACGTTCTTATGTCTCACAGCTGAGCATCCTGACTGAATCATATATCACTGTTTCGTTGTTTTGACTTCTGCAAGACTTCCGGGCGTTGCTGTTTGCCAGAACCAATGCACTCCAAGACGCAAGTCCTCGGCCCATTAGTGCTAGCGCTTCTTCTCGCTTTGCTTGAACTATGGTGCAGGGTCACATCCTTCACTCTTCCCTGTATCTAAATCCGATTCGTTTTGGTTCCACTGGTTCACGGGTATTCCAATCCAAACTTCTTGCGATTCACCATCATCTTGAGGCATACGAGTGTTCGGCAAGTGTGTCTTTGCTGAAGATCCTTAGATTGCCACTCATCTTGCGGAGCCGCCAAATTTGTGTGACGAGCCATGATGTTCACTCTTGCTAAGTCGAAAATAACGCAGTGTTGACAGGCAGTGGGGACCCTTTAACTTATCGCGTGTTGTAATCGAGTCTCGATTCGCCCCACACTCCGTTGTTCCAGATCATGTGGGAAGGGCGCCGCTTGTTGCAGTCGAGTTGTTTGGTGGGATTGAATTCGTGAATTTGCTTGGCGGTGGGAATTGTGGTGGTGTTTACTGGCGATGTCAAGCGACTTTCGAAGACTTTGGTAAAATTTTTCCCATAGAGGTCTGGAAGTCTCCCTTTCTCGTATGATTCACACAGAGTGATGGTTTTCCAAGCGAGAATTGAACCTTCTCCTTGGGAACAGTCAGGAATCTATCGCTCGGTATTCCTTTGAACTGAGCTCGTCCCCTTGTGAGACTATATATGAGCGATTTCTTTCAAAATTTGCCATCCTTCCCTCCCGCTCATCCCCAATCGTCTCCAAGCCTGAACAATGAGACTCCTTCCCACCATCCTTCTCTTGACACTCCTTGCAACCCTTTGTGTTGCACCACCGCCACCATCCCGACTTTCAACAGTAGCTCAACAATTCCAATCCCAAACCCACCTTCTCCAACAATTCGTCAAAGACCTCTACCCCTCAAACACACATCAACAAAAGAAAGCCATAGTAACACTTCGATATCTCACTCAAGCTGACGAATGGAGTCGAAATGATCATTTTATTCCACTCAATGACTATCTTCGTTCTGGAGGATTCAAGCTCAATCCACACACTCTGACATCTATTACTGTCCCAGATGTTCATGCACACTTGCTAGGCGGTGCAAGTATTGATCATCCTCGTCTTCTTCAACCTGCTTTGGATACGTTGATTGATAGACATTATAAAGAAGCTAAGAGGATATTTGATGGGGACCAGCTGATGGAAGAAACGAGGTATTTGGGTAATAGACAGTATCAGATTCCTGTAGCACCTGTTTTCAAAGGTTTGAGACCGATATCGAACGAACAGATGGAACAGGCTTGGTTCGATTGGAAGACAAGAGGAGAGGTTAATGCTTCCGGAGAAAGCAGTGGAAAGAACAATGCAGCAGGTAGAGTCAAAGCATTTTTCGGTTTTGGTAGAAAGTCAAACTAATCTACACACTCTTTCTCGCATAAAATTGGTGAGAACAAGCATGACATTGCACAGATAAAACAACTTAGGGTATAAAAACTACATCACTTCAATCCTAACCCTCCGCCCCTTGATTCTGAATCCTCCTCCTTCTAACATCAATCTTCTTACTATCCTCTCTACCTTGCTCAAAAGCCGCTCTGTCCTTCTTGTACGTACTTTTGGCTCTCTTCTTCAACTTCAATCCTGAATGTTGACTGGCTAGATAGTCATCTGCAATTTTTTCTGCATCTTGTCTGAACTGGATTAGTTGGTTACTGGATTGCCAATTCGCTCCTGCATCTGCATCTGCACTATCTTCCTCTTTGATGGTGGGCTTGGATCTGATGTGAGGTTTGACGTCAAGAGAGTCGTCGGCGGTAAGGTCAATGATGTCGCCTTCGAGTGCTTCGTCAAAGGTTGGTTTGACATCTTCGTCATCTGGATCTGCGAGGTCGTTGTGGATATCGTAGAATTGATCAGTGACCTCGTCGTCAGAATTGTGATCGTCGGCGTAGTGGTCGTCGTTGCCGAAGGAATTGTTCCATCTGGTGTAGCCGTGATCCTCCAGATTGTCTTGCGATGCCGAACGTTTCAGACCATTCCTGAAGGGCTTAACATCTTCTTCATCTACCGCATCCTCTAGTTTGACATTGCGAGATTGCGAAGGAGTTGCACGCCGCTCTTCTTGCTCTGATTTGGTATTCGGCTCGGATTTTACGAGTGGATCTTTGAGTCTATCTTTCTCCTTCTTGACTTGTTTTTGCTCCTCTTTCTCCGCATCTCGTAACCTCTTCTTCTCTCCCTCAATCGCTAATCGCATCTCTTCCTTCTTCTCTGCTTTCGCCAGTGCAATCAAGCCCGCTGCAACACCCTGACAATAGCTGTTACCTCCCGTCTTGCCCTTGACCAACCCTTTCTTCCTCTTCTCCGCGACCCAAGTCAATACTTGATTATGCACCATCTCGAAAGCATACGCAGCAGCCACGGTATTCACCGCTAAGCCATAGAACGTCCAACTTAGCTTGGTCCTATTTGCGTAGCTGGTACTGTACGCTTTGACGTCGAAGAACAGATTGACTGCAATGGCAACCTGATTAACCCAACTCTCATTTCTCGGAGCGGACTTTGTTTGGGAGACAATCTCGACAATGGACATGCCGGCATGGGCCTGTTGCGATTCAGGAGCTGACGAAGAGAGAATGTCGGCCTGTGTGAGGTTGCACGAGGACATGAGGCGGGTGGCTAGACGGAGAGCCTGTTGCGCTTCAGCTTCACCTGTGGCGGGATGTTGAGCGAGTGCTAGAGATTTGGTTATTCGAGAAAGAATGCCAGCGCTGACACCGTTCAGCTTGGCCTCAGATTCATTGACAGAACTGGAACTGGCGCCATCTGTGGCGAGGGTCACGATTTGAGCTATCGCGTAGAGTTTTGCTGTTGCTGGTTCAGATGGTGATCGTGCCTTTTTTGGGGCGGCTCGACGACGAGCAGAGCTGCCTTGGAAGTCATCGTCTGATTCGGAGGAATCGTTTTCGCCATCGTCATCGTTCGTGGGCTTGATAGCAGCTTTTCGAGCTCTTTTGAGCGGCTTGGATGGGGCAGATGGACTACCTGTCTCTTCTGGATCCGAATCGCAGAGATCGATAATGCCCTTGTCGAAGAAGGGCTCGGGCTTGATCTTGGGTTTGACATCTTGGTCCAACCTGGAAGGCCCGGCCAGACTTGCACCCACTCGCTGACGCACTGGCATGACGATACAGAACTGACGGCTGTGGCACTGACCAGCGCTTGAGTTGGTGATGGTGGTGGAGAAGTGAGTTGACTCACATTGAAAATGAATGCTGAGTCGGTGGTCGGCTGGTGAAAGTGAGTGTGACTGTCTGTAGGTTTTGTTAGTGTTGGACTTTTGTGTTGTTCTTGTTCTTCGCAATCTCGCGCGCTTACGCGCCGTGTAAAGTGGTGATTTTCTCAGCACCGCAATCGATATCTCTGAGATTTCAATCGCTCTATGAGAACTTGGGTGTCATTCATCCTCGGCCAATTCTCTACCCAGCACCGTCATCTCAAAAGCGAATGTCAAGTGTGTTTGGAGGCTCCTTATTACCAGTCAGATGGACATGCGAAGAAAGCTATCGTTGAGGGTTCTCATTGATTAATGGTGGAGCTGGAAAACCTGAAGCTCACAGGTCAACAACGCTCATCACTCGATGGTTTTCGCAACAGCTGCTCGGACTCAAAGATCATTGTGAAAGTGTGTCTGCGTTACGATTGCATCGAGATGCGAACACGATATCATAACTTAATAATGGACTTATTATCTGCCAAGGGCAGATCGGTCTCTTCATCACCGCTGAAGCTAAGCGGTAATCGAGCAATGTTGCGAACGCAGCACTCAAGCATCATCACCGCCATCTTCCACAGTGGCCGTCTTGGATGCGGGCGCAGAGGGAGCGGTGGCCTCAGTGGGTGCTCCCGACGATTCTTTCTCTGCTTGTGTTGTTGCTGCTGCAGGTGCCGATGCTCCTGATTTCGCCTCCCCATCTGCCTGAACCTGTCCCTGTGCTTGTGCCTGTGCCATAGCCTGTTGTTGCAGAGCCTGTAATTGGGCTCTTGCCTCCATCAACATTGCTGCTTGTTGAGGTGGAAGGTTAGGTGGTAGTGGTCCCTGCATCAAAGCCTGCAATTGCGCCGGATGAATTTGCATACCGTTAGGCAGCAACACACGTGCATCTGCTCCAGTTCCGGTCATCGGCAGACTGATACCAGGTCCATTAGGTCCAGGGCCTTGTCCATCTGTTGGGGGCATGGGTCCACCAGCTACACCAGGTCCTCCGGGTCCACCGGGTCCACCCTGAATCTCGATCTTAGTTCCAGGCGGCGTTACCAATGGCGGAAGCTCCACGGTCGGTTTCGGAACGGGTTTACCCTCATCCTCAAGCTTCTTGATCTCAGCAGCACGCTGACGCTGGATCTCGTAGTAAACCTCTTTGTGCTTCAAGTGTGCAACCATCTC
Organism: Ustilago xerochloae; assembly: GCA_928856705.1. Lineage (NCBI taxonomy): Eukaryota > Fungi > Basidiomycota > Ustilaginomycetes > Ustilaginales > Ustilaginaceae > Ustilago > Ustilago xerochloae. Next base: position 861,384 of record CAKMXT010000025.1, read on the forward strand.
GCTTGCTGTGGGGAAGATCAACTGGCCCCAGCCTTCGCGGAATGTATTGGCTTCCGATACGACGTCCAAAATCTCGGCTTCGAGCTCCTTCTCGGCAAGCGCAAATCTTGCCATGGTCTCGTCACCAATCGAGCCCTTCTGCAGTAAAGTACTGAGCGCTTGCTTGTCGTCGCGCATGCGCATGATACGGCGAACATCCGTCATAGCCCGGTTCAGCAATGCCGCCTTCAGCACAGCTTCGGGAGCCGCTGGATCCGCTGCGACTAGTGTCTGATAGATGTCTCGTGCTTCGTGGCCTTCGGGGAACCATGGCTGATACGACTTGGCAAGGTTGAGTGCTGATCTTCGTCGGTAAATGCGAGAGAACACCAGCATCGACACCACCAATGTGGCGACATAGCCGATCGGTACAAAGATGGAAAGCGCCATTTCCTGTGTCCGTTCTTTTCGCTTTACGAAGTAACGAAAGCGTCGGATCAAGCGCTGGTAATATCAACCTCGAGTATCTTTGGCGTCAGTGTCTCGCTGGAACCTTGACTCGGTGCGACTGCCTTTGTGTTCAGTCGTGTTTGGATGGTCTGGAAAATACTTGAACAAGCCTCTGCAGTTGCGAGACTGTAGTGAGGTCGTCTGTCCGCAATTGACGAGTCGAGTGCTGATGGTCGGGTCGCAAGCGTGGGTAGGAGGTTGCGTTCAGTATGGAAATGACATCTGAGAGGCCCTTGCACGACTGCAGGATTGAAATGTGACACGACGACAGCAAAGCTCCGAAGACCAATTCTTCTTCTCGCGCGAAAATGCGCTTTTACACGTGTCCCGCTGTCAAAAAGAGAAAATTTTGTGATTAACTTGTCACCTAAAGGCGATCTAACGCGCTCACATTATCACAATCGGCGGCTTGCTCTGGATTGCTACCATTGCTTGTGACCACAATCGAATAGAACAACAAGCACAAGAGGCAGGGGAAGAAGTTGATCTAAAATTCATTCTGATAGTGATACAAATGCAAATGCAAAGAGAACTGGGACGGAATGCTGAACAAAAAAGGTGAAACAAAAGTAATTGATTGGGTGTTGTCACGCCTTGCTGCGACCATTGCTGGTGGCAGCTGCAGCGTCTTTCTTCATTTGGATGAGCGCCTCCAACTCGTTGCACACTTCGGTCATCGTCGGGCGATTCTTGGGAGTATGATCCCACATGCGATCGAGCAGATCGACGATCTCGCCACCAAATTGACGACGGATGAAGCCTGTGTAAGGACGCTGCCGCTTCTGTCCGACGTCCTGATAGATCTGATGCTCGTTCATGCCTTGAAAAGGATACTTCTTCTCGGGCTGATGCCACTGTAGCGCCTCCCAGAACGTCATGGCAGCCGACCATACATCCACCTTTTCGTTGTAATGGGGCTTGGGCACCCACAATTCGACCGCTTGCCAATTGACAGTGCCAACCAGCGAGCGCATCATCGAACGGGAGGTGTTCTTGACCCGCGCCAGACCAAAGTCATTGATCTTGGCCGTTTTGCGTCGGGTGATGAGCACGTTGGTCGATTTGCAGTCGCGATGGATAATGGCCGGTGTACGCGTATGCAGATACTCGAGTCCTCGAGCCGTTTCAAGCAGGATGCGGAACACCTCAGCGTCAGGAGGAGCCGGCGTGTTGCGAATGTAGTCGAACAGATCGCCGTTGGAGCAGAGCTCACTGACAATCATGCACGGCACATGGCGAGGGTCTTCCGGGATGCTGACACCGATGAAACGCACAATGTTCTCATGACGCAAATCGCGGAGCAGACTGAGCTCCTTGATGTCCATCTCGGTGAGCTGATCACGGATATCGGCAATAGCTACCTTGTTCACCCGTGTCTTTGAGATTCGATACTTGCCAACGTAGACGTCCTTGAAGCCGCCAGAACCGATCTTCTCGAGCTTCTCGAGCTTGGACGGATGGATCTCCTTGTCGGTCAAGTTAAGGCTCTCCAAGTCAAGGCCGTTAAGCTCGTCGACACCGTCACCTGCTTGGGGCGGACCTGCCTCTTCGTTGTTTGAGGTCAGCGGGGGCGTCGGCAGCTTGTCGGAGGATACTTTCTTGCCACGGGCACGTAGGAGCAGAGGCTGATCGCTGTCTGTGGCTTCGTGATGCGTGTTGCTGGCCGCTCGGGTGGTGCGCCTGCGAGTCGGCGTGCGCTGAGTAGATTTACCGGTGTCCTGCTCGGCAGTAGCAGTTGCCGTCGACATGTCAGAGCGCACCTCGTCGGCGTCTGCGTCTTCGGTGTTGTTTACCGTGTGCCCGATCGTTGCGGAGCTCTGATCACCCTCTGTGTCAGAACCATCGGCAGTCGCGCCTGCTTCTTCCAGTGCGGTGAGCTGGTGCCAATCGAGCAGCTTCTTAATCAGGTTCGCCTTCTTGTCATCTTGGTCGATGTCGATTTCGCGATGCAGGCAGAGTTGCTCGAGTTCAGGCTTTCGAAGACGCGAGAGTGTGGTGAAGGTAGGCTGGACCATGGCATCCTCTAAGCTTTCGGACGAGGCAGAGTCGCTCTCAGGAGACCCGGTGCACTGTTGAGTACCTCTTGCGACGCCTGACTCGGTGGGCCCCTCCATATCAACGTCATCGTCGTCCCCTTGCTCAGGCTCTGGTGATGCATTGTTGCTGCCTTCATGCGATGCTCCCGCGATCAGACGCAGCTTTCCGTTTCGCAGCTTGCGAAATTTGGTCGGCGTGGGGGCGTCTTCGTCGTCAGTGGTCGCCATGTCGGCATCCTCGCCTTGGTCGTTCAACCGATGATTGGAGGTCGCTTCAACCGAAGCGCTGCGGCTGCGTGGCTGGTGCGAAGTCAGGCTGGCATCCGAGTCCGCCGTTGAGCGCCGAGCGCGTGAGCCCCTACGTGGCCCCTCTGCACTTATATCTTTGTCCTTTGAACGGGCATCTGGAGGGTGTAGAGCGGCGGCAACAGCCTCGTTGTCGGATGACAAGTCCTCCATCCACTCGTCCTCTACCTGATCATTGCTAGCACCCGAAGCGGCTGCGTTGAACTTGACGCTCTTCTTGCCTCGCTGCGGACGTCGATTTCCGAGCTTGGGTGTTGCCATTGGATCAAGAAGGGACAAGCTCGGAACAGAGCCAGCCAAGCCTTGTGCGCCAGCCTTACGCCTGCTCGGCAGGCCAATGGTAAGGCGTGCCGTTCGTGAGCGCGTCCTGATGGGTGAAGCTGCAACAAAGACATTCTGCTGATGTCGATGCACAAAGGGCGAATGCGAGGCATTGGATGCTCGTGAGCTTCGGCCACCGAAGATCGAGGAAGAGGTGGAAGCCGACATAGCTTCAGAGCCATTTGCAATGCGTAGGCGACGATTGATGGCACCCCTCAGACTGGACTTGTCCCGCAGCTGGCGACGCGGTGCTTGATTTCTCTTGGATGGCTCCAGCTCGTCAAAGGTCGAAGAGTCCATGCGACGGAGCGTACCTTCGTACTTGAGTCTGGCTTGCGATGATCGACCAGTGTGCCGGCGCGCGTTGGAAGAGCGGTGGGGTTCAGCCTCAGTTTCCTCACCGCCGGCTTCATTCGAGACATCGGAGAGATCGTCTTCACGGTCATCAACAGAGTTGGTGGAAGAGACGCCTCTGGATCTGCGTCTTTGCCGGTGTGGTACTTTGCGGCTCGAAGATCCCATCCACAGGCCTTCCGTGCCATTCGCATCAGAGTCATCGATCTCTTCGGACTGCGTCCCACTGAGATTTCGTTGCTTGCGCCCGAGGGAGTCCGAATTCGGACGGATGCTTGATCGCGACTGGTCAAGTCGGGAACGGCAAGTGACGATCTGGTTGACGAGATCCTGCTTGGTCAGAAGTTCGAGAACTTCATCATCCGGAGCTACTTCCCACGCACCGGCTTTGAGAGAAAGGTGAATCAGTTCGTCCTTGCGAAGTCGGTGAAGCTGCCATGTCGGAGCCGATGAGATGAGACGGGCATGCTCCGCTTCTTCATCTTCCATGTCCGTGCTGCCGGAACTGCTGTGATCCGAGTCAGCCACGGCGCCAGAGCCGTGGTCGGGTGTAAATGGACGTGATCGTGAACGTGACGGTGATGGAGGACCCTCTAGCCGACCGGCAGTTTGATTGCTGCTGCTTTGGCGACTCATAGACTGAGGGTGAGATCTGCTGGACCGTCGCACTCCAAGGCCAAGTCCCACTGGAAGGCTGTCCTCGAGTGTCATGCCATCGAGAGTCCTATACAGCGAGTTGCGACTGGAACGTCGGGTCTGGATGCCGGGGCGAGAGATTTCGATGGCCGGAGCATCTTGGATGCGTGATGTGGGTGCACGAGATGCGGTTGGTGAGACGGACACAACGGAAGACCAGTCTGAATGTTCGCTCGCCGATGAGGCAGGTTTGTCTCTAGGGATGTGCGGAGAGGTGATGATGTCGTTGAGGGCTTGGTTTTTGCGTCTACGAGATGCAAAGGAGCCTGCCCTACGCAGCTGAGAGGGGCCGGGGATGGGTTGTGTTTGTGCATTGTGTGCCTCAAGGGAGTCTATACTGCCTGAAGACCTTTCGCTAGATCGAGCAGCATCGGCTGCCTTACCAAGCTGGTTGCGAGCGCCCTTTTTGCGCTTCAAGCCAGCGCGGACCTGTGAGACCTGCATGGAGAAAGGAGAAGGAGCGAATGCAGGGATGTCGACAAAGCAGGCAGCGGAGTTGGCGAAAGATGGCGAATGCAGCAGAGCGGAGCTGGCGTGCGCAAGCTTGGCGCGGAGGACGGATCGTCGAGTGTTCTCGGCTCTTGAAGCCTGTAGAGCAAGCTGAGTCGCCTTGCTCGGGTTTGTGTCGAAAGATGCTCCAGGTGAGGGCTTGGACTGGTTCTGAGGAACCGGAGACAGGGCTGTGCGCGAACGACTCGCATACACCATGTCGAGAATGGCTCAGCCGTGAATACAATCGGATGCAATGATTTGTTTGATCGAATGGCTGAGGTGAAGGTTGGTGGGGAAGCAAAGTTGCCACCTAGATGTCTGGAGGACAATGAAGAAGAAACGTCCACGAGAAAGAGGGCTTTCTTAGTTGGCGCCCTTGACCATTGTGTGATTCGCTCGGTCGGTGGGAACGACAGCACAGCAGAAGACAAAGTCAGAAGCAACAATGAAGGTGGTCAGGCGTAGCGAGGAAGTTTCCACAGCGTGCGTGTCCTTGATAGAAGGAAGATGTGAGCTGTCGGGCCGAACTAATACTGTATGGGTTCCTTGGTCGAAGGAAGCAGGGGGTCGCTCTTGTTAAATGCAAGCCAGCGATGTCAGAAAACGGTCGACGCAGCTGGTCGAGAAGGTGGCGGCTGGTGACAAAAGAAGAAATCGATACGATCTGCGAGAGGAGAGACGATGCAATAACAAGGGACGAGGAGCTGCTGGTAGCCTGCTACAAGAGCTGGACGTTGGTGTGTGGAGGACAATTGATATTGACGAGTTGCGATGCTGACGAGAAAGCAGAAAGACGAGCGGGACGGTTGCCTGATTGGATCAAGTGAGGATCCTCCAAAGCGTTTGTTGGTGTGGTTGTTGATGCGAGACGAGAGACGAAGACAATGGACAGGGCAATGATACAGTAAATGATGTTGTTGAAGAATAACAGCAACGTACCAAAAGTGTTGGTTGGAACTGCGGAGAAATGAAAGTAACAGCGCAGAGAGCGCTTTCAAGCAGGAACAAAGCACACACTTGGCTGGTGCCCCTTGTTGCTGTCGGAAAACAAGCCGAAGCTGTGACTGAGCTCAAACCACAGAACAGCGCAGCACAGCATAAGCAACACAACTTGACGCTTTGTCTTCGAAATTCCACGAAAAAAGCACAGCAACAGCAAACCCACCGTGTAAGAAAAATCATTTTTATGTAAAAACAAAACATGCGAAATTTGGAGGCGCGGGAGCTTGCCTTTTGTCTCTCCACGGAAATCAAAAAAAGTGTTGAACTGCGCTCCACTGACTACGAGTTTTTCCGCAATCCCAGCTCATGAAGATTTGGATCTGAACCTCCCCGTCTTCGATGTGTGCTACCTTGAGCGTCTTCGTCGAGGCTCACGCCCATCATCTCGTTCTTCAAGCTGACATCTGAGGGTCTGTTGTATGTTTTTCGACAGTCAGTTGGTTGCTTTGCTCTTGTCGACTAACATCCACCCAATGCAGCCCGCAACCCTCGAGACTGACGCGCAACTGAAGAGAAAAAGTGACCTGTGCTTTCTTTTGAGGTCTCGCCCGAATCAAACCGCACCATATTACTGGAAGCGCGTCGCGTAAATGACCTTCTCTACCCCGATGTCGCTCGAAGCCGATCCAGATCTAGCCGATCGAAGCCTTGGCTGTCAGCAGCCTTTCGGACACTCTCCGGCAAGAGCCAATCGGGCTGAGAGGAACGAGTCAAAGCATGGAGAAAAGCTCAAAAGGCAGACGAAGCATACAGGTTAAGAAGCGGGACACTAGACTGATATTCGGAAGGTATGCGATGCTAAGGATACAGTTAATAGAGGCTAATACGTCTGGAGAAAGCAGAAAACAGCGCAGAGCTACTTGGGCTCGGATAGATGCGAAACGGGACAGAAATGGTTGAGAGACCGAGCAGTGAGAGGGGATCGAGTGAGAAAAAGAAGACCCGTGACAGAATCAAGGTATGCATATGCAGGAGAGAAGCAGAGTGTTCGCGGTGAAGAAGAGAAACAATGATGAAAAGTATGTGGTAGTGACTCAGGCGGCGGCGGTGAACTCTTGGCCCTCGACGCCAATCGAAGCCAACAAGCCGTTCAGATATTCCTGAGTGCTGGCGTCATTGCTCAGATCGCCTTCATTGAGCATCTGCTCAAAGCTGTTGTTACCAGAGTCCATGCCGCTATGCATGCTCACATCGCCCATCTTGGAGCTCATATCAAAAGCAGCAGGCGACATTAGCGGCAAGCCACCGTGCATTCCTCCAGGTACCATCAACCCGAGCGCCGAGTCGCTACCGTTGTGACCATTGACAGCAGCTGCCACCGCCATACCAGCAGAGCTCATCGAGACGCTGTTGACGTCCGACTGGTTAAAGCTCATATCCAATGGCGAGGGCAAAGCACCAGCGAGTGGATTGGCCTGGTTGGCCCAGTGCCTCTCGAGGCGCTCTTTTTGCAGCCTTGCATCGTCGCCCGTGTTGAGCGGCGGGGGTTCGCAAACACCAGCGCCCATCTGAGGGAATGGCGTGATAGGTGTGTGAACTGCACGCTGCTGGATCATGCCCCATGCGGCCGGCGTTGGACTAGCAGCAGGCGATAGCTGAGGGTGTGGGCTCAACATGGCGCCGCTAGCAGTCCTCTGAGGGTTGAGGTACGCAGGAGCTGGCGGAATCGCAACCATCAGGTTGGGCTTGGTCATCGAGAGACCACGCTTTCGCAGCAAGGAAGGAGCCTGGAGATTGCCTTCCGAGCCGCCCTGGTTGGATTCATTCTTGAAGCCAAAGCTGGGTTGCGGCGAGGGCTGAGTGTGAATGAGCGATGGAGGTGGGTTGGCATGAGCAAAGCCGCGAGGGGGTGCACCACCATTGAGCATGTTGAGTTGAGCTTGTTGCTGTTGGTGGGCAAGCGAATGACCAAATTGACCAGCACCACCGTTGGGGAACGCAGCTGTCATAGGCGAGAGGCCGTGAGGAGCCATGTGCAGAGCAGCGCCAGCCTGGTGCAGAGGAGAAGCCAATGGCGCAATTCGGCCCAATGGCGAGGCACCGGGACCAACAGTAAGGAGCGAGACGGTTGGGGTGCCGGGGTTGGTGCCAAGCGACTCGACACACTCGAGGTCCCATGCAATGACCAACACAACATCCCCAACCTTGCTGCCCGGGCTGAGGCTCGAGCCGGCATCGTTGAGCAGTGCAGGTGCGCTCTCGCGGTTGGCAGCAGCACCTTGACGAGCACCGTCTTCGCTCGCCACTACCAGCTCCTGAATGATGGTGACACCAGAGACAGCCATACCGAGAGCAGCGCGCTCGCTTGGCTCTTTGCCGAACGACTGGAGGCCATCACGACCGCTGTAGACATTGACAGGGTGGTTGCGGCTGAGGAAGTCAGCCCAGAAGTCCGTGGCGAAAGGTGCCTGATGGCACCAGCGGTGACGAAGGTTGCCGTTCGATTGATTGTTGGCGTCAAGAGGCGTGCGTGGAGAAGCAGGACCACTCGAGGTGCCCGAGATTGGGCTCAAAGAAGCGATGCTGCCATCGCTCTCACGACGCTGACCATTCTTGCTCTTGGTAGGAGTTGACATGGTCGGGTCATCGTGGGAGCCATGGTCCTTGTCGCCAGCCTCAGCAGCTGACTTAGCGTCCGCGCCGCCTACTGTGCTGGTGGAAGTGGCCTCGACACCGTTCCTGCCCGAAATCTTTCGAGGGGGATCGAGGGGCTCAACCAGCGACAAGACACGCTTGCCATGCGAGTAGACTGTTGTCACTGAAGTGAGGCGCAAGTCTTGGGCTGATGTCAAGGACAACTGAGTGCTGAAGTGGTCATATCGTGGCATCATGACATCGTGACGAGGAATCGAGAGCGGCACGTGGACATGGAGGAACTGGCAAGGCATGCGGTGGTACATCTCGGCGAGACGAGGGAAGCGGAAATGACCTACACGCACCGAGTCGAGCGTCATCTGAGGCAAACAGGCCTGGTTGTTGGCATAGGTGGTCATGGAGTTGCGGTCGAGGTTTGTGTAGACGTGCTTTTCATCGCCAGACGAGCAGTGCACCCACATTGAGAAGCTGGCGGGAAGGATAGGGCAAGGTGTGTTGCCGCTAGTGTCCTTCATGCCAGTCTGTTGCGGGAAGTGAAGATCGTTCAAGCCCGAGGTGATGGAGTGAGTGGCCGACATGGGAGGTGCACCTGGTGACAAGGGACTAGCAAGGCCATTGCCGCCAGAAAGACCCGGGGTATAAGGAGAAAGAAGGCCACCGGCGTTGTCCATCGAGAGAAGTGGGTATGCGCCACCAAGACCGCCGTAGCCGTAGCCAGCAAGCGTCTGTGCGTACATCATGCCACCAGCAGGGATGTAGAAGTCCTCTTCGGTGGTAGGCTCGGCGATGAGCTGCTGGAATTCGGGATCGCCTTTGCGAATGTTTTTGAGCACCTGGATGTGACTCGAGACCTGCTTACGAGTTCGAACCTTGTTGGTCTTGCGCTCAATGTAGTCTGCAATGAGCTCGTTGCGTCCACAGGGCTTGCCGTGGACAAGGACCTTTCGACGACCGAGCTTGGGGATGAGGCGAAGAGCTGTTGTGCAACGATGGAGGGGAGGTCACGTCGTGTACCAGCACGGCGCAGGGAGAGAAGGGAAGGAGAGGAAAGCAGATCGTGGATGGTGTTGGAAGGGAAGGAAGAAAGGGAAACAGATGAAGTGAAGGTAACAGAAAGCAGAGAAGTCAAAGTCAGCATGCCAGAACAAGAAGCAACCCCAGGTCGAAAACCAAGACGCCGGATCCACTGCCTATCGTCGATATTCAAACTGCATGCGTGCCCAGCGCCTACGCCTGCACAGAAGCGCAATAAGCTTTCATTGCCCCTCGCCTTCTTCGTAGCCCAAAGTTAGCAAGTCTTGAGACGAGTTGCCGAGCTCGAGGGGAGGAGGAGGAGATGGAGCATGAAGAGGATGGATGGCGAGCAGGCTCGGCGAAGTCATCACCTCGGCGTCCATGTGACAGCCAAATGTAAGCGCATCGCGGGGTTCAAATACAAATTTTGAAATTGACACTTTGGCAGCCAACTGCACGCGTTCAAATCGGAGATCCAATTTTGACCGAGACGCGTCTGTCTCTTTGTGCGGGGCCGCAAATGGCAGAAGACGATCATCATGCTCCTCGAATGGGGACGGTGATGCACTTCCAACAAAGCGCTCGCAAGCACACAAACGACGGAGGGGAAAGAAAGGGGTAGGGATGGTGGAACGAACGCGGGAACATGAAACTTACCTTCCCAGAAGGCGACTTCGACGTCATCAGGCCAGACGTCCTGGTTCTTGCCATTACTATTCGGAGTTGCATTGCCGCTGGCGTTCCCAGTTTCGTTGCTGTTGTTGCCTGCCTTTGATGGCTTTTCATCTGCTGCCTTCCTGCTAAGCGAAGACTGCGACTGCGCCCGCTGCATGGCATCAGAGGCAGCACGTGCAGGTGCACTCTTGGGCGGTTGTTCGCCGCCAAACGCCGGCAACGAAAGGTTAGCGGTGAGACTGGCAATGTGAGCAGCACGGTCCATAGCCGTAAGCGAAAGACGTCGCACACGGCATGGCGAAGCATTTGACTGCACCGACGACGGCGTCTCAAGACCACCACCGACACTCGACCCAACGGAGAATTGTGGGTGCTGTTGGTAGGCGTACATGTTGGGTGGAGTCTGTTGAGGCAGGAAGCGTTGCTGTTGAGCAAGCTGCTCTACACTGCGCTCGGGTGTAGCATCGACTTGAGACGTGCGACGTCGCTTAGCATCTTCGACAAAGCCTCCAAGAGGAGTAGGCGTGGGGCTGTTGCTCGAAGACATGCTGACCGTAAGACGGGGAGGCGACATGAGGAAGCCAGTTCCAGACATGTCTTGTGAGTTTGAGTGTGTGTTGTCGGTCGCAGTTTGTGAGGCGGGGGCGTGGTAGCCGTAGTTGCCAAAAGCATCGACTGAGATGCTCATGCTGCGTGCTCCAACATTGTTGCCAGCAAGCGCAGCGTAGTCAGTGAGAGACGAGCTCGAGTCGGCGGAAGGCATCAGAGGCTGAATGCTGTGACGACGTCCAGAATTGGAATCGGCGCGTACGTGCAACATTGAGCCAAAGCCTCCGAAAGGCTGGGATGTGGTTGGGCGCTTGGCAAGGTACGAGTAGCTCTCGCTGTTGCCCAACGCCTGCTGCATGTCAGCATTCATACGATCAAAGTCGAGCGCCGCCGCGAGAGACTGAGCATCGCCGCTCATATCGGCATCGAAGGTGCCACTGACGTTGTGAGCAAAGATAAGACTGTTGTCCTCGCTAGAGACATCGCCGACCATGTTGTTGTTGGTGTCTTCGCGCTTAGTGGCAGACACGAAAGCGGCGTTGGCGGCGCTGATGGATGCTTGGTGAAGGCTGAGACGTTCGTTGGTGTCCTGAGAGTGGCCGGCCATAGCGTTGTCAGGGGTATACAGAAGTGACGATGACGACAATGTCGAGTCAGAGTAAGTAGGCGATGGGAACAGATGTTGAAGTTCTCCTGCAGGAGCAGTGGACTGAGCAGTTGACATGTGCGCTTTAGCTTGCCGTAACGAAGCCTTTTTGAAAGTTAGAATGGAAAGCCGCGAGTATCTTCGCGACGTTCCAGACAATGAGTTGACGATCGGATCAGCAATGATCTTATGCCGGTGCAGTAAAGAGTGGACCAAGATGAAGTGAAGATGGTCAGAGACGGTGCGCGAATGAACAGCCAAGTATGAACGAGCTGCGGCGAGACTAAACAAGATTGCTAGAAGAGCGAAGATAGACTAAAGGAATGTAGTTGGTGCTCGAGCTGATAGTCAAAGCACAGTGGAGAGGGAAGGGAAATTATAGGCAGGTGGGGCTACAAGAGGGCTACTGGAATATGGAACGGATCGCGTCTCAGAAAGAAGCTGCTGTCGAGCGATAGTCGAGGATGATGTGGTAGGGTCGACAAGATGAAAGCGAGCGACGAAGACGAAGAAGAGTCCAAGGCGAGACTGATTGGGTCTGGAAGGGGAGATGTAGGTGAAGAAAAATGGAAACGAAGAAGAGAGGAACACGATTGCTGAAAGGGGGGATCGACGAGGAGCATAGACCTCTTTTAAGGTGGAATGGAGCGTGCTAGTGTGCTAGATGGTATATGTCTCTGGCAGCGGCGAAAAAGAGCCACGAGAGCGTCGATCCTTGACTTACCAGAGCGGGTGGTGTCAGTGCTCGTGCACTTTGACGGCAGGATTGTTTGCAAACTGTAACGCAGCAGCAAAGTGTCAATGCGAAAGGAAGGAGGCGGAGCTTGATGCAAGCTAAGCTGTCCGAAAGTGCGAGAGGAAGGCAATGAATTGCCTTAGGATCAAAGCCAGTCAGCAGGATGCAACAGGGAGGACGGCGATGATGATCCAGCCAAGGCCAAGAGGGAGACGACTGTGGAGCTGGACGGGCGGATGCAGGGGCATTGGCCAGTCCAAGAGCGCAAGGGGCGGATGCAAAAAGGCGGGAAAGCGGATCAAGACAGCCTGGCTCGAAAGTTCGCGATGAAGCTGGAGAAGGAGAACAAGGGCGAAGGTGCTTCCTCGATGGTGGAGGCTTGCAGGGGGGAGGAACGGACAAGACGAGAAATGCGGGGTGCAAGGGGTCACGTCAATGAATGCCATCTGCCTTGTGAGGCTGATATGCTGCAAAGTGTGACGGGACAGCTTCCATGGCGCCGATCTTCCCTCTCGTACCGTTCAGTACCATTGTCGACCTGGAGATGATCGACAAATGAAAGGGCGTACCGGCGCCGTTTTTGGAACCGCGATCAGCTTCAAAGAGCGAGAGCCTATGTAAGTCTTGCCAAGAAGGCCGACAATGAGCTTTGTGACAGGTCAGAATGTCCTGCGAATTCGGCGATTTTCGGTAACTAGCTCTGGTCAGCTGTATCAGTTCCAGACAGCCTAACAAGCGGCTCTCGAGCGGTAAAAGGGCGAAATGCGAAAAGGGAAGGGGCCAGAGCGGGAGGCGGGCATCTGCAGGCTGACAGAACAGTGCCAAAGTTTGAACGGCGGCAAGCAGCATCGACGGCAGCAACAGCGCATCGACGAAAGCCAGGAGTCTGGAGTGGACATGGCTTCATCAAGAAGGACAGGACGATCAGAAGGGGACGAGAACAAAGAGACACCGCTGTACGGAGGCTGACACCTGTGCCTTTCAACCGAAGGGAGGCGGCAAAATGAACCAAAAGAGGGAATAATGAAATAAATATCGAATTGGGGGAGGCAGCACCAACGGGAACTGCTCGCTTAAGCTATACTCTGCGTCTTATCCGCTCCTGGCGTATTGCGTTGCGGTACAGCTGCAGAAGATGGCGCATCAAAATGAAGTCGTCGACAACGATGCAGTTTGTACATCGCAGTGTTTGAGCTTTGAAATGCATGTGCCAGCCACGGTTGCGTATATCTGCTATCGGCGTCTGGACCAAGAAGCTTGCCGAAAGCAATTGCCATCCCGTCGGCGCACACACAGTAAGCCTGTCAACGCCAAGAAGACTAGCAAGAGGTCCAAAGAACAGAGAAGAGCCAAAGAAGTGTTGAAAGAGAGAAAGTGGCGCTCGAGACGGCGAGAGAGCCATTCACAAGACGGTAAGGCCAGCGTTTGCAACAGGGCGGGAAGGCACCGTGAGTTGATCTTTGAGCGTCCTCGTCGCTGTGACTTGACAGCCTTCAGGAAAACCCATTCCGAGAACAGAGATTGACTACCAGAGCGCTCGGAATCACCGCAAAAAATGGCAAGAAACGGAGCCGGATCTTGGTAGGTCTGAGTTATTTGGACAAGCAATGTTCATGCTGCGGCCTGCATATGACTGATCATATTTGGCAGCAGAGGGTCATGGCAAGGCAGGAGCTTATCGCAGTCCTAGCTGTGTAAGAGTGACGGTTGTGGGCCAAGAGCGATGAAAACGACAGATCACAAGGCAGTGCCGGATCGCATTGAGGGGAAACCATGCAGCTTTGTGCAGCTGCAAATTCCGTCATGCAGAAATAGGGCTCGCTCTTCTTTGACCGGTCCTTTTTTGCCCGCTGCTATCGACGGTGGCCTTCCGAAGCAGATTGCGACACCTCGAAGCGGCTGAATGAGTTTGTTTCGTCGATCCTTTGCCGCATTGCAAACAGAGGAAATGGGACTCCGCTCAATGTGAAAGCCTTTTCCTATCACTTCCCAATGATAGTGAAAGATTTGTCGTCATGATACGATGTCCTCCCGTTTAATCACTTAGCAGCGAAGAAGTCCCATCCACCGAAAGAACGATGGCCTTCGCTTGTGCTGCGTCATTGCTTAAACAATGCCTCGCTCGGACGCGTGGGCATATCGGCTGGAGGCTCGAACGCAGTTATGCGATGGTGCGGACATTCTGTCGCTTGGTGAGAAGCGAGCAGACAATCAGGCCCCCTTTTTTTCCGTTTGCGAGATCATGATGATGAGCGGGCTAGCTAGGAGTCCAGAAGGAGGCTTCAACAAGATCGGGAAGAGGATCGTTCTGTAACAATGCTAGCAAGAAGCAGGACCCGCGGTTACCATGCTAAGACTACTGTACTGCTGGTCACGACCATCAGAAGCCAGGAGGTGATCATGGGTGGGAGCATCGAAGCAGGAACGGCATGATTGTAGCAACAAGACAGAAGCGAGGCGTGGCGAAGCGAGCGAAGAAGGCCAAGCGCTGAGCAACATCGAGAGGCAGAGAAAGCTGAGCTGAGCGAGGCGAGGTTTGCTTTGTTGGCTGAGCCAGACGCAAGGGGCTTTCATCGGGAGCAGGAGCAAAATGAATGATTGAGACCAACACTTTTCATTTTACACTCCTCTTATGCCTGCGTCGCGTCTTTTCTGCATCCGAAAAGCGACGCGCAGTGTTGGACTGATGAAGCCCGCGTCGATTTCCGCCTTTCATCATCTTGGTCTTCCCATTCTTTGCTTCATCACTGCCTTCCTGCTTCATGATCGGACCATCCGAAGCAGTGATCGCGACTGATTTATGGCAGCAGCAAATCATTGAAGGTAAGCCATCACCTAGAGAGGCAAGAGGATGAAGAGGAAACGACCAGCCATCGACGGCAAAGCGGCGTCAAGGAGGCGTGGCTGACTCTTGCAGCATTTGAGAAATGCGCACTTTCACGCCAGACCCTTGCATACGCTTGCAGGCATGTGAGCTTCAGAGCTTCTGAGCTTCTGATGGCGCAGAACGACATCTTGACGACGCCGTCATGGAACGTCGGAGTGCTTCACAATAATCAGCCTCTTCTTGTCACATCGTCTATCCGCAATTCCAAAGGCGCTTGCTTATACACCATAGCGGATCATCTGAGCTGCGAAACTCCGACAAAGCTGAACAAGCAAGCCTTGATTTGCTTGTTCGCTTAAAGTCAACGCATGCCAACCTTGCCCCTGACTCTTTGCCGCGATCAGCTTCGTCGCCTACTCAACATCACTGCTCTCTGCTGTACTATCTTAGTCAGGTACGAGCTGTTGCTCGTCCTGGTCAGGCTCCATGACATGCCCAAAGCTGGAATGAGTCTCACCTGGCCGGTCGCAAGCCGCTGCAACATGACCCCCTGCTTGAGCCTCATGCTCGCTTATCCGCTACATGACTTCTTCGTTCATCTTCGAAGTGGTACTCTTTTCTCGATCGTTATGCTTCAGTTGTGCCTTGGCCACGTTCCGTCATCCTTTGCCGACATTCGCCAAGAGTTTTTCGCATCGACTACGACAATCTGACCTTCCCGTCATCCTCTTCCAAGCGAGACCAACACCTTTGCGGATAAAGCTGGAAAGTGTTGGTCTCCTTGTTCCTTGCCTGACACGCTCACAGCGCGTGCATGTAGTTCATACAGCGCGTGACTTTCGTCCAGTCGCAATCAGATCTTACCCTTGCTTGCCTGCAAGTCACCGTTGCTTATGGCCGCTTGCTGCCTTCGCTTGGATGATCACTCCTTACCTCCTGCGGTACCACCCGAATCCCGCAAATTGTCGAATCCCCCTGATCATGGGCTCCTTCGGTATTGTCCATCGCAGCATCTCTACACGACTTCGCTCCAATAGGAGCGAGACTTCTCAAGACAGCTCAAAACGGAACAGTCTGAGTCGCATCTTCCGGTAGAATAGGTCTAAAGTTGATTGGCCGTTTTTTGGCGGTGCGAGCCCTGGTTGGATGGATCATTACTCACTTGCTCAATGTTTCGAATGTCGACAGGCGATGGTCGGACTGATTATGGATTTGCTCCCGCTAAAGTTGAAGGGTTCGCAGCTCGAGACTAAACTTGACAGCCGGGAAAAGAAATTGCTTTCGGATCGACACTGAACAAAGCTGTCGGAGCTGGAAATCGGCGCTGAGCTGCAGAGGGGAAGACCTTGATGAATGACTGCGATAGTATTGCGCAAACTTTGCACTTTACTGGCGGTTTGCGGTGAAGAAGGGCCGGATGGTACAGATAGATGATGGTAGTGGAACTCAAAGATCCGAACGAGCAGACGAGCAAGCATCAAAATTACACGCAAGGGGGTGCAATCATGCTACTGTATGATCAACAAGGAGTCAATGTTTGTGACAAGCAAGGGGCTCTGACGAAGCAATGCGAAGTGAATAGACGTCAGGAAGCATTTCAGGAAGGTTCTACCACCAAGACTATCACATCGAAATTCGTGGCGAGACACACCCACTTCTCGGCGCGAAGGACCGGCAAAGCATTCGCTGGATTCGGAGAGGCGAGGGACACTACCGAGACGAGATCTTGACTTACGGGAGGAGGCAGATCGTATTGGAAGACGTCGCTGTCTCACCTTGTCTGATGACATGTGCTCCAGAGCTTCTTCTTTCGCTATCGGCACCGATCGCCTAATCTAAAAACTGCGAAGAAGCTTCGAAGCTGCTCTTCGCCGGGAAACAATGGATCGAGCGCGGGAGTGAGACTCTGATTGTAAGACGAAAAGCCAATCCTCCTCCTTCAACCAGGTTGGATACTGGCCCCTGAGCCGCAGATCGATGATTCGCAGCCGCTGTCTTGCAGCACATAAGCGCTTGGCAGCAATCTGCGCGGCTTGGATGCTTTGACGAGATTTTCGACGACCATGAGCCTGTTGCCAGTCTAGCTGATGAGTACAGGCTGGATGAGTGCGTCCTCGAGACGGTTTCCGGGCTTGCAAGTCTGAGTGTCATTGCCAAGAGGGGTGGGATGGTATCAGAGAGCTTACTGCGCCAGCGACACGGGACCCGGTGCCCACAGTCTCGGGACGAGAAGAGAGACCAGATCGAACTGCCTCTCGTCTGTGCAGATCTCAATGGACCATATCGTCACTAGCTACTGTCGTGATCAGCGAAGCCCTCGACCCACCACGGTCGAAGTGGTCTCATAGAACAGACGAGGAACCAAAGCTTTGAAAGTGTGTCTATGGGGCAAAAGCTGTCACGTCAAATTTGGCAGCCAAAGTCGACACCGCCGATATTCTGCTTTCTCCCTTCGCGAAATCTTGCATTCCTCGCTCTGCTTCGTCTCAGACACGCCTGTCTCGCCAAACCGACATCCCGGCTGCCATGAGGATACAAGCGAATGGCTCTTTCTGAATCTAGCGTCTTTCTCGGGATGACGATCTGGTCCTCCACCCTCGTCAAACTATCTTGCCTCACTGAGCAATACTACAGAGCATGAGGGTCGACTAACGTACAGCGAGGTCCCCCACCGTGACCATTTTGACTCGCAGCCGCAATATCTGGATTACCGAGAGATGAAAGGCGTGTGGGTCTCACGTCCACATCATGTGCTTGTCCTTGGCTTCACTGGGCGCCGGAACGACCGGATTGGTTGACCATAACTTTTGTTGGCGTTGGCAATCAGTTCATCTGTCTCTTGTGAAGTGATGCCGGTGCTGCCTGTCATCACCGACGGCTTTGTATTTCTGTATGACCGTCTCGCTAGCGTGAGAATCACGCATCACTCTGCGCTCCCGAGAAGCCGCTGCGGGCACCGTGCGCGCATTTCTCGACGCTCATGTCTTGAGCTTGAGGTCATTCAGTCCTTTGTAGGTCAAAGGACCGATCTGGACGGTGGCTCCGCGCTGTCGATGAAGAATTCGATGTATAGATTACAGAAGATGAGTTACGTGACCATCTTTTCCGTGTCGCATTTATTTATAATTTGGTTTTGCATCCAAACGACTTCTGAATGAACGACCTGAGGCTGCAGCTGCTTATCATAATTCCATAATGTATGAGGCTGACTCGTTGGTACGGTAGAATCTTCGTCTGGCAGTTCGAAGAACGATCACCACCCAGCGCTTTCTAAGGCAGCTGATCGAGTCGAGAGCCAAGGGCCAAGTTACCAGCATCACCGATGATCGGATAAGGTCCCCCGATCAAGTCTCCGTGACACGGCGTAACAGCGCGTTCTGCGTGTTGGACCCTGAATCTCGAAGTCGGCTTGGCAACAATCTGGTTCACCATCAGCACCATTAACGAAGCAACAAGACCTCCGACGTACAGAATCCTAGAGCTACTCTAGCATGATCATGCCTTGTGCAGGTCCACGCTCTCTCAAGATTTACACATAGCATCGACAGTGGCTGCATTGTCGGAAATAGGACATTATGTCGTACTTGCCGCCAATCAACACACTCTGGGATCATGCTTCTCATCCCTCGAAACGAGCATGGTCTCGGTCCCCCTCGCCGGAACCAGCACACCGCGACCTCGCAAATGCACAAGCGGGACCAAGCACTCAACTTCCTCCTGCTCGGCAAGCAGCACTCCAACGTCGACTCGTCCGCCAATCTACACGTGGAGACCATCTCCCTATGCGAACCAAGAGCGCCGAGCAAGCGCGCCTGCTACGGGCACTCAAAGGCTACCCTCCGATCGGCAGCTCAGCCGACGCTGATCAGCTCAGCGATCTAGAAGAATCGATCGAAGTTGGCAAATATCAAATGGTTCGGTTTGGTGAACGATACATTGTGCAGATTGGAAGACGGCGAACGATGAGAGAGGAAGAACTTTCGAACGAGGAAGACGACGGCAGACGAGCAGCCATGTCTGCTGTGGACGCAGGTCTGTCTATGGGAGCTGAAGAGGCTGTGCTGACAGCAGAAGATGGATCGGTCCTAGCGGATAATGAAGGAGGAGCAGAGCCTTTCGTCGGCGGTCACACAGGACACGCACAAGCAGAGCTGCAAGGTAGGCTGATAGCAGAAGGGCAAAGAAGAACACAAATAGAGCAGCAGCAGAGACAAGTCGCAGAAGCGGAGAGAAGAGCAAGAGATGCTGAAGCTCAAGCAAATCGAGCAGCCGCTGCTGCCGAAGCTGCGCGAAGTCAAGCCGAAAGACAGGCTGCCTTCCAGGAGGAAGAGGATGCTGTTGATCTAGACGCCGATATTGAGGATCTTGATGAGGGAGACGACGAAGTGGACTTTGACTAGTCCACTCGCCCAAACATGACCTGGTAGCGAAAGTCCTCATCTCATCACGTTGTAGATTGTATTCTTAATCCTTAATGTTTGTAACAACACCTTGCCAGATTGATGTACACTCCAAGCTTTTCCACCGTTCATGGCCGCTTATCTCAGGGACAGCTCGAAGAAGAGACCGCTGGCCTAGCGATCCCTCTGTCGTTGTTCATCAAGGTCCAGATTCAGACCCTCAACGAGAGCATTGGCCTTGTTGGAACGGGCGAGTGTTGGTCTCGAAGCTGTTGAGGTGAGTGTTGTGTGGAGAAATTGGCGTGTTACGAACTCGCGCGAGAAATCAACGCGGAGAGCGGAGCGGAAAAGGAAAAACAGCGCACAGACCGATGGCCGTGTGAAGTTGGAAATTCAGAATCGGTCATCGGCTGTCAGCTGTGCCAACGCTGTGCATTTCCCAAAACCATCCGCCAACTCCACACTCTTTCCTCTTCGATAGCGACCAACTACATCCACGCTTTCACTTTCGTAGAGCCTCCTATCCACGACAATCACCTATTCAGGGCCCACTACCTTATCACTGCCAGTCTCTCTTCGAACTGTAGCCGAGGCTCGCGACGCTCAGCAGCTCAAGAGAATCGTTTCGATCGCCAATCCATCTGCGCACGGGCTCACGTATTTCACGAACAAGGAACAAGAACACCAGTTCAGCAACTGCAGCCACGTTCACATCCAAGAGCGCTATATAGACGATACACAACTCAGATATCCGCCGAGCACCTTTTGAGTTCAGCCTACACCCATCTCCCAGTCCATTGCCAGCCAAGATGATCTTGCTAGGCACCGAAAACATCATTATCCGCGATGTCTTGACAGAAAAGTTTGAAAGGTAGGTCTCTGCACGCAGCAGTGGATACAAACACATATTCTCAGCTCCTTTATATTCCATCTTATACTGATCCACGGCTTCATTGATTTGTTACCCTCCAGACCGGCCTCAGTGGACCAAACATTTACAGACTTTGACGGAGTCGCATACCATCTCGAATCAACCTCAAAAGCTGGTCCTCTCACTCTCTCGATGGACATTCGATGCTGGTCTGAACTTGTCCAAGCCGGCGCTTTGGACGTGCTGAAGCGCGAGTACGGTTCATGGATTCGAGGATCGGTCGAACCAGAATACAGCATCACTCTTGAATTCGATTACGCCAAAGTCCCCGCTGCCGGTCCAGAACGTGACGCCCTTATTCACAATGTTTCGCTCCTCAAGCGCAATGCTATGGCTGCACCTTTCGAGCGAGCATTTGCTTTGCAGAAACAGATGGAAGAGGCTGCGGAGGCTGGTGCCGGTACACCTGCGCAAGGAACAGGTGAAGTCATGCCGATCAATTACCGAGATGATGAAGCCATCTACGTGATCCCAAGCGCTGATAGGGTCACGGTGGTGTTCACGACTACGTTCAAGGAGGAAACGGATAAAGTGCTGGGTAAAGTGTTCTTGCAGGAATTCGTGGATGCTAGACGTCAACCGAGCATTCAAAGCGCTCCGCAGGTTTTGTATTCCAACAGAGACCCTCCAGCAGAAGTCAGAAACGTACCAGGTCTCAACAAAGGTGACGATGTTGGTTATGTTACTTTCGGTAAGTCTACATCTCCCTTATTCTTCCCTCATATTCAAGTTGAGTGAACTCGATCTCAATACTGACAACCCAATGTTTTGTTGTCTGTTCTACAGTTTTGTTCCCAAGACACTTTGCAAACGCCGAAGTTATGGCCGGGACCATTTCCAGGATTCAACTCTTCAGAGATTATCTTCACTACCACATCAAATGCTCGAAGGCTTACATGCACTCTAGGATGAGACACCGCGTAGCTGAGTTCTTGAAGGTGCTTAACAGAGCGAAACCAGAGACCGCAGAGAAGGAGAGAAAGACGGCTAGTGGTAGGACTTTCCGTCGTGCTTAGGAGGCGCTTTGTCTTTTCTTGCCATATCCTTCTATGTTACACGACATACACTGAATCCATTGTGAAAAACATTGTCACAGACTTGTCCGAACGGCTTGGTTCGCAAATGCGTATGGAGATGTAAATCGGGTATCTATTTCGCAAATCAAGTGAGCAAGATCTTGTACATGCGGTGAATCAGGAGATCAAAACGCTTTCTCCAGGCAATAATTGTTTGAGCACAGCTTTTGAATTCGGATGGTTGTCTTTCACCAGCTGTTCTGCCTGTTCCAAAGTAAATACTTGCCTTGAGAGCAAACGCCCAACAATGCCTTCTCCACGTTTATGTTCATCGTGAGTAGCCAATACCACATCAGGCTTGAAGGTAGGTATTAACTCCAAAACATTTGGAAATCCACACGCCACCACTCCGATCAAAGGAAGAGTTTGACGATCAAAGCTGTGAATTAAGACTCTCTGATGCGTCTTCTCCTTGTCGGTCTGAAGGACGAGATCGGTGGGCAGGGATGTTGGAGTTATCCCATGAGGTGAATATAGGATGTGTACTGGTTGGGTGCCATTAGAGCAACTGATGAGAATACCACCATGAAGTTTGTTCCAAGCCGGAGAGATTGCCCAATCTTTTGCGGGAAGATGTTGGATTGTTATTCCCCCGGGCGTGAAGGCATGCTGCTCCGCATCCTGCCTTACGATAGCAGAAGACAGGTTGACGATGTCTGAGCCGTTCAAAGTGTCTGCAATCTTAAGCGATCGAAGGGCAGAGAGCGAATCGTTGGTGGTGAAGATGGTTGCTTTTTGCAACACCTCAAGTGAGTCATTATCGCAAACTGTTTCTGGATGAAGATGGTCTGTGAATGGGTGACTGAATAGCACTGCATCTATGAATTCTTTGTCAGACTGCGAGGTGAGCCATTTGTCTAGTTGCGCGAGCGAGTCGAATGAAGCCGGCTCGACCCGTGTTTGGCGGGAGAAGATCGACGCGCCGTCGATTTGAGGTGTCGGGTCAAGCCATGGATCTAGGACTAGATTGTAGAAGGGAGCATCTCTGTCGTTCCGAGGCAGACGAACTAGCCACGAGGTGTCGCCATTGAGTTTGTGCAGCTCAACTGAAGGCATCTTCGAAGTTGATCCGGACCTTCTCGAGTCTCGTGACTGGATTTGTGGTTCGCTTTGTCGTATACCGGTCACATAGTGCACTGGTCACATAGTGCACTATGAGGAGCTCAGTCGACCGGCGACATCTTCTAGGGGAGGTATGTGTGATTCTCGCTGTGAGGAAAGAGGATCGAGCTCGAGGTGGTGTTGGCTGTTGTGCGAGGTCGAGAGTGAGAAGATTGAAGGAAGCATTTGGTGCATGTTGACGTTGACTGTGCATAGGCACACTGTCACAGTGTGACACCAACGCACGGACGCTGTGTGGAGGCTGAGCCCTTTTTTTTGGGTCTAAAGCGGCTCATCCGACAAGTGGCGTGTGACTGTGACAAAATTGCGCTCGAGTCAGTCACTTCTCCGCTCTGCGCTCTTGAACGGCAGACCCTGCAGCTGAGTCAAGTCACTTTCAGATACTGTATCCTAGTCACTAATGGGTTCTGTCTCTCGCCACCACCACCATCAACATACATTATCAGCCTCTGCAGGCACTCACCCTAAACCAACGCCACGTTCATACAAATTTATCATCCGCCCTCAGCGGGATCTCGAATACAATGTCGAACCTACTTCAGAGCGTGCTGAGCTCGAGGCTCGCCAATGCGACACTGGGTACATCCAGCAACGAATCATCCACAGACACCACCTCTGAAACTAAAGAAGGTCTGAACGATTGGGAGCAAGTCGATACCGATGAAGAACTCGTCAACGTACAATCAACGGCAGCAACTCCTCTCGAACGAAGTCGTCCTGCCTCTCCGACTCGTGCCAACTCCTCATCCCGTCTTGCTGTTGAAACCGACACAACTGACTTTGAAAGCGATGCTGATGGCACAACCTCCTCAAAGCAAACATCCGGTACCGGCAGCAAGCTTCGCAAAGACACTACCAAGAAACGATCTTCCTCGCAACGCAGCAAAACAGACCCTCTCCGATCGCTTACCAGTGAAATTGCACAACACATCTTCCTCCAACTTCCGGTAGAGTCCCTTCTCTCCTGTTCTGGCGTTTGCAAGAGATGGCGTCGTTCCGCAACCCTCAATTACTGTTGGTACCGACACTATCAACACAACTTTTCATCCACTTCGCTTGACTCTGCTCTCCCTTCCATTCCTGCCTGGGGTAGCGGTGGTGCGAAATGGACTCGTCGGGAGAGTAAGACGGATTGGAAGACACAATTCGGTAAACAGAAGAGAATCGAAGCAAAAGATGCCGCCAGAGCCGAATCGTTGCCAGGTTCAGGCACTGCGACACCTTCAAGAACTCAAAGAATGCAGGATGCAGGTATCATGACTACACATGAGGCAAGAATGGAACAATGGAAACAAGAGGCTGATGCTCAATATACCAAACAGGAGATGAGAGATTATTACAAGTCAGGTGCGAAAGGTGGCAAGTTTAAAGGTAAAAGAGAAAAAGGTGGTGTCAAGACCGGCGCCATGGGCGATGGTGGATTGTGGGAGTGAGCAATACAATCGTCTCGCAAGCATGAATGCATCGATACCCACAATTTGGTGAATGTCGATTCATCGATCTTTAATCTATCCGTTCCAGTCTTTATATTCTCAATACGTTGCTGACTTTCTATCACAGCCTGTGTTTGTATCAGTCGTTTCGTGTTTGCAATTACCAAATTCTATCGCGAATCACTTGACACTAGCGTTCATCTTCATCAGCATTGGTTCCGCCACCTAAACTCACATCGTCCATTTCTCCATCTTCATCTTCTTCATCATGCGTTACTTCTTGTTCTATCTGATGTACTTGGTCGATCTCTTCTTTGTTGTCTGCAGAATGGAGAGTATCTTCTTCCTCACTTGGTGTGATTATAACTTGAGGTGGAGGTGGAATGGGGGTGGATGCTTGTTCTGCTTCATGTGATGTTGCTGTAGGAGTAATTTGGGGTTCGGCAGCATCACCGTCTTCGGATGGTGCAGAAGTGGTGATGATAGGTGTAGGCTGAGATGTTGGTTGCGTGGATTCTTGATGGTCGAGACCAAGTGCTGAGCTGGAAGCTTCAGTTTCTGGCGCCACGGCGTTGCTTTGTGTTGTTTCGGTGACAGGGCTGACTTCTTTGTTGACTGCGTCGCCGACTGATTCTGCTGTTGGATGAGCATCCTTCTCAAGGGGTGGTGGAGGAGTCGTTGTTGCTGATGAAAGACTTGTTTCTCCTTCAGCCGTAGCATCCCCATTCGCATCTGCACCCACCGCAGCTGCTGATGATCCTGCCGCTGCCGCCGTCGTCGCTGTCGCTGATGCTGTCGATGTAGCCCCAATCTGCTTGCCCAAAATTCTGTCGATACTACCTCTGACACTACTTGCATTAGGCGGATCTTGATCCAAATAGAACGCCGAAATTCCCACCATCTTTTTCTGATCGTGACAAGCAATAATCCAATGTGGTAAAACGGCGGGTATACTCAATTGCATCGCTTTACTATAACCATTGCCCTGACTTCCAGCTGGTGCGTTTACGTCTCCTGGATTTCTCGGATCAGTACAAACATAATGAGTAGTATCAATCTGAATCCTATCGCTCCATTTCGCTTTCATGTTCTCCAGTGCTGTTTTGGCACCTTGCAGCATTTCAGGATCATGTACATGACCAAAGCAAACACTAATTCCTGAGGTGTCATTGATGGTGTGAGTCCTGGTCTTGATGACAGGCGAAGAGAAGGTGCCGGCGGTAGTTTTCATAACGAGATGAAAGGTGTACTCTGCATTCACATCAAGACCTGACAACTTGGTCGAAGTATTGTGCAGCGGATTGGGAATTGGGGCAAGTCTTTGACCATTTCGATAGATATCCAAGGACAGCAGTGTAGCCGTAGCAAGACTCAAACGATCCCATTCGAGCGTAACAGACGTTTGTGTCACATTTCGTAATCGTAGTGCAGGTATTTTGGGGGATTGTTGACCGAAAGTGTGAAGGATATCTTCTTGGAGTTGGTCGAACTCGTCCTTTTGGCGACGTTCTTGTTGGTGATTCTGCATGACGCGGATATTGACCACACTGCCGGAAGAGACGCCTGGCGGGAGGAGAAGCGAAGGAAACTCGATGAGGGAGGCCTTCTCACCGATGAGAATGGCCATACCGGCATCGAGCTTGCCGACGG
Organism: Ustilago xerochloae; assembly: GCA_928856705.1. Classification (NCBI taxonomy): domain Eukaryota; kingdom Fungi; phylum Basidiomycota; class Ustilaginomycetes; order Ustilaginales; family Ustilaginaceae; genus Ustilago; species Ustilago xerochloae. Next base: position 886,734 of record CAKMXT010000025.1, read on the forward strand.
TAAAGGTGAAGGAATCATCGGAGCTGTTGGACTGCATGGTGGAGTGAATGTAGTTGGGTGCTATTTGGCCGACGTAGTGAGCCGACATGTCTCGAGCCAAGCACTCGTATGAAAATGACGTTATACGATGCGAGCAGTGTAGGATGGTTGTCGTGAATCAAGAAAGGTCAGGTGGAAGAAAGTGTGTAGGTGTTGGTGTTGGTGTCGGTGTCGGTGTCGTGTTGGAAGTCCGAGCGCACTTTTGGCTCGGTTGTTTGCTTGCTGGCTTGTGTGTATGTTTCTGCTACGCGCTTGACTGACCCGATGCCCGATGCCCGATTGCAAATGTGCATTTCTTCTCAACGCACAGACAAAGGAAAGGGTCTTTTTGCCAGTCAGAATTCTCGCAGCACGAAATGGCAGTATCGGAACCGAATTTGCACTCCACACGACAGAACATGTCCGTGTTGTTCAACTTGCACTTTCTTCCTCTCTTTCTTCTCTCACCACACTCGATCCTAGCTCACAACCGAAAGATCGACGAGGATGATCACCTTCATCCCTCTATCGGTGCCTTATGCCACTGCGGCATCAGCATCCGATGTGAGTGTCCGCACCAAACTCGAATCAAATGCTGTCGAGCAAGAACATCCTCGCGCGTTGGCTTACTTGCTTCAGATGGACGATGTACGTGTCCTTATTGATTGCGGATCACCCGAAGACTTTCTCTTCTCCAACTCATCCAACAATGATGGCACCACACCACCCGAGTCATCATCCATGGCTCAGCAACGAGAAGCAACCGCATCGACAGATACATTCAACAATCTTGATCAGCTGAAAGCAGCTCCTCTCGACTCTTTGCTGCGTCAACTAGCTCCTACCATCGATCTCGTTCTCCTCTCCCACTCATCACTTGATCATCTAGGTCTTTACGCTTACGCGCATGCCAATCTGGGCCTCAATTGCCAGGTTTATGCTACAATGCCAGTTCAAAGTATGGGAAAACTTACCGTGCTCGAGGCAATTCAGACCTGGAGAAGCGAGATCGACATCGAGAAAGAAGCCAGCGCGGCTTCAGCCACTCAACATCGATGCTTGGCAACTCCTAATCAAGTAGAAGATGCATTCGAACATATCAAGACTGTCCGATACATGCAACCTACACATCTTGAAGGCAAATGTGCTGCGCTCACGCTCACAGCTTACAATGCGGGTCATTCGCTTGGTGGTGCCATCTGGAAGATTCGTAGTCCTACTTCTGGAACTGTTGTAGTTGCGCTCGATTGGAATCATAACAGGGAACGTCATTTGGATGGCACCATTTTGCTTTCTTCTTCTGCGGCTGCTCCTGGCGCTGGAGGGTCTGGAACTGGTGCAGATGCAGTAAGAAGGCCGGATCTTCTCATTACTGAGATTGAACGCGGTCTTGTCGTCAACACACGCAGAAAGGATCGCGATGCAGCACTCATTGATCTTGTTCACACTACCATTCAGGCTGGCAATTCGCTCCTATTTCCTATCGACGCATCTGCTCGTTTGTTAGAATTGATGGTGTTACTCGATCAACATTGGGCTTATGCTTATCCCCATGCTCGATTCCCACTCTGTCTTATCAGCCGGACCGGTAAGGAAGTTATTGAACGATCACGAACGTATATGGAATGGATGACTCGAGAATGGGCTACCAAGGCAAATGAAACTATTGAGGCAGATAAAGATCAAAATAACAAAACTCAAAAGTCCAACGGTGGAAGAGGAAATCGTCCAGCTGCTGCATCTTCTCCTCTTGATTTCAAGTACGTCAAGGTCTACCCTTCGCTTCAAGCTATGGATGAAGCTATACCACAAGATCAAGCAAAAGTTGTATTGGCGGTGCCACCATCTATGACCCACGGTCCATCCCGACGACTACTCGCGAGGTTTGCGAGGAATCCAAACGATGTGATTGTCCTGATCTCTCGCGGCGAGCCGAATTCGCTGTGTAGACAATTGTGGGATGCGTGGAATGCAAAGCAGCAGAAAGGGTTTGCTTGGTCGCAAGGAAAGTTGGGACAAGCTGTTACGCCAAATACGAGGGTTAGATTCGAGTTGAAAAGTAGAGTTCCATTGGAAGGAGAGGAGCTGAGAATTCATTTGGAAGCTGAACAGGCGGAAAGAGATCGACAAGCGCAACAGCGAGCATTACTAGCGAGATCTAGAAGGAGACTGGAGGCGGATGAAGACGAAGATTCGGATGAGGATTCTGGATCTGATGGTGAAGGGGGTGCTGGAGAAGCCGAGAATATTTATGATGTAGGGGCAGGAGAAGGCGGAGAAGCAACAGGAGGAGCTTTGATCCGCAAAAGACCTTACGGAGCAGCATTTGCAGATGGACAAGGAGCAGACACAAACCAACTCTCATTCGATATCTATCTCAAAGGAAATGCAAGTCGAGCAACATCATTCTTTGGAAGTAAAGTAGGTCAAGAAGGTCCTTTTGGTTTAGGTGTTCGATATCGTTTGTTCCCCGCTGTCGAGAGAAAGAGGATGGTGGATGGGTTTGGAGAAGTGATTGATGTTGCAAGATGGCTATCACGTAGAAGAGCGCTAGAAGCTGCTGAATCGGCTGCAGCTGATACGCTCAATCCTGAAAATGCTGCTCTTTCGCTAGAAGCGAAGAGGAAGAAACAAGCTGAAGAAGAGGAAAAGGCCTTAGCTGCGACTCCTTCCAAATTCATTACTGAGCTGGTGGAAGTTATGCTTGGATGCAGAATTGCTTTCATCGAGATGACGGGCTTGAATGATGGTAGAGCGTTGAAGACGCTTATTCCACAATTGCATCCTAGACGATTGGTGATGGTGAATGGAGATAGTGATACGAGAGAAGATATGCAAGGTGTTTTGGGAGCGATTAAAAGTTTGACAAAGGATACCTATGCACCGAGATGGATGGAAAGTGTTCAGATTGGTGAGGTGACTAATTCGTATACGGTTAATTTGGGTGAAGGGTTACTGGCCAGGTTGGAATTGAGTAGGTTTGAGGAATTCGAAGTGGCACATGTTAGGGCTTTTGTCAAAGCTGGTGGTTTGGGTAGTGAAGGTGAAGAAGGGGGTGTGCCGGTACTTGAGGTTGAAATTGCTTTGGAAAATAGTGGCATGGAAGAGGAGGAAGAAGGCAGAGCTGCGGTTCAGGAGGGAGTTCTGGTCGATCTTGCTAATTCTGGTATTCTTCGTGCTCGTGATGATTCTCAACTCGTAGACGAAGAAGCTTCATCTACTCCCAGTATGAATCATCTCACTTCACGAGGAATTGGAGCGACTCGTCTCATCTCCCGAACCTCTTCGCAAACTCAAGCTCCCATACCAGGAACACTTTTCATCGGCGATCTCAAGCTATCCACTCTTAAGAGTGCCCTTGCATCATCTCAATTCCGTCTACCTGCAGACTTTGCAGGTGAAGGAATGTTAGTTTGTGCTCCTGCAGGTAGTACAACTGGTCCTGATGCGGTAACGGTTCAAAAGCAGGCAAAGGGCAGGATTGTGATCGAGGGTAATGTTACAAAGAGTTTCGGCAAAGTTAGGGACGCGGTGTATGGGTTACATGCTAGAGTGGCTGGTGGGGGTGGAGGAGGGATGCAGGATAAGTAGTTGTTTCTTGAGAGTCACAATTCACGAATTGATTGAGCGGAAAACTTTTTCAAACAGAGAGACCGTGCACGATGAGTGTGAGTGTGAGCGTGAGCGTGAGCTCAGGGTCATCGTTGAGCTCAGGCTCCGATGAGCGGTGAGAATTGCGTCTAGTTCTCACAGCATCAAGCATAGGTGCTCTCCTGGAAGACTCAACGAGTACGACTGTGCTATTATGACGGAAAGGTCGAGGCTCTGGAATACCAGTACGAGCCTGGTTCCGATGAGTGCCAGAGAAGTCGCGAAGCGGCTTCGATGGCTTCGTCCTACAGCGTCACAGCTTCTTGTTGAGGAGACTTGAATGAGCCCATATTATTTTGGCCGTTGAACGAACGAAAAGATCCTCCAAAACGATTCTGTGCCTGACAGAGAAGCTGTCCCGAAGGGCAGCTTCAGCGACTGGCTATGGGAGTTTTGGAGGATCTTTTCGTTCGTTCATTTTCAACGACTGAGACTCTTCACGATTTGAACGAGATTGTTGTCAGACAGGAATCGACAAGAACATTTGTGGCAAACGAGTTTGATTAGACGAAGCTGAAGCTTTTCGATACATGTGCGTGAGCTTAAGAATAGGTATGGTCGATGTTTTGATGGCGTACAGAATAAGGTTATGCATACAAGTTGTGAAGAGGAACGGAATATGAAATGAAGCGCGGCTTTGTCAATGCAACCGGCCGGGTGGCGTTTTGCTTAGCTGTCAAATGTCAGATATCAAAATATCACCAGCTCGGCCTCCATCGAACATGATTTTCAGGTGACGAGGACTTGGCTATCCACAAAGAACTGATGCTCTCAAGCAACGTTGTTGTGCACCTCACTAGGAGCCAAGTTGATCGCCGCAGCTTCCTCTTGATCTTCCCTCGCCTTCTTGACCATTCCTGCGGACGTCAATCCACCTTCCCTACTCGAGTTGCTGACTACCGTGCCCTCGTTCTCAATTGGCTGAGCCTGCTGCTTGACGAAGCTGAACTCGGAAGCTGCCATAGTCTCGAGCACACCAACAACGTTTCCATATGCATCCTTGAATACCTGCTTGGAGTCATCAGCGTCCTGACCGATGTTGGCAGATTCGTACTGGAAGTACTTAAGACCTTGGTAGAAGGCGGAGGTGACAATGGCGGCGGCATAAGGAGCAATGAAGTAGATCCAATCGTAAGATTCGAAGATACCGAGGATAACATTGGGTCCGAGAGTACGCGCTGGGTTAAGGGAACCACCGGTGTAGTTAGTTCCAAGCAACTCTGCCAAGAAGAGGGCAAGACCGATACCGACGGGTGCAAGGAAAGTACCTCTGTGCTTCTCAGCAGCAAGCAAGAAGATGGCAAGGATCAGCTGGCAAGTCAGGAAGAACTCCAACCAGAAACCCTGAGCGACGTTCGTGCCGTTGGCAAGAGTTGTACGGGCATTAATGTTGCCGGGAAGAATAGCAGTAGTCATAGCAGCGGCTGCGATACCTCCGGCAAATTGTGCGATCGTGAGATGAATGAGCTGGAACCAACCGAGGGTGCCAGTAAGGAAAAGCGCGAGGGTAACTGCAGGGTTGAAGAGACCACCAGAGACACGGTAGAAAGTCCAAGCATTTACAGCCAACGAGAAACCGAAACCTAGCGAGCTGAACAGCAATGCGTTGGTGTCAGGCGGCGCGTTCTGCGATAGCGAAGTAGCACCTCCATTGTTCTGCGTGGAAGAACGTGCATTTGCGGCCTCGGTGGCAATACCGAAGGCGAAAAACAAGAAAAGAACGGTACCAACGAACTCGGAGATGAAAGCGATGACATTGTTCTTGATCTCGAGTCTTCTCTTGAGCGCTGCGCGATAGTGATGTCTGTGCTTGTGATCCTTTTCGTCAACTTTCATGAAATCGGGGAGTTGTTCCTCAATGATAATCGATTCGCGGCGTTCGAGCATAGTGGGCTGTGCCTCCGTGGTGCCGTCGGGATATCCAGAACCGAGGGAGAAGATAGAGGGCTGGGCGACCATCTGGCGTGGGTTGCCCTCTCCGGTGGTCACAGGAGCGCCAGTGGGAGCAGTAGCGAGACCACCGTGCTGGTGTTCTTGACTCTGGCTGCCACCTACTGCGGTACCAGAAGAGGAACCCTCGGTCGAGTGACCCTGCTGAGCCCGGCGTTCGGCTTCATGGTCGTAAACACCTGTACCGGCAGCGGGGAGCTTGGGGTTGGCTGAACAGTAGACAAACCGAAGAACAGGAGGACGATTCATAGCGAGAAAGTGATGGTGCAAATTGGAAGACAAGAAGAGCGTCAGTTTGAGAATCCCAGCATTGTGAGCCTGAATAGCTGTATCCACACTACCGGAAAGGAGTGGCCAATGAGTCAGGTGGAGAAACACTTACTCAGGTTTGTGGTGGGAGAGATCCCCTGGTCGTTTCTGGTAGAAGTCGACATTGTGACTAATTACCGCGATGTTGCTGCTTTTGTGACTGATGCTTTCTCCACAAAGCTTGTCTGAATGACAGCGAAGCTGGTATGAAGGTGTTGGTGGGTGCGAGGGAGGTTTGTGAAGCTCAGTCTTTGTGGTGACGATACGAGCTTCAGAGATGGTCCAGTGTGTTGATGAAACGACAAGGACCAGATGTGGGTGGTTGATGAATGGAGGTGATGGTTGAGTAAGAAGGAGGAATACACTCTGTTGTTCGGCTCGTTTAAGAGAGAATCGCAAACGGAAAGCGTCTGAGATTGCTATTCTTGGTGACCAGGGCGAGAAGGTTTTGCACAATGGAGCTAAGTTGGCGTAGCCAGTCACAGTGACGGGAAGGCTAAGCGAGTTTTTCACCTTGCGATTGCGAAGACAAAGCGGTTTAGATTTCGAGATCAGGCTGGCAAGACAGAGGAGACCAGACGCTTCGCTATCATGCCGTTTTGGCTTGTTCACGAGGGGAGAACGTCACTCCCATCAGGCTCGTTCTTCGCTGCGAGATCGCATATGCTAAGTTTCAAAGACCGACAGCGGCAGACAGCTTGAAGAGAGCCGAACAAAAAGTCGCTCGACGCCAAGGCCAAAGAGGCCAGACACGAGACTTGCGCTCAGACAGAAGACACGCTGAAGGGTTCAAACAAAAGAGAGAGAGAGAGCCGTCGGCGTTCAAGCTTTGACTAAGGTTACTGTGAGGACCAGCAGCGCAGGGGGGCTGAAGATAATGAGAAGAGCGTGAGAGACTCAGAGAAAGAAGAGGGGATTACCTCACTCGTCGTGCCTGCCGAGACTGTTCAAACTTGACAGTCAAACTCCGCAAGCGTCAGATAGAAATCCTCCGCCATCTCTCCTTTTGTCCATAATCACTCCGACCCCACGTTTAAACTTCGTCATGGTTCATTTGGCGGAACTTCAATATATACTTTCTCCAGCTCACCCTCACCATCGCCATCGAAATCATGCTCGGTCAACCACGTTGTACGATGACAGGTAGGGGTCATCTCACACAAAGCCGAACTAGATGAGTTGGATGAGAAGTGAAAGAGGCTTGTATCGTGGTGTGGCTTGCTCATGGACCCAACCTCGACGCCTCCATTTCGCGAGAAGTTGCCATTTCGAGCTGGATGCATTCTAGAAGCGAGACACTCTTGCCTAGCTAGGAAAGCAAAGAGATGAAGGCTCGCTTTCGGATTCCGAAGCATGCGCATCAATTCCGCTTGTGCGAGGGCGAAGCAGAAGAAAAATGTTTCCAATCATAGTAACAATTCTCACCTTCTCCCTCGCTTTGGCTCTCCTTGCAGATCCCTCGAGACAAGCCTTCGCGATTGTCCGCCGCCAGCCATCAGCCTTCATCTTCGTTCTCGCTTGGACTGAGGAAGTCTTTATCAAACAGCAATCAGAAGTTCAGTAGCAAAGTCAACTGCTCTCTACACACAGACACTGCTAGGACGAAGTTCGAACGGTGAGCATGCAAGAAAAGGGTCATCTTCTCCTTTGTTCCCACCGATGAACGCGGACTCTCTTCTGCTCTGCTCGCTAAGGCATGGTCTACTTGCTACAAACAGAAAAGACCAAATGCCGTTCGTACAAGAGCCGCTCTTCATGCGGATTGCAAGCGCCTAATTTGGCAGGCAATCAGCCGTTTTCCGCTGCACGAGCAGGCGCGTCAGGCCGAATGCAAAAAATGGCCGAAATGCAAAGCTACGTCACCTCTTCTGCTCTTGCCAACGCGATCCTCAAAGCTCCGCCGGGCGATTTACTTCACGATCAGCCCACGTCTCGTTCGTCTTCGAAGAGCGTGCGCTCGCGTACGCTATGTAATGTGTGTAAGATCATCCAATAGCGCAACTTCAATGAAAAGGGTCGAGACCGAAGAGTCCGACTGCAACAACCAAACACGATGTGTGATCTTGGCAACTTCGAGGATCAATAGAGCGGAGATCATTTCGATAAAGACGAAATTGCTATATTTAGACATTGAAAATTCAGATCGGCTCGATTCACGCTAATATCGCCGATCCGCACATGTGTCTCAACCTCCTTTAACGCTCACCTTCCAAAGTCTGTTCACCGTCGAGCGCGCCGGAGCTGGTTCACAAACAGCGTCAAGGCGAAAGGAACGAATGTCAATGTTATGCTAGATAAGATAAATAGATAAGAGATAATGCTGTGTGTTACTTCTGCTGCTGACCCGCGCTGAGTCCAGCAATCAAATCGCGACCTTCAGCAGCATCCTGCCAACTCCCGTCGCCTGTGCCAGAACCGGAGCCGCCAGACCTTCGCTCCTCTTCATCGTCAATATCAACAATAGCCGCAGTCTTGCCCTTTTCAGCGGAAGTAGAAGCTCCCGCAAGAGTTGCGTCGTCCTCCAGGTCGTCCTCATCATCATCATGCAATGCAAATCTCTTGTCCTCATCTTCGTCATCAATATCATCCCTGTACGGTTCATCTGCGCCACCACTGACTCCTCTACCACGGCCTAGCAAGCCTCTACCCTCCACTGTTGGCTCTTCACCTTCCTCGTCATCTGATCCTTCAGCAAAAGCATCATACAACTCCTTCGTTCTTCTACTCTTCTCACCCCTTCCACCGCCTCCACCTCTTCTTCTTTCATCGTCGAGGTCACCCATCGCCACCTCCTCGTCCGCTGCCAAAGACTCATATCCTCCTCCTCCACCACCACCTCCCCCTCCCCCACCGGAAGCGCGACCCTTTCTCTTCCTCATTACGAAGAACGCTGCCAATGACCCTGCAAAGATCACCACTAACCCACCAGCTACAACCACCCAAGTGCTGTTCTTCTTCAAACCTTTGATATAACCCGTATCCGCCTCTGGGGACACTATTGTTCCATTGTGATTCGTAAAATCAATATGCGACTCGCCTTCTTGCATACCGTGGTCTTCCGGTAGATGGTCTGTCGGCTTTTTCAGTTGTGCGCTTGTCGAAACACTTGGTGGAAGTTTGATCACCGTCGTCTCTGGCGCTGCTGCAAGCGTCTCGTGGTACTCGATCGAGTTCTCGGGGAAGTTCCAAGGAACAGCCTTGTTGGGGTCAATACTGGATCCCCAGAGGCTCATACTCCAAGCATAAAGATTTCCGACTTTGTTCGGATGGGCTGGGTCAAACACCCGCAGCTTCCATTCGCCGATGGGAGATTCATCCCAATGTTTGAGCGTCATAAATGACCAACCTGGGAAGCCGGTCATTGCGTCATCGTAACGACGAGATCGGGCAAGGGCTGATTTGGTTCCGTGTGGAGAGATGAGTTCGACGTTAACATCACCACGACGTTGATGTGTGATCCATACTCTCACCGTGACGTGCTCAATAGCTGCGAGGTTGGCGTTGCGCAGATGCTCTTCGGTAATGGTGTAGGTAGACTCCGTGCCAGATTCGGTGATGAGCGTTTCCGTCGCGGGCAAAGTGATGTTGGGCGACTCGTACCATGCCTGTGGGTTGACGAGTTGGTGTCGCTTGGTCTCTTCGACGAACTGATAGGCATCGATAAGACCGTAGCCATACTTGTGGTTGAAGTGTCTCCCAGCTTGCGTTTGTTGCCAATCTGGGTCTTCAGGATTGAACTTGACCGCGCTGCGAACGGCAATGTGCTGTACGTCTCTCCATGTCAACTCTGGCCTCAAACTGAGACCGAGCGCAATGACTCCGGCCGCAAGAGGAGCTGCTGCACTTGTTCCACCATGGGATGCAGTGCACCGATTCACGCCATTCCACGCAACATCCGTGGTGTGAATATGATCACCGCTACCCGAGCTCCAACTGGTCGCAATGATAGCTGAGCACATCTCCGAATACCACGGATGCTGACCCTCCCGGTCCACGGCAGCAATGGTCATCGAGTAAATTGAGTTGGTGTATCCATCGAAGTTGCACTGGTCATCCGATGCACCACCGTTACCGCCGGCAAAGACAAAGATACTCCCCTTGCCATCCCTTCCGTTCTGCACACCATTGAGCATGGCCTTGGCAATCAATCCCTTGGGCGCATCCATACTTCTTCCATCATCGGGTGGACCCCAACTGCAGCTGTAAATGTCATTCTCCTGATAGGCATAGTTGAGGGCTGCAGCTTCATCTACGTCGGAGATGGGACCCGACAGGATCCTGACACCAGACACTTTTGCTTGATAGGCGACACCGACACCACAAACGTCGTTCTTGACAGCAGCGATCTCACCAGCACACCTTGTTCCGTGCTGATCGTCGCTCTCTCTTGGTTCCGGTAGCTCGGTGTGAGAGTTGAAATCGTAACTGCCGGGTGCGTAGAAGTTATCCTTGAGGTCAGGACTGTGCATGTCAAGACCATCATCGATGAGACAAACGGTGATATTTTTGCCGAGAATACCTTCATTCCAGACGCCTGTGACGTTGAGATCGTTACCCAGTTTGCGGTTGTTTGCCAGATGCCATTGGTCGGTAAAGATAGGATCTTTGATGTCGAATTGAGCCATCATGGCGGCTGTCTTGGCGGTGGGAATGACGGGTGGTCGTGGTTCAGGATCTCTCACACGAAATGGCCATCCATCTGGTGCAGGGATGGGATCCCGACGCTCCGGATAGAGATGTGGCATTTCGCTTGTATCGTAGATGATGTTGCGCTTATGTCGTCGTCTGACCTCCTGTCGCTCAACAGCCTTGATGGAGAGCGCAGCAGAGTGCTGACGTTTGGAGAGGTTGTGTTTTGTGGAAAACCCGGGCTCGCGGGCAGACCGGCGAATGTGACTCCATCGTTGAAGCACAGGGTCTTGATGCTCTGGAACATCTGGTCGAGCGGCGGTTTCGAAGGATGAGATTGACGATGAGGAAGCGGCATCACGCTTTGCATAAGTCTCTGTTAGCTCGGGAATAGGCTTCTCGGAGCGGACCAGCCAGTGATTTGGCAACTCGCCTGCTCTTTCGACGAATTCGGCACCTAATGAATCAGCAAGGTCGCGAGGGTCCACGTCTTTGCCATGACGAGCGTGAACTTCGACGACATAGTAGTGATGTGTGTCGTATGATCGCTTCGAGGGAAGTGGAACAGTGCGCTTCTGGTTGACCCATGGCCGATCTTCCGAAGAGCGTCGTTGCAAATGTGGGAGGACTGCCGTGCTCGCATCGGAGCAGCTCCGAAGAGCGAGCGAATCATTGCTATACACTTCAGGCTGAGCCGTGACCGTGGTCACTGCGAGAATGCCGCTGAGCAGGAGCGAGAGAGAGCTTGACAACTTGATCGCCTTCATCGTTGCTAAAGCGAGCAGGGATATTGCGACTCGAGAGAACTTTCGGATATGGGCGTGGCTCGTTGACCAGCAGGAGAGAGCGGGAGATAGAGTTAGAAAGCAACTTCGAGCATGAGTGTCAAGCGAATGTCTTGAAGAGCGGAGCAACCAAGCCAGTTGGAAAGACACGAAATGGTTTCAGAAAAGAGTAACTTGATGGACCGGACTCAACTTGCTAAGCCACACGAGACGTCAGGACTTGAAGACGGTCGTTCGCTTCCTCTCGTTGGGTTCTTGTGAGGAGTGGATAGAGTGACGAAGAGTGGCCGGGTCGAGTGATGAAGATCGAATGTCAAGATGGAAGAGGTGGCGGCAAGTTTGTGTGAGTATAAGTTGAGTTGATCTGTGGTTCGCGTGTCACACACACAGCGAGCAGACTTAGAAGAAGCACGGGTCTGTGTGTCGCATTCTGACAGTCACAGGGAATTAAGCTCGAAAGCTTGATTGGCTGGCTGTCGGTCAGTGCCAGTCTCTTGACACGCTGTTCACATGCAAAGCGAAAGCTGTGCGGGCCCTTGCAACCTTTTTCTGCAGCCCAGCAGCAGCTTCTTTGGAATCGGCGGCAAAAGCAAGAAGGGTGTGTTGCAGTCGCAAGTGTGCTGCTGCTGTGGGCAGCGTTGAAAATGATATCGTATTTAAATATTAATTTATTTTGGATTGCCCGATGAAGGATCGCACTGTGCTGTGCTGTGCTGTGCAGTCGTAGAAGAAGGCTGCCGCTGTATGCAAGGAGCATGCTTCGGAACCTCGCCGTCGTCGTTTGGCAACACAGTGCCACACTTCACGATTCTAATTGACCTACAGCACACACCTTGCACAACACATTCTAGTGGCACGGATCTTCCGATCAAGCTGGTTGTTGCTCTGCATCGCTCGATCCACCGCTTTGAAGCTGTGAAATCTCTGCTATGCTGACCCGATACGACGCTTGCCCAATCTTGATGCGAGCACAAATGTAGTACAGAAAACTGTATACAAGAGCCTACGGTGCCGATGCCATCACTGATCACGTTCGTCTATTTGGATCATATAACAGAATCACAAACATGCTCATACCAAGCCAAGGCGATTGAAGAATGTCCATGTGCGGCATTGCAAGCGAATTAATACAAATGAGTGGAAGAGAACATTTTCAGACTTACACCAGTCCAGAGCACGTTAGAGCGCATCATGGTGCTCATCCGAAGGCGACAAAGGCGTGTATCTCCTTACCAAACCTTGCGCAACAGCACCCATGAATTCGGTGGGAGTGATCTCTCTCGCAAAGCTGGCGATATCAACGCTGTCTGCCTTGGCAAGTTGCCTCTTGACCAATGCTTGAGCCAAGCTCTCCTGGTCTTCCTCTCCCTCCTTTTTGCCCAAGATAGCACGACGAGTGGCGCCACCCAAGGTGCTTCCCAAGCCCTGAACAATGCCCTGCAAACTCGATCCGCTCAAGGGACAGGGGAACGAGACGGTCTTGTCAAAGTTGACCGGCACTGTAATACTAAGCACATCCACATCTACCTCGATCTTGAACAGGAAGCTCAGATCACCGCTTCCACCGCTCGACCCTCCAAACACATTGAGGCCGCAATCACTGGCAATATTCTTGAGGATGCTCGAATCGTTGTCTTCGGATGTGCTGTACTTGATTTGGAAGGGGAAGATGACCGTAGTGTTGGCATTGGGCTGAATCTTTTGGTCCGTAATCAAGCCACTGCCGAGTGCGGTCGACTGATCCTGTGAATCGTAGGCCGTAGCTTTGAGCTTCTTGATGCTGGCCGAGATCGAGTTGGGATTGCTGACCGAGATATCGACACTAACGTTGAAAGCAAAAGCACCGTTCTCGTAGCTAACCGAGTTCTGGTTGGGGACACTGACACCCGAAATAGCCACGTTGGGCGGGCGAAGGAACATAACGATCAAGCAAATGATGGCAACAATGAAGATGATCGCCAGAATGATGTTTCCAATCAAGACACGGCAGATCTTGGCAGGTACACTTCGTGATGCAAGTGCACGCTTGTCCTCTTTGGACCAGATACTGTTACCGCTGGCACGCTTCGCATTGTAAGGGCTATCGTACCCCGCCTTTTCAGAGGTCATGTTGCCGCTGTTGTTGTAGGGATCAGCTGCACGAGTGTCGGCGTAGTTGTTGTATTGCTCGTCGTTGTCGTTGCCACGACCCGAATGAAGTCCGCGAGAAGGATTGGCGTCGTAGCTGTCACCGAGATCGTCTCGATAGTTTCCACTGCGATGTGCGTAGTCGGCTGCTTCGTCCTCGTCGTAAGGAGCGTGGTTGTTGTAGTGCTGCGACTGTGAGTGGGAGGAGTAAGGATCGTGTGAGTATGGATCGTGGCCGGAAGGTAAGGAAGAGGAGACTTGTGCTCGTGGACTCTGGAATGGATACGAGGACGACATCTTGAGGGGAGAAGGCGAGGACGGAAGAGGCAAGTTGGTTTGCGTGGATACTACTCGAAGGGAGACAGCGTCACAGGTTTCGCTTGCGAGAAAAAAGTCAAGCCTGGGATCGGCGCGCCAAACGACAAGAGAGACCCTTGTTACCGTACACAGGCGAGGGGAGGCGAGGACAGGACAGGCGAGCGACGGCGAGTGGCAGGCAAGAACAGGACAAGATGACGAGAGCGATGCGTTGAGGGTGTCTGCAGTTTCAGATGGCAGCTTTTAGCGCGTGGTCGGTGTTCACCAGAGAGAGTTCAAGAAAGGAGAGTGAGAGAAGGTGGACACCGTATGACAGAATCGAAGTAAGACAGCGTTTGCTTAAGTGTGAGATGGTCAGAGGTGGAGTTGAACGGTGTTGCTTTGGTCAGTGCTTTCTCTCTCTCTCTCCACACAGCCTTTGGTCCTCTCACACAGCAACACCGGCGTGAAGCAAAGAGCGCATGGCTACTGTACTCACAGAAGTCAGTCTCATGCAGAAGGCGGTGCACAAAAGCGGAGACTTAAATTTCAGTTGACCAAATCTAGGGTGCAACTCTGCAGATTCCTGTGCTAATTCGCCTGAACCCCGCGCGAGAATAATGAAGAGGCAGTAGACGCTGGCCAATTTCGTCAAAATTACCGACATTCAGTCGATCCAAGGCTAAATTTGTGATTGTGATAAACGCCGATGGACAGGCTCGTTAGCGTTCAAGCTACTGTATGCATGAGAACGATGGTGTCAGCGAAAAAATGAATGCTGCCTTGCTTTGAGTCAAAGTTGAGAAGGGGAAAGGTGGCAGCAGTGGCAGCAGCAGCAGCTACACCATTTGCTTGGACCTTCATACAAATGAAAGCCGGCGGCAGTGTTCGAAAGAGTTCACTGGGCAGTGCGTGAGTGAGACACAGCTTTGATGTAGAAGTTGGCCGAGCCGCAAGTTTCGAGCTTGTCAGATTTGGCTCGCCTCCTCGCTCCGACTCACCTTCATCTCTCTTCGCCGTCATGCTCATCTGCTGATCGCAGATCTTGATTGATCCCATCCCGATTCGTACACCTCGCATTCACAAGTCGCCTCTTCTTCTCACTCGCTCACTCACATGTCTGTACAGTACAGTATATTGTCAGAAGAGAAAGAATGTATTGCTGAAGAGCATGAAAGGCATCCATGGGTGACACACGTGTTCCTTCCGTCAATGCGGTGCGATGCTGTGCTTTGCTTTCCAGCGGGTGATCACTTCTTCTTGCCCTTCTTCTTCTTCTTTTTGTTCTTCTTGTTGCCGCCACTGGGAGTGCCGCTTACAGCAGAATCATTCGTGCCTTCATTCGTGTCCGCCTCCTCACCTTCTTCGTCTCCATCTCCGTCTGCATCTGCATTGGTTTCCTTGAAGGGCTCACCAAGTGTTTTCTCATTGCCCACAGTGACAGGCATAGCTTCAGCCTCGTCCTTTGCCTCCTCGTCAGCCTTGGTAGCCCGCTGACCCTGACCGTCTTCCTTGGTAGCTCGCGTTCCCTCGTCTTGCGCGTTGCTACTCACAGTTTCCGATTCAGTGATCGCGGTAGGAACGGTCATCTCTTTGTGGTCTGCAGTGCCAGCGTCGACCGCTCCCGTGGGTGCTTCGGAGGCTTCCAGTGCTGCTGTTAATTCCGTAGGTTGTGGCGGTGTGTCGACCTCTTGCGCAGAAGCAGTAGCGGGTGCCGTTACTTCGGTCGAGGCTTCTGGCGTGTCGTCGACCGGCTGAGTAGGTGGATCTTGCTTGTCCGTCGCTGTTTCGGCTTCCGTGTGGACGGTCTTGTCTTTCGCCTCCTTTTCCGACTTGTCGACAGCCTCGCCGATTGGGTCTGCCGCCACAGGTGTCGCATCCGATGCAGATGCTGTCTGCGAAGGTTCCGCGGACGGAGTTTGCTCGGACTCCGCCTCCTTCTTCTGCTCCTTGGCCGGGATCTCAGCAGGTGTAGAGCCTGTAGCTGCTGTGGTGCTTTCAGCAGCTGGAGCAGCGGCAGCGCTTGAAGTCGCTTGCGGGTCAGCCTGGTTGCTTGGTCTCGCGGGAGCCGCTTGTTGAGCCCGCTTCCTCGCTGCTTCAGCCAAGCGCTCTTTCAAGGACATGCGACCTGGCTTAGCTGGTGTTCCTAAAGGCGTCGCTGTCGCTGGAGTCGAAGCGCCGCTTCGTGCAGGAGAGTCCCCGCCGGGTGTGCCGGTATTGCTCTGAACGTTCGATGGCAAAACGGCGGATCCCTTGGTAGGTGTAGATGGCTGAGGCAACTTTGTCGGCTCAGTGGCATCAGCAGGCGCTGATGTTTCTGTAGGTGTATGTGAAGTTTGCTGTGGCTCCGATGCGGCTTGGGGAATGCTCGACTCTGGTTTCTCTTCGCCCGTTTGGGAGCCTGTGACGGACGTCGGTTCTTCCAATTCGGTCTTGTTCTCCTGTACAACTTGGTTGCCCGCTTCGACGGGCGCCTCTAGCGCAGCAGCTTCGTTAGTGCTCATCGCCTCGCTCGGCAGCTCTGTTGCAGCTCGCCCTCCCTCCGAGAGCACCTTGGCCACAGCCTCTGGCGCAGGCACAACTGGTGCCACAAGATCCTCAGAGTCTCGCGCTGCGCCATCTTCGTCTTTGACGATGGGCGTAGACTCGGACTGCACGTCCTGTGTCTTAGAAGGGGGTGTTGGGGGAATGTCGTTTGATTCGTTGGCCTCCTCTTCCAGGCTCCTGGCTCCTGGGCCTTGCGATTTAGCAGGGGGCTCTGGTCCCGGCGTGTCAGGTTGTTTTGGTTCGTCAGCCGCAGCCTGTTCGGTTGAAGCTGGTTGCTGCTGAAGCTGCATACTGGTGCGTGGTGTCGTCTCGACAGAGCGCCGTGCGTCTACAGGCACAGAACTACCTGGCACGTCTACAGAGCCTCGGGGGCTATTAGACTGGCTTTGTTGCTGCTGTTGCTGCTGTTGTTGACGACGAGCAAAAATGTTCGGAATGCGAGGCTTGTATGTGACAGGTCCAAACTGCGACGTTGTCGGCTTGTCAATGGCAGGCGAGCCTGGTGCTGCGTCGTTAGTGGGAGTCGATGGTGCCGTTGAAGTAGTCACGTTGACGGTGGGTGCTGGTGGAGCAACACGCTTGCTGCTGAGCACTTGCTGCAATGCTTCGTCCTTCCACTCGACATGCTTCAAGACTGACAGTTTAGTGCCAAGATAGCGCACGTCGGTGTGCATTTGGTCAAGAGCCTGTTGATTCTGCACAGGGATCTTGTCAAACTCTTGCGCCAAGCGCGCGTCGATTGCTCGCAACACTTGTCCGATCACATGCTCGACTACAACCGGCTGCAGATACTTGCTAAGTACCTTGTGCAATGTAGCGGTCTCCTTGACAAGGTCGGCAGCGTATTTATTTGGCTCGGCTTCCTTCGTCTGTTCGCCCTCTTGGGCCTCCTTAGACGGCTTCTCGGCATTCCAGTCGAGAGCGCTAAGAGTGCGGCAGTGAACGGTGAGACGATCCGACATGATAGCGACGAGCTTGGCATGGATCTCGTACTGATGTTCTTGGAAGTCTCGACGCAGCTTATCGAATTCGGTCAGCATGACGGCTTGCTTGGGCGATAGGTGCCGACGCACTGTCTCTCGGATGTAAGGAATCAGCGAGATCATGATAGAAAGCGACTGGGAAGCTAGCGCCAGATGCTTGGCCGTGATGTTCTTCAGACCAGCCGAACGCATGGCTCCTGCTCCCAGTACGACTTGACAAGTACGCGAATTGAACTGTTTGAGGAACTCGACCACCCTAGCCATGGCCTCGGTGGTGAGCAATGGCAAATTGATGATGACCTTGAGATAGTCGACAAGCAGCGAGAGGACATCGAGACTTGCATCGACGACGAAATACTGGCGATCCTCGATATCGAGTGTTTTCGCTGGCTCTGTTGGTGCATCGTCGGCTGATTGGACCGCTGCTTTCTCATCGCTTCCTTTTGAATCGGACTGAAACTCACTACCAGTGACAACAAAATCAGCTGGATCTTCGACGGCACTGCTGACGATCTGACGGATTTGTGACTGAATCTCTGCTCCAACTTCTGCTTGGGCCCACATCTCTTCTTCGACAGCTTTGGCAGCACGTTCGATGCGTTTGCGGTGGAAGTTGGCGAGGAAGCCTTTGGCCTGACTGAGCACGGTGCCTCGTAGACCGACGATCATCTTGCGACAAAGCTGCTCTGAGGACAGAACGAAGCTCCAGCAAAGCTGGAAGACGACCAGGAAGGGTGGTAGCTCCAGAGACGCATGGGTAGTGGCGCGCAGAGCGAGCAAACGTGCACACAGAGTATGCGCCTGTTCGGCTGAAGCGACGACAACATCGGACAACTTAGCGGGGATGTTGGTAGGTACACCTTGTGGCATAGTAGGCGGCGCTGGTAACGCCGAGTGTGTGGATTCAGGGCCGTTGGGTGTCGCAGTGGCGGCAGTGTCTGTACCTGAAGCCGAGCCGTTTGCCTTGGTGGATGAGTTGAGCTGGTCGAGGATACGCGCAACCAGCTTGCAATGGGCGTCGATCGCCTTGAGACATTCGATGAGGATCTCAAAGAGATCGCGACCAATTTCGAGGAAGCGAGCATGCTCGAGATCTCGGATGCGTGCCGCCGGTTCAGGTAGGTTGTCATGGTCGTCATACTTGGACAAGTCCTCTGATTGCAGCCATCTGATGGTCTCGGCCATCTCCGCATCCGAGCTGGACAGCGTCTCTCTCCACGTCTCCTGGATCGCCTGGACGGCGACATCCCTGTAAACTGCAACGGCTTTCTCGATGCCACCCGTTTTGGCAAGGCCTGCGACGAGCGGCGCGATACGCGAGGCCAAGTCAGAGTCGACTGAGGAGAGCGCTCTTGCAGAATGGCCGAAAGGTGACTGTGGCGGTACGGTTGGGGTGAGAGGGGATGCTGCTGATGCAGAGTCCGGAGCGACGGAAAGGTTAGTAGTGGTGATAGTTGGTTTCGTCGACGCTTCCTCTGCAGCTTTGTTGAAGTAGTCGGTGCCAGTGGACGTGGAGGAAGCTCCGTTCTGTCGATAGGCGGTCAGACGAGCACTGATGTCTTGCTTGAGAATGGCTATCAAATCCTGCTCCAGCATGCTTGCCAACGTCTGTTCCATGTCTTCGAGCTGTTCGGGGATGTTGGCGAGGCATTGCAAATTGGACAAGACCACATGATGGTCCGTAGAGTCAGAGTCTGAGGCGGCTCCTGAGTTAGTTGCGGCATCCGTACGTCCGGGTTCCTGTTCATTCTCGCTGCGATGCAGAGTGGATCTGAGCTTGTTGAGCAGATCGAGAGCTTCTTCAGTCTCGCCCTGCTGTAGTAAAAGACGCACGAGATCTCTACGCTCGATGATTTCTCGGACCTTGTGCACAGCGAGTTGCTTACGTTCAAGCTGCCTGCGTTGATGCTGCTGTTTGATGACTCGCAATCCTTTTTTGGCCTGCTTTTCGTCGATGATCTCAAGATCAGACTTGAGGGCGTCGATCTTGCGCAAACAACTTTCTGCCTCGGCATTGAGGTCGTTGAGGTTCTCGAGCGCAGCAAAGAAGGAGGAAGATTGTTGCCCAATCTCGATGATGAGGTGCTGCTCGATAACGTCGGAGTAGTAGCTGAGTTTCTCCTGAAGCATCTGATTCAGGGCGACGTCGTAGGTAGGAGCGGTAGTGCCGTTTTGTTCTGAAGGAGAGTTGCCAGCAGCTTTGTATCGCTCTGTGACTTGATCGAAGGTGTAAGGGTTGCCGAGATCAAAGTCTTCGGAGAAGAAGACCTGTGGGACTGCACTCAGGTTTGGCAATCTCTTACGAGCTTGTGGTGGTGGAACAGCTTGAAGATCGGCTGAAAGAGACGCCATGCTGACAGTAGACCGATGTTGCCGTTTGGTTTTGCCAAGTGGCTCAGAGTCGAAAGAAGAGTCGTGCGTAGATGCTCGCTCTTGCTGTAGTTGTTGCTGCTGCTGCTGCTGCTGTTGCTGCTCGATGGTTGCCTTGCCCTGCCGACCCATACTCTGGTTGCGCATAAAACGATCCCATTCTGGTCGGACAGAGGAGAGATAGGGTTCAAAGTCGGCTTTTTTGACTTTTGGGATCTCGGCAGGAACATGGTTGGGGTTGACTGCGGGGAAGCGAGATGATTTGGGATCAATAGGATGTTGTCTTTTGGAAGGATTGTTGAGAACAGTCGAAACCGCGTTGAAGCCAGTCAAGGCGATACTGGGAGAGTTGAAGCCAGAGCCGGAGAGGCTCAATGTTGAGCCGGCAGCACCAGCTGAGGAGTAGATGCTTCGACCGAGCCGTGAAGCAAGGATGCTTGGGGCAAAAGCGTTGCTATTGATGGTCGAGTCCGCTTCGGAACCAGGACTACCAGGGCTTGCGACGCCATTGCGAAACTGTATTGAGTTGATCGTGTCATCTCCAGCGGCAGTAGTCACACTGACGTCGTGAGCTTGCGAAGATGATGATGCCGACATGGGTGCAGGATTGCGACTCGAGGAGGAAGAGGCAGGAACCTCATTGTTGCCGGTGGACATGTTGCCGGCGAATCGAGTTCTGAATGTCCAAGGTTGTTTGCTGTGTCATCGAATAGTGATGCGATGCACAATGGGGAGCCAGGCCACCGAGAGGCTGCTGGTAGTGGAGTGTGCTCGTTCGTGGTGTATGGTGTGCAGATTGCGAATGGTGAGAAAAGGCAGGAATGCCGGCTGTCTATGCTTGTTCTTCACTCGTGTTGGTTCGGTGTGTGTGTGTGTGTCAGTTGGCCCCAGCTCAAGCTCACGAACAAGCTCAAGCTCAAGAACAAAGCGTCCACGCTGTTGCTTTTCAGATCCGAGTCGACTCGCGTTGATTTCCAAGAGGCTGTTACATCGCAGTGAATGACATCGCTTAACAAATAACATCTGCACGGATCAACATCGGTGATGCGCAAAGCCGAAGCTCTGTGCTTGGCGAAGGTGACTTTCTTGAGCTGCACAATTGGCTGCGCAATGCCACGCGGACACTGCTCGCCTAAAGCGAAAAGAACAGACGAGCGTCACCTCGCACACGCCTCGCACCTCGACGCTTTCGGCACCTGTCCGATGCTCCATGACACAGGCTGTCGGCAGTCGCGACGCACCTTGGCCTCGAGCGGGAGATGGCAGAAAACCAATCAACGTATCAGATCGAGCATACTTTGTGCCGTGATGTTTGGTCGGAAGATTGCCGAAGTGTTGCACTGTAGAAGACGGCAAGACGCGGCTGTGTTGCTGTAAAATGCTGAGATGTCGTCGTTGTGCTGCTGCTGCTGCTCCCTCTCTCTCTCCTGTGTCGAAAAGACCCTTTTTTTGGCCGGCGCATCCGACCGGTCATTCTGAAGGCGTAAGGTGTGCGCTTGTGCCTGAGCCAGTCCAGGTTGCTGCCTCTGCTGCTGGTCCCGCTACCGTTTTGAGTCTCCGCACACTCGGATCCTTCCTTTCCCCAGCCTCTCTCTCCCTCTCTTTAGAACCCTTTCCTTGGCTTCTCTTTGTCTGTCTCTCCACTGAGACCGACCGAACGGAAAGCGATCCGCAGCCGCAACCGCAACAGCTTCTTTGCTTCTTCGCTTCCTCGCCATCGGTCAGCAACGCTCCTCATCGCTTCACACCGCCTTTCTCCTCCCTCCATCATCTCCTTCGACAACAGGAAGAATCGATCCGACCCGCTGCTAACACTGTTGCTGGCCCGCAGCATTCTGGCCCATCATGGCGTATCCGATGGTATTCCCTCCTTCGACCATCCGGCCCCTGCCGGGTGGAACCTCGCTCGTCTCGTCGCAGCCCCCAGCTCCCATCGCAGCAGTCATGACCACAGAGTCTTTCGATGCTCCGGAAGGCATGTATGTCTGCACTTCCAGATTCACAGCCCCACCACAGCCTATGATCCATCTCAACCCTATCCCCACCACTCAGCTCGGTCTAGCAGCCGTCTACCCAACGCCCCGCGTATCAACAGTCAGTCTACGCTATCCGCCTTCTTCCAAGAATGCAAAGGGATCCGATACCAACGAGTTAACATCTTCACCAGCACACAACATCCTCCTCGAGGCGCCGCTCGCTTCACAGGGCATCGATGCACCTGCTTCTAGCTTGACAGGAGGCTTACCACCAGGAAGCGCTGGCCCTTCTGCAGGTATTGCTGGGATCGGTGGGCCAGGCATGGGCTTCTCTGGTCTCGGTGAGACCATGGGTAAACTCAGTGCGAAGCCCACGCGACCCAAGAACAGTCTCAAGAACACATCCAGCAACTTTGTCAACCGCATGATGACCCATCCTGACCTTGCCAAGATCCTTGCAGCTCGAACTGATTCGGAGCATTTCACATTCCTCACAAACGCACGCTCCTTCTTCTGGCTAGCAGATACCAACGGCCGCACCAAAGAGAGTCTCGCCCGTATCACTTTTACCGCCTCTCCATCAGCGCACGACATCAACCAGTTCACCCGTGCGCATGACCGGCTCGATATCGTCATTGGTTTCGTCACTGGTGATCTAATCTGGCTCGATCCCATCGCTTCGAGGTATACCCGAATCAACAAGGGTGGATGCATCACCAGCTCAGCCGTCACACAGGTACGATGGCTTCCTGGAAGCGAGAACCTCATCATGGCAGCACACGCCGATGGCTCCATTCTTGTCTATGACAGGGAGAGAGAAGATTCGAGCGACTTCTCACCAGCTTCTTGGGATGCTTTTGCTGGCAGCACTGCTTCGTCTTCTAGTGCTGCGCTGCAGACAGCCGTCGGCGGTGTTGTGCCAGGCACGCCGTCTTCTGCAGCCATGTCGGCCAGTCAGACTTCTGCCTCGAATGCTTCTACCTCTTCCAACACGGGCGCAAATGCCAGTGGTCTTGGCGCAAGTCTCGCCGACACTCGTCCCGTGCTCGGCTCTCGTACTGTCACCAGCTCCACAACCACGACCACCACCCATCCCGATGGAGGCGATACAAATCGCTCCTCAAGCTCCGGTAGCGCTACCCACTTGCCTCAAAGTAAGCCCAGCGCTGCTGCTCCCGGAACGCTCTCACAGCGTCGTCAGCCGGCAGACTCGACCTCCGACGGTCAGCCTTTGTTGCTCGTCACAAAACCTGGTTCGGTCCCCATCGCCTCCGGTCTTCCCTCTGGGGCCTCCCTCCACTCGCGCGAATACCAGCAAGCTGCAGCCGCCGCTGCAGTCGCCGCTGCCAACGCTTCCTCCAATGGAAATGGTCTATCTGGCAAAGGCAAGGAAACTTCCTGGTCTCGACTCAATCCCGTCTCACATTGGTCTGTCTCCAAAACTAGAATCACCGACTTGGCTTTCTCTCCCGACTACTCCCATGTTGCGATCGTTGCTGAAGATGGCATTCTTCGGATCGCGGATGTGAACAGCGAGAGATTATTAGATACTTTCGAATCGTACTTTGGCGGTTTCAACTGTGTCGTTTGGTCTCCGGACGGAAAATTCGTGCTCACAGGTGGCGAGGACGACCTGGTCACGGTCTGGGCACCAAGGGAAGGGAGGATCGTAGCCAGGTGTCAAGGGCACACAAGTTTCGTAACAGGTCTAGCTTGGGATCCTTGGAGATGGAGTGGTGATGACAGAACGTACAGGTTTGCGTCTGTTGGAGAGGACTGTAAGATGATTCTCTGGGACTTTTCGAGTGCCGCGCTCAATCGACCCAAGACGCATGCCCCTCACAACTCAAATGGTCCACGACGCAGCTCCGTCGGTCTGGGATCGACGTATTCGCTTGTGGACAAGCAAGGAACCAGCTCGATCAGATCGCCTGGAGCAGCAAGAAGAATCAGCACGAGCCAGGGCTTGAGTTCGACGATCGGCATGGGATACGACAGGGTCAATGTAACGGATGATACAATTAGGCATCCTGCGTTGCCAAGGTCGGAAGTGGCGATTCTGCAGCCTGTGGTGACGGTGGAAGTGGATGGTGAGATTCCAGTAGGCCTGAGATTCGGTCCAGATAAGGTGGCGGTGGTGAGGAAGAATGCGGCCATTGATACCTTTACAAGGCCATTGCCGAAGAGACCTGCGAGCGTCGTGGTGGGGGCGGGTGGTGCGAGCGGCTTGGACAGGATGAGTTGGCCAGCGGGAGCGAGGACGACTAGGCAGCCAATTGCGCCGCGAGGCATTCCTCAGCCTTTGAATCTTGGTGCCGGGGGAATTGGAAACGTGGAACAGCAATCGGTTAAGACTCCTACAACCCCAAGACACACGGCGTTCGGCGAAGGGAGTGGTATCACAGCTTAAAGGAAGGAGATGGCAGAAGGTAAAGTCCCATTACGAATGAACAATGTGCATTTTGAGGCTCTAGCAAGCAATACAGAGATTGTCTCAAGTGATGTCTAGTTAGAAAAGTGTTCCTTCGCGCACAGCTTCTCTGCTCGCCGAAGTCAACGAGGGTTGGTTGCCGTTTTGTGCCGCAGCAGGTCGAATGTGATTGATCTCCAATTCGATCATTTCCATCACCGTTCTCAGCGTTCTTTTCTCCCATTCACCCCAAACCACGGCGCTGTACAACATGGTGGTACCACCCCAGCCAGCCACTACAGCTGCAAGTACGAATACTGGATTCACTCCTCCCAGTGGCTGAAAGATGCTCGCGACGATCAGACCTATCGCGAGTAACAGTGCAGCGCCAAAAAGGTAAAAATGACTCTTTTGAGTCGTGCGACTAGCAGAAAAGCCTCCTGCAAGGGCATGAAGTGAGGATGTTAGGATGCGATGTTGGGCTGACCTATCAATGATTGATGCCGAGTTTGAGTTGGTAGTGTTCGGGGTAGGAAGAATGTCAAATATGGATGCCACTCCGAAGTGGTCTGAAAATGAACAGTTGTGCGGAGGTGCGATCATGTCAGTCATGACTACTGACGATGATTTGCACACCAAACGACCGCGAGATGACTTGGAAGCGGAGTAGGCGAGAGAGGCTGTGAGCGCCGCACTAGGGTCTGTTGCTTCTTCGTTGAAGCTAGAGTCCACAGGACCACGATAGAGGATGTAATCAAGACGTTTGCCCGCACCTCTAGTCGCTCTTTCGTCTAGAGGCTTGCCAGCTGTCCAGGTGTTAAGTGGAGAATCGCAAGTTACTCCAAGCTCTTGAATCGCTCTTTGGGGATCTGGCCTCGAGTTCACACCTCTACCACCCGGAGGCTGAGCTTGAAGACTCGTTGCATCTTCAGGCAGGCTCGGATGCGAATCCAAAAAGCTGTCATACAAACCACCAATATGCTTCAGCAACCCAATCGCTAAACTTGGCGGAGTCGAGTTCAAATCTCCCACACAAATCACATGTCTGCCCCTGCTTGCGCTGTTCCTTGCGTTTGTCGCTAGCTCATAGGCCTGGGTGATTCGGTGACTCCTCTTGTATTCAGGTCCATCCTCGCCTCCAGCAGCTACAAAATGGGTATTCCATACGTCCACCAGGCCTAGCCTTGGATGGTGAATTGTCACGCTACCACAAGCTTTGCCTACAAACCAGTCTCCATGCTGAACGTGTATCGGCTGTCCGTTGAGCGAGTATGGGTGCGTCTTCGTTTCAAGAATATCCCATCGCGAGAGAATAGCTAAGCCTGATCCAAAAGCTCCAGAGTAGAAGAACTTGGAATGAGGATATCGTGCGGAGAGGGCTTGCTTGAGGAAGCGCCAATCTTTGGATTCGTACCAGATTTCCTGTAAACAGATCAAGTCGTAGTGTGGTGTAGAAGAAGAAGCAAGATGGGATGCGATGGCTTTGATACGGGGGATGCGAATCTTGGAGATGTAGTTGAGACCCCATACGTTGAGGGTGAGTACGCTGAGTTGGCTGTCGTCGCGGGCTGAAGCTTCACCGGCGGTAGAGGTGGGTGGGAAACTATGGCCGGTATCAGAGCCTGCCTGCGACGATGGTAGTCTAGGCATGGCTTTGATGAAAACGCGATACGGAGTACGTATGATGGCGAACGAATGACAGAGGGTGACGATGCTGATGTTGTACGAGGGAAACAGTAGGACGATGGAAGTGTTGGTCTCTGCCTCACACGAGCCTGCATGAAACTGTGAAACGCTCAAACCTCCACCTTGGCGGGAGAAAGATCGGCGGATCCGATTTGTGATTTCGAGATTTAGGTGGTTTCAGAGCGCAGTCACAGAAGCAGCTGAGCAGAGTGTGAGTGATTTCGGCGTTATCCTAATGCTTTTATCCGCTCACCTTTTGCTATCTTCCGTTCAACCACAACTATTCGCATTCGCAAGGCATTAATACCATCAGCAGTGCTGCCTTCTTCAAGATCTCGCTGAAAAGCTCACCTCGGATCTTCCTTAGCGCTTACCCAGACTGGCTATATCGATTTATCAGTTCGCTTCCTCAACCTTGTCTATCCCGCAAGAATCACACGGACGCTCGCTAGACTCAGCCTTCAGTCTTTGGGACATCACACAACGGTAAAGAAGACCAAGACCTTCATCGCATCGCATCTCAATACTTAGCAACATAGACGCAAGCTGATTGTCATCGAGGTTTGCACATCATGATTAAGGTATGCTTCTGCACGCAAACTGCACCAACATGACGCAGCCTTTGTTATTGACATTTGATTCTTGGGCGATTAATGATCCGCTACTACTGCTCAACAGATCTGGAGTATGAAGAAGGAGGAAGAGTCGGCGAAGAAGAAGAAGCCCAAGACATCGCCAGCACAATTGCGTGTCCAGAAGGGTAAGTTACATCCCTAACCTCATTAATCACCACCGTAATTCTCGCTGACCACCACCCTCGCATTGCCTTCCTGTACTTCTTACTTGGTAGACTTGACCGAGCTCGAGTTGCCCAAAACGATGCGCACAGACTTTCCTGATCCTGCCGACGTTCTCAACTTTACCCTGACTATTGAGCCTGACGAAGGCATGTACAAGACCGGCTCGTTCAAATTCACCTTTGCCATCAACACCAACTACCCACATGATCCACCCAAGGTCAAGTGCACGCAAAAGGTGAGTCATTTGTCATGACATGTTGAAGGATAAGATTCGATACTGACGAGATAGCTGATTGAATTAGATCTACCACCCGAACGTGGACCTCGAAGGGAATGTTTGCTTGAACATCTTGAGGGAAGACTGGAAGCCAGTGCTGAATCTCAACTCGGTCATGGTCGGACTGCAGTATCTGTTCTTGGAGCCCAATGCTGATGATCCGCTCAATAAAGGTGAGTATTAGGTGGGAAAGAGCGGACACGACAGACACACAGAGGGCCGAGAAATTGACAACGTTCATGGATGTGTCTTTTGTTCATGCAGAGGCAGCGGAGGATTTGCGAAAAGATCGCTCTGTGTTTGCAAGCAACGTTCGAAGAAGTTTGGCCGGTGGCGCTATCAGTAAGTTCACATTGATCGATATGGTACTAGTTTCAATACATGAGACTGATCCTCGTATTTGCAACTCTTCTGTTTTCTCATCCTGCTACATTTTTGCAGAGGGCACAACATACGACAAGGTCATCGCAAAGTGAAGACCCTATCGATTCGCACCCGAACAAGATCCATCAAGCAATGAACAGCGACATTGCTCGACCTCTTCACTCGATCCGACTGTACTTCTAACTAATTGCATTGATCGCAATCACATACACGCATAACACACACAGATTGTTCTCTTTCAGTTCTTGCCATTCTGCTCCGCAAGTCCGAAATATTTAGGCAAATGCGATATCGTTGGAGTGGACAGATTTGAGTCCTTAGCTTCGATCTGATGATATTGTTGCAAGGCTCGGCCTCAGGCTCGCGAAAATGGTGAGCTTAAGAAAAGGGTGTCGGCCTTGAGCTTTGTTTCTGCCTGGACCCTGCATAACTGCGCACTTGCCACTTTCATCCTTTTTTCCCACCTGAGCTTCAGATCATACCTTGCCATACAGGATCAACCATTCATGGTCTGCACCATCGTCATCGCCCCCGGACGCACGATCAGCATTCATTCACGACGGCCGACATCTTGGCGGAGTGCAGACAAGCACTAGCAACGCTCTTCAAGACCGAACCTTCACCACCTTTAAGCGCTTGAACACTTTCACAATCAACCTCAGCCTCCTTCGCAGACTCGCCTGGCTCGTGACAGTTACCATGGCTTGGCGTTGTTCTGGAGGCTCCAATGCGGAGCTTATCTCCAATATGCGCAAAGCATCGCTGATCAACTCGTCTCGTGTCGCTGATTCCATGGCTTTGGTTGATCGTGCTCACTACGTGCCTACACCATCGCTCGCATATCAAGACTCACCTCAAACTATCGGATACGGTGCAACCATCTCTGCACCACACATGCACGCTCATGCTGCTGAAAATCTTCTTCCGTTTCTTTACCCCGGTGCAAGGGTACTTGATGTGGGCTCTGGTTCTGGTTACACGCTTGCCATATTTCACCATCTGGTCAAGCCTGGAGGACAGGTGATTGGAATCGATCATATTCCAGGTCTTGTTGAACAAGCTAACAAGAATCTCGAAAAGGATGGGCTGGGAGAGGAGATGAAAAGAGACGAGATCAAGAACATGTGTGGAGATGGAAGGCAAGGTGTGGAAATCGAGGGACCATACGATGCAATTCATGTAGGGGCAGCAGCTCCAGGTATTCCACAAGCGTTGGTGGATCAGTTGAAGAAGCCGGGAAGAATGTTCATCCCAGTGGAAGAAAAGGATGGCGATCAATGGATCTATCAGGTCGACAAAAGCGAAGACGGGCAGGTGAAGAAAGAACGGATCTGTGCAGTGAGATATGTACCGCTCACGGACAAGGAGAGACAATGGAGGGAGTAACATATCTCGTTCACGACTCAGCTCATCATAAAGTTCATGACTAGGGCCAAATTGAAACCTTTGCATTGCTGTAACATTTGAAAGAGAAGCGACTCTACGACTGCTGCTTCTCCCACTCTACCTCATCTTGATCCTTCTCTGGCATCTTATCATCCTCACCCTGACCGAGCTCTTCCCTGATTGCCTTCTTCAACAAACCATAAGCTCTCTCCAAATCATCGTTAACGATGACAACGTCATGACTACCTTTCTCTCTTGCGTATTCCATCTCTTTGCTTGCCATTGTCAGCCTCTTCTTGACGCTCTCTTCTGATTCTGTTCCTCTGCCGACCAATCTTCTCTTCAATTCGCCGAAGCTGGGCGGAGAGATAAAGATAAAGATGGGATTTAAACTGGCATGGTTTGCTTTGATCAGCTTTACACCTTGCGCATCAATGTCGAGGATAGCTCTACGAGCGTTTGTGGATCCATCAGCACCTGGAGCACCTTCGGTAGATACATCGGCAACAGCTTTGGCGGTAGTGCCGTATCGGTTGCCTCCGAATTGGGCGTGTTCGAGAAAAGCGCCTTGTTGAACGAGGTCCTCGAATTCCTGTTGTGATACATAGTGGTAGGATTGACCTCGAACCTCGCCTGGACGGGGATCACGGGTGGTGTGAGAAACAGAAAATCCGAAATCGTGAGGGTACTCTTCAAACAGCTTCTTCAACAAAGTGCTCTTTCCGACACCGGAAGGTCCCGAAAGCACGATGGGTCTTTTGTCTTTAGGGATGGGTGGAGTTGAGGCCCAATTCGAGGTAGACATCTTGGCGAGACCGTGTGTGGCTGGTGTACGAGTTGATGGAGAGAAGCAAGATCGAGTGATAGAAGGGAGGAGTCGAATCATCTATCGGGACCAAAGCCGAGATCTGAATGGTCAGTTGGTGATGGACAGAGGATGACAAGGAGGAACTTGCACCACGTTGCTGTGTTGATGTATTTGCATTTCAGAAGATCTGCAGTGCTTCGGCGTTGTTGGTCTTCTCGTTGTTCTCGTTTGGCCCCTTTGATTTTTTTTGCCTCTCTCGGGAAGAGAAATATCGAATTTGATTTATTTAATATTTTTTATTTTATTTTTTTCGACCCAAAGCTTGCCGGTCACACATGCACACAGAGCAAGAGAGAGAGAGACAGCACACGCACGCGCAAATCTCTTTTTGAAATAGCGCTCGCGCACACACACGCTTTAAAATCACACTTTGGTGCGAGTGCCGCCAAGCATCAACAGACTGTCGGAGAGTGAGCGGTTTGGAGCGAACAAGGAAAGAGAGAAGGTGACAAGACCCTGATCATTTTGCAAATCACACACGCACCGCACCGTACTGTACCACACACACGCTTTCTTTCTTTCTTTCTTTCGCTCGCTCGCTTCGGCTCACATCGCGATTTCTGATCCATCATCACTTTGCTTCTTCCAATTCTGATCTCTCAGCCTTTCCTTTGCACGCCGCGGTCGCTTTCTTTGTTGATTGACCATCATCTTGCAACGCGATTAGCCCACTCACAGGACTTGAAAATCGCATCTCGATTCAACCTGCCGTAACCCACCTGCACGGTCTCAAGGTCGCTTCTCTACATTCGGCAGTTCTTAGTCTCGACTCGGTACAGCGCAGCTAGCCTGACCTCGCCCACAGATCTCATAAGCCAACATCGTCACTCGTTCGACATCATCCCACATTCGCAAAGGCAGCAGACTTTTTCTTCTATTTCCACAATCGGATCACGCCGAAGCAAAGGTGTCAGACACATCATCGCAACTTCCGACATCTCGACTTCGATTCGGACCTATACCCGCTAACACACCACTTCTACGCCTCTTTTCGTCTTATCTCTCAGCACAACAACCGCCGGGTGCCACTTTCCAAGCCGTCCAGAAGAGTGGATCCTGACTGTTGACTACTGTCGATCGGATCCGAGTCGGTCCGGTCTCCACCAGCATCGCGCGTACGACAGACCAATTCTGGCCAACACAATCTCCTTGACCCCAGCCTTGTCCTCACGGTATTGATGCTTACGGCAACTTGCCCAATCTTTCAACACCGTCAATCTTCCCACACTAGTGATTGATTCCTGCAACTTTGGCAAGCGCTTCAGTTCGGTCACCATTCCTTGGGAGCATCGCGTCTTGCTTCCGCGATCAACACGCCGCACACGCACTTGCATGCTCATACGTTGCATCCGATAACATCAAATCATGGCTTCGACCTCCGCTGCTGCCTTTGGCAGCCATTCGGCGCACGCGCAGCAGAGTTCGTCACAAGGTCGCTCTATATACCCTTCGCGCATCGACGACCAGGCGCACAGCACAGGTGATGATTCGGACGACCCACCCTCCTTCTTTGTGCGTGCGCTATACGACTTTGAATCCAACGATGCAAGCTCGCTCTCTTTTCAGAAAGGCGCACTCATCGAAGTTCTAACTCAACTCGAATCGGGTTGGTGGGATGGTCTTTTGGATAACCAGGTTCGAGGTTGGTTCCCATCCAATTACGTCGAGCCTATCTCGGATCAGGAAGCTGAAATGGAACTCATCGCGCGTGCACAGATCCATGCCCAGTACAGCTTGGGCCTCCCCTCACAACCTTCCGCTGAATCCGACTCGTTTTCACGTCTCGGTTTCGGCGCTGGTTTTGACGGTCTCCAAGCGTTGATCAAAGGTGATGGTATTGGCAATAGCGATGCTTTCAGTCAGCTCGCTGAAGCTGCCATGCTTGATCCGAGGCGGCGCATGTTCGATCCCGCAAGCCCCAAGCTTGGCGACGATGCCGCCGTACCACAATCCGACGTCTCGCCGTATCGACGAGTGCCTTCAAGCACTGCACAATCAGGACTTGCCGGCTACTCTGTACCTCGATCAGCAGACACCAGCTTGCAGTCCAACTTGTCCGCACTCTCAGAACAGCAACTTGCGCTCGAGCGCGAAAGAGCCAGAGCTGCCACCGTCTCAAATCCGCAACCAGGTAGTTTCGCCGCGTCCGCATCCTTGGCAGCAGCCGCAGCAGCTGCATCAGCTCGTCCGAGAGCAGCCACCGGATCACAAGCCGTCGACACTTGGATCCCAAAGACATCACAACGCGGACAAACTGTCTATTACAACACACGCACAGGCGCCACCGCATTTCAGCTGCCCCCAGATGGTGTTGTCTCTCACACTGAAGCTGCCGAGTCCTCAAGCAGCAGACATCAAGCGCAGTCGATGCAGAGAACCTCTTCAAATGGTCAGAACAGCTCAGAGGATTCCCGCAAGGACTCTCATCTTGGTACTGACCGCAGCAGGCCTAACTCGCTTGGTGCCAGCGCTGAGTCGCGGCCTTCTTCCACCAACAGCAGCAGCACCGCAATCTTCCACAATGGCACAGCTCCCGTTCGAGCCCCAAGCGCCAACGCTGCCGATCGCATGCCCGATCCCTTGGCAGTACCCAAGCCGTGGAAGCTCCGACTCACTGACGACGAGAAATACTTTTTCTATGTTCATCGCTCTACCCACGAGATCCGCTGGAACTATGCGGATGCAAAGACCAAGCTCACCATCCTTTCCAACGTCACCCCGCGCAGTCGATCGCCGCGAGACTCGGCAGTGCCAGCGAATGCAGCCAACGTGTATGGCAAAGGTGCATCCAGCTTGGGCTCTGAGCTCAATCTTGCAAACAACGTCTCGTCGCTCAATCTGGACTCGGACGAATCCGATCTTGACGGCGAGATGAACCCACGTCTCCCGGGCAAACCACCCAAGTTGCCTTCTTCTAACGCGAACCACGCCGCTGGAATCGCATCGAATCTTGCTTCCTTTGCTCATCATCCCGTGTTATCGCCGCCCAAGGTTGCGCCTGCTCCTCTGCTGCACGACGAGGCAGTTGCATATGAGTTGCAAAAGGCACTGACACCAGTGCAGGTGCGCCCAATCAGCTTGCTGGTACGCCGTGCTAACGAAGTCATCCGCCAGCTTGCAGCTATCGCCACCGAGCAAATCGGTACCAATGGCCTCGCAGAATCAGATGGGTCTCTCTGGAGTCCCAGCGGCGGTGGGGTCCACTTACCCAGACTGGCACACGCCACAGCAAGCGTGGTAGCTGCCATCAGAGAAGTGCTTTACGCCACCGGCTCCCTCTCACTCTCGAGCAATGACCTAGCTTCCATTTCCAAACTCGTTTCGCCGGACGCGAACGCGACTGCATCAGGCTCCTCCAAGACTCTTGCAGATGCGCCTCTGAGCGCAAAAGACGTCAACTTGAATCTGTATTCCAAAGTATTGCACAAGCTTTATACCTCGACACCAGGTTCGCCGGACACTGCCTCCCTTCAGCTCTTCGGCATTCACCAGAAGGACTCGGTCGCTCCCATC
The DNA here is from genome assembly GCA_928856705.1 of Ustilago xerochloae. Taxonomy (NCBI): domain Eukaryota; kingdom Fungi; phylum Basidiomycota; class Ustilaginomycetes; order Ustilaginales; family Ustilaginaceae; genus Ustilago; species Ustilago xerochloae. The sequence continues at coordinate 919,700 of CAKMXT010000025.1, forward strand.
CCTGGCGCTCTTCATCCTGTCGGACGCAAGCTCAATGCTGTTGTCTCTAAACTCGTACTTTCCTCGCGTCAAGTCATCGACCACACCGTCACCCTTGCTTCCTCGCCTACATCTGGCATGGAGAGCACCATGACTGATTTGGACGCCGATGTTTTTTCCAAGCTCTACCAGTGCCGACAGCGACTACGTGAAGATGCGTTGGAACTCATGCGCGTGCTACAAAGTCTCGGCTCGGAAGCTGAGAAGGCGAGAAGCACTGCTCTCGGAGCGCCAAATCATCGAGGCTGGCTACGTCGGGTCGAGGGCAGCTTTGAGAGTGATCTCGGACTTAATGGTGTTGGGCCAACGTCTTTCGGAAGCGGGATGGCCGCCGGTTGGCTCGGCAATGGATTTGTACTGCCTTCAAAATACGAAGTCGGCTTGATCAAGGCAGAAAGCAAAGGTAACAGGAGCAGCAATCCTTTCGATCAACGCAGAGACGCTGAATCGGCAGCGGTGCGCGGCTTGCTTACGCTTCGGCGGATCCCCGAGCAGCGACTCGATTCGCAGATGGTCAAACAGCTTCAGCATTCTTTGACCAAGATGAATGCGGCTCATGGTGCACTGACAAACGACGACCATTCGGGCAACGATCCTTCCAACCCTGCTTCGGCCATGCTGTCGCATTTTGCTGCGCTGGAAACACTCATCGAGAGCATCGACATTGCCTCTTGTCTCGACGTCGACGGTCCGAGTTCAAAGGAGGCCAGGTCGACTCCAATCAACGAACGCAACGCTGCAAACGCTGTCAAAGCTCGTGAACTGATGCGACGCTTTGTGGCGCTTAAGCAGGCCGTGTACGATGCCTCGTGCTTCCTCTTCATTGCGGTGCAGGAACAGAGCACGTCGGCCTCAGGCGCTGACGTTGTGCGGAAGCAAGCCACCAAACTCGTAAAGATTACTTCAGCTGTGGTCCGAACACTTGAGGACTTGACCAAGGTCGCAGAAGAGCAATTGAGGGACGCATCACCGTTCCTTGGTGCCCGCGCTTCCGTCTATGGGTCCGAAGATGGCGTTTCCATGCCTTCGACAGGCGTGTTCTCCCGCAAGGTCAACACGACCAGCAACGGCCTGCATGAAGAGGTGGAAGAAATGGCACGCTACGGCCGAAACAACGGAGACGAGGCAGAGGAAGAAGCCGAGTTCATGTTCCTTGGTCCTGGAATCGCTGTTCCAAATGGTCCTAGGGCACGATCGGGCAGTCGGGCAACTCAAGGCTCGATGACCAATTCGCCCGTTACCAGTTTGGCTCCTGGTGGCCGAGTCGGATCTACCAATGCATCAAGCAGCTATCGACAGCGATCTACTTCTGTCACGACCGGAGGTGGCTCTGTTCGTTCGATGCAGTCTTTCACCGATGCCTCTAGCAGAGTCCTCAGTCGGCGAGGTACTTTGGTGGATGGTCAAGCAGCTGAAAGCATCGACGAAGATGGCGAGTCTGCACGAACCGGCAGTGGCAAGCTCCGTCGCTTATTGGGTGACGATGCGCCACTCTCGCATACTATGACGCAGGACAGCGAGAACAGCACCAATACCATGTCGACCACTGGACGACGCAAAGAAGACGAGGTGCCGTGGTTCTTGGAGCCTGACTACATGGGTGATGACATTGTTATCGCTCAAGACGGTTCGGTCAAGGGGGCTACGCTAGAAGCGCTTCTGGCTCGTCTCACTATGCACAACTCGTTCGACGCATCTTTCAACAACACCTTCCTGATGACGTATCGATCTTTTACGACGACTCAAACGCTGCTTGACTTGTTGGCACAGCGATTCCGCATCCTCCCACCTGAAGGTCTGAATGCAGAAGAGCTTGCATTGTGGACCGAGAAGAAACAGATCCCAATCCGACTCCGGGTGTTTAACGTGCTCAAAATGTGGCTCGAGATGCACTTCTACGAAGGTGAAGATGAACCGTATCTCGATCAAGTCCGTCGCTTTGCAGTGGAAGAGATGGGCGAAGCAGCGTCGATGAAAGCGCCCTCTCAGCATTTGCAACGTCTTGTGGAACGAAGGCAGGGCGAAGGAGAGCAAATGATTCGAAAGATGGTGTTGCCAAATTCTGCGCCTGCACCTATCTTGCCGAAGAATTTGAAGAAGCTCAAGTTCCTTGAAATTGATCCTTTGGAGTTGGCTAGGCAGTTGACGTTGATTGAAAGCCGGTTGTATAATAAGGTAAAGCCTGCGGAATGTCTGGGATTGAAATGGACTAAGCCAGAGAATGATATTCATGCGAAAGGGATTATGGAGTCTATCAATACGCACAATAGGATTTCTGCTTGGGTAGCCGAGTCAATCTTGCAACAGGAAGATTTGAAGAAGAGAGCAGCTTTGATCAAGCATTTCATTTCCATTGCTGATCGATGTAGAAGTCTCAACAATTTCTCAGGGATGTGGGCAATTGTCTCGGCTCTCTCTACGGCCCCAGTCCATAGGTTGAGGAGAACTTGGGATGCAGTTAGTCAAAAACATGTTTTGGTGTTCGAATCACTCGAAAACCTCATGTCGGCTAGTAGGAATTGGGCGAATTATCGAGAGACGATTCATAAACTTAATCCTCCTTGTGTTCCTTTCTTAGGTAGATATCTGGGAGATCTTACATTTATCGAAGATGGAAACAGGGATCGATTGAAAGAGAATGATAAGTTGATCAATTTTGGGAAAAGACAAAAGACCGCAGAGGTGATTAGAGAGATTACGATACATCAAAGTACTCCGTATAATCTAGCGGTTGTGCCAGCATTGGAGAAATGGATAGAAGGAAATCTGGTAGATGCAAGGTCGGCTGATGATTTGTACGAACAAAGTTTGATGTTGGAACCAAGAGAGAGGGAGGATGAGAAGATAGCGAGACTCTTACAGGAAAGTGGATTCTTGTAGTCGCAGCAATGGCACAATGCAAGCAAGATAAAGTTTGCACCAAGACAGTAAGCACAGACTGTGAGATGTTTTGATGGTGTGAGTTGTAGAAAGTGAGCATTTCAAGTGATTGCGAGTTGAAGCTTGCAATTATGACAACTGTGAAAGATCAGCATGAGAAACAAGCTTCTACTAAGGTTGTCGTCTCTTCCTCCCACCCTCACCACCGTGTTCACCCGCATTGACCCTCTTAGCCTTAGCACTAGCATTGATCTCGTCAACCTCTTGCGTTGTAGGAAATCCAATATTCCAATACGCTTCTGGAGTCGTAGCTCTTTGATAAGTCGTTCTGTGTCTTGAACAAGCCATTCTTTCAACATTTCCCTGATTATTAGCAGAGGTCGAGTTGAGATGGGAATAGAAAAGAGAGCAATCGGGACAATCGTGTGCGAGCATGTGACGGCGTGCGTGACGATTGCGGATGGGGGTGGAATCGATGTGGCCTACGAGGTCGGTAGTAGGGGGAGGTGGAAGGGCAGGAGAGGGATGATCTCGCACGGAGGTCCTGATCAGAGGGGCGGGTCGTGTTTGTCCTGCTTCGGATCGGTCAGTGATGGCGATGAGTGGTGGAACGGCAGGGGCGCGAGGGTTGGACGTCTGGTCATTGGCCACAGGAAGGCGTCCTGAATGAGACGGAGCAGCGGCAGAAGGCACATGATGCAAGGGCAAAGTAAGTTCGGAGTGTTGCCCTGCGCTTTCGATACTTTCGACAACATTGGGTTCCTCCCCTCCATGATCTCCGTCCTGCTCCTCCGACCCATTGTCTTCGGTTGAAGAAGGAATAATCCCAGCTCGGGCCCAGATACCCTTTGTCCTTTCGTCCAGCTTCCGTACCATCTCATCCAGGCCTTTACCAGTCCCCTGTCCCTCTACATTACGCTCGATACTTGATGCTGGCTTGTTGCTCCGTCGCCGATGTTTCTTTTCTCGTTGTGCCAAACTTGCCAACCACCAAGACTTGAACTCCTTCCAAGCCTTCTTTTCTTTCTCAAACTCCTCCTTCTGCTTTTCGAGTTCTTCCACTCTTCTTTGCAATGACTCACATCTGCCACATCCCTTGTCTGTCGAGGTCAGCCTTTGTTTAGGAGCTGTTGCAGGCTGAGGAGGAGCCGTGCTCTCCATCAGAATCTTCTTCGTTCCTGAATTGGCTGATTCATCATTTATGATCGACCCTAGGTGTGTCGCAGCTGATTGTAACTCCTGTAGCAGCAATTTCAATTCGGACCGGTGACGATTGGCGTGAGGAGAGGACACATCTGGATATACAACCGGGCTCGAGTTCGTTCGAGGCTGGGATGAGGTGTTGGCCAAATTTGCATCAGGGCGAGGAGACGTTGAAAGAGAGGAAGACGCTTCGACACGTTGTCGCTTTCGAGGGCTGGCCATCATGCAAAGTAGCTGCTGAAGATCCGGGTACTTGATATGAGCTGGACTGAGTTCGATCTTGAATTGTAGCTATTGGAACAGCGAGATAATTGAGTTTCAAGATGAAAGGAAATGGGAAGGGAAGAGAACGACATGTGATGGGAGGAAGAGTAATCCGATGGCGAATTTTGACAGGCACTCCTCCACACCAACACTCAGCTCGTGGCTGAAAGACGCGCTCACGCTTAGCGGTGTTGCTCTTCCTGTAAATCACATTCGCGACCGACGCTCAGCCAACAAACCAACATACACACCTTTCTGACCTCAGCTTTGAATTTCATCACACTCAACAGTTACTCACACTCATGTAGCGCAGCGAGATGTCATTCTCTATTACCTTGACGCGTGCAGCTAAGCCCAACCCATCCCTTCAGCAATCTTCATTCCCAACGCTCTCTTCATAAATTGTTCTCTTGCCAACATCCTAGTTTGCTTCAAGAACCGATCCAGATCAATCCTTTCAGCATTCAAAGCTCTTCCCAGATGATACAAAGTATCTTCAATCGCATTGTCTTCCGCCACAAGATCTACCAACTGATTGCCTACAATACTAGTTGCTAGAACCATGTTATCCGGATCTGGTTCTTCTCGTTCCTTCAATCCTCGAACACTCTCTGTGATTTCCGCAACGCTTGATGCGAGTCGATCTCCGGTTGTAGCGCACACGTCGCGAACTGCTTTGAGACGAGACATTTCGTCTTCAATTGCGGGAAGACCGCGGTCAAGGTCAGTCGAGAGTAGAGCTAGTCGGGAGTTGGATTCGGCAAGAGTGGTAGAAAGGTGATTGAGGCGTGAGGTGAGTTTGGTATAGACGCGATCGTGGAGCGCCAACAGTTGTGGATTGATCGGGCGTGGAGGTGGTGGAGCGGCTGAGCCACCAGCTGCATTAGAGACGTGTGAGGCGGCGGATGGGTGAGAAGGATCAACAAAATTAGAAGAGGGAACTTCGTCTTCATCGAGTAGATTGATACCTTTAGGTTTGGCACCCACGACTGGCTGAGGTGCATGTGCATTGTGGTAGCCATTGCTGATGCCGCCCGGCACCCCTGCTGGTGCTGGACTAGCGTCCTGAGGCGGCATGTGCCGGTTTTGGTACGGATGTGGCCCCGGCACCGGCGGCGGTGGTGGCTGCGAGCTGTATGATGCATTGACTCCATTTTGCGACGCAGACTGTTGCGGTGGCTGCCCCATCGGATACTGTTGCGCTGAAGGGTGACCTGATGGCGCGCCATCTTGAGGATACGGCGCTTGACTTTGATGAGCCTCGGATGCCGGGTAAGGATATGTCTGTGCTCTATGTTGATGTTTTTGCTGTAAATGTTGCTGTTGCTGGTGCTGGGGATACTGCTGCGAGCTTCGACGCTGATCGTGCGCGTTGTGCTGCCAGTGTGATGCATGAGAGGGAGACTGCGGTGCTGCAATGGGTGAAGCGGCGTACTGGCCGTGCTGTGACGGTGTAGCAGCTGGAGGAGCGTGGTAGCCTGGTCCACCAACACCTGCACCCAACGAACGTCGGCGATGTTCATCTACAAAACCTCCTAGAGCATCTCGCTGCTGAGGCGAGCGTAAATGAATGCCATCTTGGCCTGGCAAGGGGGCGGGGGCCCCGTATGCGTCCACGTGAGACATTGAGTTACGCGGGCTCAAAGCGTAGCTTCCATCTGGGCCCAGAGAAGAAGATGGTTTAGGTGGGCGATGAGGTGCAGATTGGTTCTGCATTGAATCGGGCATGCTAGACGAGCCTGATGTGCCTGGTGCCGGTGCGGGCGGAGGAGGCTTCTGACGTGTTTCATGAGAGTGCTGAAATGTTGGTCCTGCTGTAGACTGAGGTGATCGAGGCGATGCTGGAAGTGGTGGTGGTCCCGAACGTTGCGCAAATGTATTTGAGGAGCTTGCCTGTTGCGGCGTTGAAGATTGCGACCGTTGTTGTTGCTGAGAAGCAGCTGTGGCATAGACCGGTGTGGGCTTTGGTTTGGCGTAGACAGGTGGCTCACGTCCGAACATATGCTGGCAGTCGTGAATCAGGTCGAGCAGGTTGCATGCTTCTGGTTTGCTCCTCCATCTTTTCAAGTATTCGCCACCAATCTCGCCACTTGGATCGACGTTGGGTCCTTTGCGGATGGCCATTTCTGGTGTTGGTGATACAAAAGCCATCGGCGGCTCGCGAGGATAGTCTCGAGGAATCCAGTAGGCTACTGGAATGTTATACGTTGTGTTGCGGAAGTCAACCGGAATGGTACCATCCAAAGTGAGCAGAAGCTGCGTTCGACCATCGTTGAAGGTGAAGATATCGGTCTTGGGTGATAGCGAGGAGACAGCGATCAGTGCTCGATCGACATCGGCAAAGACACGATCGCGTTCAGTGTACGGACCGAGGACGCTGCGAAGCCATTTCTGTACCACGGAATGGTCCATCGTGGGCAGCAATGTGAGGTCCGATCCGTGTGTAGTCGACGGAAAGGCTGGATGCCTTGGCCGAGACTGCAGTGCTTTCGAGATTAGTGTAGGATGGAGTGAAGAGAGCGTCGACAAGAGCAAATCATAAGGTGTGCGTCTCGGCTAACTCGCACTCGTTCTCTCTGCTGTGGTCCGTTCGCCTTGAACTCACCGATAATCGAGCAACAGCAGCAAGAGCAGCGGCGGCAGTGCCTTTTCGCCTGTTTCGCAACCACGCGTTCGACTCTCAGAAGTCAGAGAGTGTGGAGTCGCCGATTTCTTGGCGGAATCGGGTTTATTCCATTGCCGATCGAAAAGTGGAATCGTCGGCTGAGGTGATCCAAAAAATAGAGAGAGGAAGAAAGTGACAATATCATCATTCTCCACCTTCTTGACTTTTTGGACCAAAGCGAGCCTTAATTCATTCCATCAACCACCTCCTCGCAAACATAGCCATCACAAAGTGGTTGTTGGGCTGCAAAGATGAAGGCGGCATCAAGAACGCTCTCGCACACCGGCAGCGCTGTCCGATCAGCCGCGTCTGCCAGGCCCATCTCCACTCCTCTCTTCCACGCTAATCACAGAGCTACCGTCACCAATCTCACCTCCGCATCGACACAAACTCGCAATCTCTTTGGCTTCTCCCTATTCGGAGGCAAGAAAGATAAGAAGAATGACCCATTTGCTCTTCCGCCTCGAGCTGCTAAGAAGCCTTTGCTAGCACAGGATGACCTCTTCCACCCCTTCTCCAAGTCGCCCATCCCTTCGATCCGAGCGCGAGGCGAACGCATTCGCTCTTTAGCACCGTGTCCCGTTAGCATGTCCAAGTACAAAGTTCGTCGTCTCGTCAATTTCGAATGTCCCGATTGCGGCTGGCCCACTCACTACAGCGAAAAGGAATGGGCCGAAGACACTGAACACGGCAAATACGTCGCCCGTCTCCGAGAAGCCAACGAAGACGAACATGATCTTCGTAGCGGTCGCGAGATGTCAGAATTCAAACTACCTGGTCCTCAAGGCTTCGAAGAGACCATCAACATGTCCAACTGGGATGTCTTTTTCTATACCCGAAACTTTAATTCGATAGAGTCGGATCGTAGCCGAAGACATGTCAGCAAGCTTTTGACCTTCCCCACAACAATGGGCGCTGTCATCCACGAGAACAGTCCTTACACCAAGAAGTCGCGCAGGTTGACGCACGAAGGCTTGCGAAGTATGATCGCTCTGCGACAGACACTCCATCCCAAGGAAGGTGCCAAGCCGAGTTTGGATAAGATGAGGATCTTTGTGGTCGGTGCCAGAGCCGAATCCACTTTGCCTCCTGCGGTATGGGATCAGTTGACGTACATGTTCCCGGGCGTGCCGTTCCATTTGTTCCTCATTGGACCTGAGGCGCATATTCCCACCGATAAGCAGATCGCGTTGCAACAGGAGCGTGCTGGTCCAGGCTCAGGTGGTATCTCGATGCACAAGGGACGTGTTCGCAAGTCCAATTACGGCGTTCCCTCTCGCACCGTCGTCGTTTCTGAGGGTTTGACCATCACAACCATCCAGTCAAAGTACGAAGATGTTCATGCACAGTTGGAGCCTTTTGATGCGTACACCGATGTCTTCTTCGCTTTCAGCCCTGGATTTGGCTTTCCTTCGCAGATTGCCGTCGAGGAAGCTGATCAGGCGAGACAGGACGAGAGAGACCATGAGGCACACTTTGCCAGAGCAAAGAGCACTTATCATGCCGCTGGAGCTGAAGGTGCAGAGTCGACGGAAGCTTCGGCTCAAAAGGCCGCTGACGATGCAGTTGAGCTAGCCAAGGCACAAATTGCGGAGCGACAGTCTCACATTGACGGTTCTTCCTCCCCTAGTGCTCAAGCACCGAGCAGAGCAGCATACACTGTCGACGCGACCTCATCACCCGAAGGTGGAGACATTCCCGCAGAAGAGCCTGCGCCAGTGCTCACGTCACCTGACGGACATACTTTCACCGCGCTTACCACTGCGCCCGTAGTTCAAGCACAACGTGAGTGGGCTCGTGCGATCGGTCAGATCTTGTCGACACGATGTGCTCTCGTCGCTACTGGATTCTCACCTGCTGATGTCGAGAGAGACGTGTTGGCGTTTGAAAGCGTGGATGGAGTCAGGGGCGAGTTTGATTGGTTGATTACTCCAGGCGAGAACGTGTTTGCATCACAACAATGGGCGGTAGCTGACTTTGATCCTCGAGTCGCGGTCAAGGCTAATTGGGGAATCTGGGCTGTCAGAGGTAAGAGGTATGATATTCAAGGACCTACGGGATACTAGTTTCATCACTCTCTTCGAAAGTAATATAAAAACTTCCTCTTCAGGATCTCAGGCTTTGCAGATTCGTGTGGTATGATTCGTCTTATCTATGTGTGTGCGATTGGGCTTAGCTATAGAGAACCCTCCTTGATACGTTCCCAGTACCATCTCGTCATCTCCTCCAGTCCATCTTGCAGCTTCCATCTTGGATACCAGTCCAACAAGTTGGTGGCGCGTGTAATGTCGGGTTTGCGTTGTTTGGGATCGTCTTTTGGCATGGCAAAGAATCGAATCTCTGACTTTTGTGCTTTTTGTTCATTGAAGGTCGGATCGTCGTAAGCTTTGACCTTGGCGACGCACTTCTGAACGAGATGAACGAGTTCCATGATGGTGAATTCCGCTGGATTGCCTAGATTGACGGGTGTGTGCACGTCGTAGCGATGCGAAGATGGATCGTTGAAGTAATTGTTGGTGGAAGAGGCGGCTTGAGGAGCTGGAGTAGAGACGGTAGAGGTGGAAGGAATGATGGTGTCTGGCGCTTCAGTCATTATGTCAGCTGCTTCTATCGATCCAGCGTTTGTCCCTGTTTTTGATATTTGAGGCTGTGACTGGGGCTCTGCGGGTTCAGCATTCATCAGCGAAATCAAGCCATCAATAAGATCATGAATGAACATGAAGCTACGAGTCTGACTTCCATCACCAAACACCGTCAATGGTTCCCCCTTCAGAGCTTGCTGTATCAAGTTGCTGACCACTCTGCCATCATGCGGGTGCATTCTAGGACCATACGTATTGAATATCCTCGCTACTCTCACATCAACCCCATCTTGGTAATAATAGCCATAAGTGAGTGTCTCTGCAACCCTCTTTCCTTCATCATAACACGCTCTTGGTCCGACCGGGTTCACATTGCCATTATACGTTTCTGGCTGCGGATGTACATCGGGATCGCCATATACTTCGGATGTTGACGCAAGGAGAAAGCGTGCTTTTGTACGCTTTGCAAGGCCAAGTGAGTTGAGGGTACCCATGAAGTTGGTCTTGATGGTCTTGATCTGATTCGCTTGGTACGAGATGGGGCTTGCAGGACAGGCAAGGTGATAGATCTGATCGACCTCGATGACGAGTGGTTCGACAACATCGTGTCGGATCAGCTCGAAGTTGGGATGTCCAATCCATTGAGATACATTGCTCTTCTGGCCTGTGAAAAAATTGTCGATGACGAGCACTTCGTGGCCCATAAGCATGAGGCGGTCTACGAGATGGGAGCCGACGAAGCCGGCTCCTCCAGTGACAAGGATCCGCTTCTTCTCCTCGACGGGAAGGACTCGCGTTGGCAGATATCCAAAGGATGATGACGAGACTGAAGGTACGGCGGAACTAAGAAGTTCATGACGAGAGTCTATGCGACCAAGACCGAGTCCAAACGAGGAAGCAGTCGAACCAGGTGCTGCATGAATGTAGCTCAATTGTCGTTGCTGCTGTTGTAGCTGTTGTTGTGAAGTGAACGGCGATGCTGTTGAGTCAAGCTGACGAGCTTGCGGGGACGATGGCGAGCTTGACGCTGCGTGTGCTTGTGCAAGGATGCTGACATGAGATTCAGGATGAGCGCGAGGAACATTTTGTGACCAGAATGAGGAGGCTGCTGATTTGGCGACTCGAGAAGGATTGCTGTCCGTGCGAGCATGAGGTTGCCATGTCGAGAATGAGTCACCCGGAGCTGCACTAGGTCTGCGACTTGAGTGTTGTGTAACGAGCGGCGAAGCTTGAAACGAGATCTGAGAGGACGGAACGAGAATACCTGACCCCAACGCCGGACGATAGTAAAGCGATCGCAGATGGTCTAGTGGAACATGATGGTCAGGCGCCGCCTCGTGAAAGTTGGCGATGTCGCCCGCATCACTGTCGGTCGTTTCAAGAGTGGCCGTGTTCTCCATCTTCACGGTACGACACGAATGCGAGAAGTGGTGATAGGCATTGTTGCACAAGAACAAGAAGAATGACAGCTGCACCTTTTTGATAGCCGAAAGATCAACACGGCATTCGCTTCCAGAAAAAGTCGGGAAATGGAAATTTAAATGCAAATTGAAAATCAGGCACAAAAATGAAAAGAAAAGACAACAAAAGGCGAAGCTGCATCGGAATCTGTGAATGCATGCACAGACTCTCTTCCCCGCCTCCACTGTGACTCAATCTGTAAGCCTGTGAAACAAGCCATATTGATCCTTTCTATCCTTCTCACCACCATTGTTTCCTAGTAAAAGCAGGGACGTAACACCGAGATGGCAAGCACACAGCCAGCCAAGAGTGCGCCGCTGGCTGCAGCAGTCAAGCTCAACATTCCCAAAAATGGCATGCCGCCTACTCATCACGTTCTTGCACCAGCACCTGGTACAACTCTCTCTTCCTATCTACAGCCTCATTGGAACCCGAAGCCAACCACGTCACTATCACAGCAGCAAGCCTCTGGCTCTTCTCAGGCTCAGATGCATGCTGAAGATGACCACAGCATGTCGCCGCTCGCATGTCTACCCAATTCAATTGCTCTCGTAGATTCTCACAAAGTTGTTCGCACGGGCTTCCGTAACCCATGGCCCAGCTGGCACAAGCCTACCGTCGCTGAAGTCTGGCAGGGCTTGGAATGGGGAGAAGATCATGATCCTGCCATAGACTATGCCATGCAAGATGCAGACCTCGCACATCATACAGATTCTGCTGCAGATGGTGGCTCGGGCCACCATGCACCGTACCAAGATAGTCGACCTGGCACTCCAGATCAGGACGACCACGATCGATCACAGTTCCCTTCAAGCTCATCTCAAGTGAGAGTTCCAGCAAGCTCCTTCACCAGACAGCAAAAGATCAAAATGGCTTCCAAACAGCTTCTCACAATACAGGAACCAGCCTTCGACTTTGACGCTTCAAAAAGCAACCTGAAAGCCACTTGGCTCGGGCATGCTGGCGCACTTGTACAACTTCCTCCGCTCACTCCAGGTAAGGAGCCGATCAGAGTGCTTTTCGATCCCATCTTCTCGCAACGCTGTTCGCCCACCCAAGTGGCTGGTCCGATTCGCACTTATGCCGCTCCATGTCCTGTCTCGAGCTTGCCGCCTATCGACGTTGTCATCATCTCGCATAATCATTACGACCATCTAGACTACGACACCATCAGGGACCTGTGGGCTGCTAACAAGGAGAGGATTCGATTCGTTGTTCCCCTAGGCAATAAGGATTGGTTTGTGGGTGCGCACCCCGTCCCCGCCGACGAAACTACGCAAGACAGCACCGATTCGGTAGCATCAGCCTCGGCTTGGTCGCTAGCTCCGTCAGTGACAAATGCTGCCACAACATCCAACCTCTCCATCCCGCCAGAGCGAGTGATAGAACTCGATTGGTGGGATGAAGTGCATCTCACGCATGCCGAAGACGACGAGGATGGCAAGGCATTACGTGTGGTCTGTACCCCAGCTCAACACGGCTCAGGTCGATACGGTGTAGATGCAAATTGTGCACTCTGGGCTTCTTGGTTCCTCGAACATCCTTCATCTGACTCCGAGGATAAACCAAGTCGGATCTTCTTCGGTGGTGATACAGGCTGCCAATTTCACGGTCCATCCTTTCCCCCTGCTCCGCCGCGTCCTGTTGAAGGGGAGGAACCCAACCCAACACCCGCCTCCGAAGCCTCTTCGACACTAACAGACGACAACGCTACTCTCACCGATCACTCAACCGCCACCCGCACTGCTAGTCGCACGCCGACCTACAGAGGAGGTTCGCGTCTTCAACTCGACACCGAAGAGTCATCCTCCACCGATCCATACCCACCTTGTCCCGCATTCGAAGAGATCGTCGCTCGTCTTGGAAAACCCACTTTTATTATGCTACCCATTTCTGTGGGTGCAACTATTTCTTTCCTTAGATCGTATGTTCCTTTACCAGACTCGATTTCACCTTTCCCCAGGATCAGTGCTGGTCTGACTGCTGCCAATCATATGCCTCCTTGGGATGCCGTCGGAGTGTTTGACAAAATGACTCAAGGAGATAGTGAAGAACAAGGAGCTGTATGTATGGCTATTCATTGGGGAACTTTCATTTCAGGCCCCGAGGAAGTCTTGAAGACACTAGGACAATTGAAGTGGGCTTGTGAACAATTTGGCATCAGCTTTGCTCGTTCGGATGAAGTGTTGAAGGAGATTGGCGCGAAAGAGGCAAGGAAAGGCAAGGGTGGGAATAAGACTTTTGTTGCGCTCAATCATGGAGCTAGTATTACGCTCTAGCATCTTTCAAACTTTTGCATGGTAGCTTCGGTTGATTGGAGAGCGAGCATTGTTATCGCTGATACCGCTGCTATTGCTATGCTAGAAATACAAAACTGCAACCTAAAAAATCTCTTCAATCCGCGTCAATGCTTGTCGGTTCCTTCAGGAGTTTCCGTTTTCATATCCGTGTGTGATCCTGGCGTGCCATTCGACCCTGCTTGCTGGTGATGTTGATGCTGTTGCTGATCAATTCCATGAGAACTCTGTGCAATAGCCTCAATCAATCCACCCCACGGCAACAAGCCCCAGTCTCCCGGAACGCCTGCTGCTGCATTGCCACTACCACCACTTCCATTCACCGCAGAGCCATCCCCAGTTCCAGAGCCTGCATTCTGGCCATTGAAATTATTGAAGCCTCCCGGGGTGTTGAGCGCGCGCAAATGCGGGTGTGCGCTTGGCTGGAAGTTTGGAATTCCACTACTCTCAGAGGACGAAGTGGCAGGAATGTTGATTGAGCCAGTGGTGCTACTGCGTGCAAGACCCGGATTTTGGGGAGCGCCGGAGGTGGCTGTTGCATTCGCCGTCACGTTTGGCGATGGTCCCGAGGAGCCAGGAGGCGGCGTGTTGAAGTAGCTGGCGAGATCGAACCCTGCTGCCGAATCGAAGCCCATGCTGTTGGATGTGTGACTAGGTCCGAAGCCAAGTGCCGAGCCAGAGTTGAAGTTGAGCGCATCGTTGGGCGTCGGGTTGAGCATTCCAAAGCTGGGCTCGTAGCCACCGAGCTGGTCAAAGATGCTCTGGGCCAAGTCGGTAGCCGCATCGCTTGTGGTACCGGTGGAGACAGTGCCAAGAGCCAAGCCTGGCGCAGGAGCGCCGCTGTTGCCTCCAAAAAGACCGGCAAAGGGGGGCGGTGTGATGCTGTCGGTGGTGTTGACCGAACCGGCACGCGCCAACTGCGATCCGTTGCCCTTGTTGTTGCCAAGCAACATGGCGGAACTGAATGCTGCTGTGCCTACACCGGCAGTGCCTTCGTTGTTGCTCTCTCGCCTTACAGCCGCCTCCTTGTTAACGCCGCCACGTCCGCTCTTGGCACCCTTGTCCTCACCTTTGCCCTTCGAAGCTCCATCTGTGCCTGCTGCCTTCTTGTTGGCACCTGTGGCAGAAGTAGCGCACCATGTTGGGTCGCGCGCTTTTGCTCTGAACAGCTCAATGATCTTGACTTCGCGCTTGCTGCATTGATCCGCTTCGCCTTCACGATGCTTGTGCAGCTCAATGAATTCATCCAGGTACGACAAGAAGTCTGGAGCTTCAGGACCGTTGGGATCGAGAAGAAGGGCGATACCAATCATCATGGTGGCGTTAAAGAGACGGTAGAGACCACCCATGTGCACCTTGCGTGCGCGTTCCGGCTCCCATTTGACATCTTTTCGATACTCTTGACGTACCCTACGGTCGGCTTTGGCGCTCTCGAAAGCTGCCTTGCGGGAGTGGGAGTACTTTTCAGAGTTACGAAGTACATAGGGCCTGTGCAAAGCGATGCGTACGTAGTGATACTCGATATTGAGCAAGTAACGGTGCAGCGGAAGCCAGGGGCAGACAGTATCGAACTCCTTGTTCGTGTCCGGTCCCGTTCCGTTCGCCACCTTGTCGACCCGGTAGATGTCGGGGATATCCTTGCGGAACTTTTCCAGCTCTTCGTCCAACGCGACCACATCAGCGTATCGACGCGGGCTGGCGAGGTTCTGGAAATGCTCGACAATCTTTCCAGTGATGCGAGTGAGCTCGTGACGGATAGCAACAAACAAGAATACGCCAGGCGGAGTGTTGGGACGCGGCCTTGTGCGTGGAACGTAAGGTCGTGCTGATCGCGGCATGGTGTCGATATCGATATCGGAAGGCGGGAGCGTATCACAGTGGAACTCTTGAATTGCTTGCGGACGACCCAACAGAATGCTGGTAGTCTTGTCCATGTAAAAGATAATGGCCCAGAGTCTTCGTCTGCGCTCCGTGGTGATAGCATCGAGACCGAGCTTGCTACCGTCTCGGTGAAGACCGATGGCTTGAGCTGCACGGATGGCATTGCCAAGAAGCGACCAACTCTCCGCACTTTGACGTTGGCATATTAGGAAACGAGCTGCAAAGAGGTGGGCGAGGACAAGGTCGATGTGGTCAACGCGAATGGTAGAAGCAATGTTGATGGTGCGTCGACAAGCATGGTAGAGACGTACAGCGCCCTTCTTGGCCTCGGCCTCGCTGCCGAGAGCTTCGGGAAGCGAGCGCATAGCAGTAGCCAGGATGGCGAAGAGGAAAGCAAGGAATGGAACATGCCTGGCGCCATCATCGCCGCGCTCTTCCTTGGCATTACCCCATCTGAAATCCATGAGCTCATCGTATGATTGGCGGAAGGTTCCTTCGTGGATGGGCAGACGAGTGTGGTTGATGTCGCGGAAGTAGATGTCGAGAAGGCGATCAGTGTCGGCTCTGGAGGGCAGCGAATTCATGAGCTCGCTTAGAATGTTTTCAGGAGCACCACCTTCGTGGATGAGTCGATGCAATTTGACGGAGGCAGGGAATCTCGGGAAGTTGGCACCAAGCTCGAGACGTTCGCCGTTGATCTCGGTTTCGATAACGCCACGACTGACGGAAGGTAGAGCTAGAGCACCGAACCAACTGTCGCCGTCGCGGGCGAGACCACCTTCCAGAGGGTTTCCTCCCAGATCGTAACGAGGAACATTGGCCTGTTTGGTTGAGTCGACGATCTCGCCCTTGGAAGCGGCGATGGCTTGTGCTTCCGAGTTGAAGAGCTCCTCCCGTTCGATACCTCGTGCTGTGCTGGGACGAATGATCCTTCTTCGCTTCTTTGGTTTGGGTCGAGACGCAGCAGCGGGGTCATTGGGATCGGCGTCCTGCTCTTCGTCGCTCGAGACCATTTCGACAAAGGCGGCCATCTGCCCACGAGAGTCCTTGAGCTCCTTCGCGAGCTCTGCATGTGCTATTGCGAGTCCTTCAACGATATCTTCGAGTCGTTGCACTCGGTCACGCATATCGCCGAATTGATCACCATCTTCGAACGGTCGACATGAATCTCCTAGACCGCGGTCTATGCAGGGTTGACAGGGCGTTTGACGGTCGCATTTGTGCTTGCGACGATGGCACTCCGCACAGCTGTAGTGGATACGCTTCCTTTTGCGTTCACGTTTGCTACCGAGAGAAGCAGCAACGGCATCGGCGACGGTGCCATGTTGGCGGGCACTGGCTAGTTTTGCGGCAAGAGCGGCGGTGGCAGGCCTACTTGGACCAGCGTTGGCACCTGCTGCGGCTGCTTTGGCAACAGAAGAGGGGACGGATCCGCTTCCGTTGCCGAATGTTCGATCGGGAGTGGCGGTGCCAGAGGGAGAACGTGCTCGCGGAGAGACTGAGCTCGATGCACTGGCGTTCTCGGAAGGGCCGAAGTTGGATGGCTGAGCCGAGGTCGCCGGCCCAGGATGCGGTGCGATAGGTTTTGGCTGCATGTCGAGATGATGATCTGATGTCGTAACGAGAATCCGAGAGACTGATGCGGGTGACCCTGCAAGGTATGCTTGAATCTCACTGGAAACGATACCGGATGTTCCGCAAGCTGACGGAAGACTCGGAAGCACCACGCTAAAAAGGGCGAAGGTTGCCGAGGCGAGGCCGTGGACAGACGGAACCGCCACTGGTCGGGAGTGCTAGTTGTTGATGGTCACTATAGCTACCACAAAAGGATATCTGGGATCGCTGAATTTGTAAAAGGGGATGGTAGAAGTGCAGAAGAAAGACTGAAGTAGACGAATGCCAAGCTCAGTAAAATGAATTAGCGTGGACAGAGAAAGCAGAAGGGTTGTCACCAGACCCTCTCGAATCTTGCCGCCTTGACTTGCTCAAGCGAGGCCATTTCCTTGAAATCACCGGCCAACGACTAAAGTTCAAGGGTCGAGCTCAACCACAACCACAATTCCAAATCTAATTTCTTCCATTTTTTCCCAGGCTTCTCAGCGCGGGAGTGACAGCCGAAAATATGAGACCAAGATCGCCGATTCCCTGTTCGACCGCTGGAGGGTATATCGTGTCTCTCAATTCCCCAACACCAACTCCGGTCTTTGAACTGAGGCCCGATTTCCCGCTGCTAAGCGGCAATCGAAGCGTGCCAATTGGCTCTGCGAAGGCAAAGACCCTTTTCGGACCTGCATCAGCGCAAGAAAAGGTTGAGTGACTCGCTTTCGATTCCTTGAGCTTGAGTTGGGAACTGGACCCTGAATCTCCACTATCGCCGCTTAGACATCTAACAACCTTTGCAGGTGCTACTGTGAGGCTGCCAGCCCTTAGCCAGGTACATCGGCTCAAGTTCGAAATAGCATGGCACACCGCTCCAACATGGCTCCAAATGAGCAGTCATGTTCAGCGATTCATAGATACATTGGATACGTTTCTGGCCTCAACATTAATAAGCTTCACCTGTGAGTCGACCAGTTTCCTCCTGTCGCTCTTGCTCGGCTTCGGTCTGCTGGCGACGCATCCTCTTGGCTGACGACTTGTGCTCAGACGAAAGGTAGATCAGCGGTGACCGCCATCGACCATCGCTGCCTTTCACCACCGTCGAGCCCATATGCGTCGGCTTGGAGTTCAAAAAGATGTTCTCCCAGCTGCCCGCTTCCACTGACAGGATTTCGTGCGTCAACGAGATATGGTCCAGCTTCTTGACTGACTCATTCCACCACTTCCACGGTGCCCTGTGAACTGCGTGGTGTGCAAGGCCGTGAATATCCTCCACCGATCTGAAGTAGCCGATCGACAATAATTCGTTCGAGGTCGTGCGATCTCCACAATTGAGCCACTGTGTCATTCCCAGGAATCCTCGTTTGTCTGCATCCTCTTCCAGCCACCGGACGCACGAATTGAAGAATTCGCCTGCCTCCTTGAATCCCGGTCCAAGCATTCCCAACGGATGGTTACTACGAGCAGAGATTAGCAGCACCGCCATGGGACGGTTCGAGGGGGAGTCTTGGTACTTGCCGTCCTCCTCAGGGAAGTGACAGGTTGTGCGTCCGCGAATGACGCCTTCCATGTAAGGGTTATTGAGGTAGCCCGCCGCTTGCAGGATCGCCTCGAGAGATCGAAGAATCAGCACAAGAACAGGCAATGCAATAATCCATAGTCGAGCACCGAAGACAGCGACGAGACCACATTGCAGGCTGGCTCCAATCAACAACCAAGTACTGATTGTAAAGTTATCACGCAGTAGATTTAATGCTGTAATTGGCATGCCCCTGAGCGGTTCAGGGCGATTAGGCATGCTAATGTTCTGCCCGGCTGCATACTGACTCCAGGGCTGCTGGTCAAACGATTCGAACACAGGCTTGTATGCGCCGTGCCCCTTCTCTCCGGCAATCATGTTGGATGGGTCGGTTCGCCTTGAATCGTTCTTGTGGTCGGGAGTTCGAGGGGGTAGATGTGGAAGCGTTTTCGTTTTTAATTGAGAGAATGATGTCGAAAGTGATAGAGGAGCAAGAGTTCATTCTTATATAGCCAGCTGCGAATGGTGAGGAAACCATAGGCTCAGTTTGGAGCTCAGGCATGGAATCCATTGAGCGGGACAAGCGCGGGTTCATGCAACACCTGATCTGAAATATCGCACGGACGGGCCGCGGACGTTCAGCACGTTCTATGCTGAGACAGCTACGCGTTTGGCACAACTGGACATATCGACTTGGTCTAAGGGAGCTCTCTTTCTCACGAGCCTGTCACGAGCGGGGTGTCCGCGGACCTTCTCGACCGCACAATCAAAGCAAACATTGTTCGGGCTAAGACGGAAGAACAAAAGCTTCTTTTGCATTTGCGACGGGCGCATGACAATTGACGATCAACAAGAGCAATTACAAGAAGCTGTATGAATCTAGTCGCGAGAAGTCAAAGACAGAGAGCGACCTCCTCGACCGTTTCGGTGTGCTGCTAATGAATCAAGCCGGCCAGACGCTTGATATCGTTGAGATCGGTATCGCGGTTGGCTCCTTTGAGCAGCCATCCGTGAATGTTACTCGAACTCGTCTCGTCGAAGCCGACCTTGGCACCCTCAGCGTGAGGACCATCAGGATAGACGACTGGAACAACGCGCAGTGGCATACGTCGACCGGTAGCACGGCCATCCAGGTAGCGATGGAAAGCAGCAACGTGTGCAGCATCAGCTAGCTCGATTGTCGGCGGTCCGTTCAACTCCGGCATGTGTGTGCCATGCAATCTAGTAAGCACTTTGTACTTTTCAATCCGTTGCGGCGTCTGATGGGAGAGGATGTACTGGTGGATGTAGTTTCTGAACCACGTTCGTCCAGGTCCATTCATATCTTGCTCCAATCTTGCATTTTTGAACATTTCCTGGAGCTCCGCTTCCGGCGGTAGCTCGCGGGCGGTGGGCTTCGTGAAGCCTTGGTCACGAGCTTTGATCAACTGACTGGCCCAGAAAGGATCGTTGAAGGCTTGTTCCACATCCTTCTGCGGAAAGATGTGTTCAATTGCCGATAGAGGCTGCTTACCGCCATCCCGGTTAGCATAGGTGTCCAACGATGATGTGAAGTAGACCTCGCCATTGTCGTGTCTGTTTCGCAGCCATGAGCGCAGGTTTTGGAGAAAGTAGGTCTGCGACTCCATTTCAAATTGCTTGCTGTTGTATCCATGTAGAAGCATGTATGTTTCGATGGAGCCCTCGTCGGCCGCATCGATGACAGTGTGAATCTGGCTCATTGGGGTAGGAGCGAGCTGGAAAACCCTGACCTGAAATCCGTGCAACTCTCTCCTCAGGTTGCTTTCGTCAGCCGCATCCACAAAAATAGGCTTTACCTTCTTCCACCAATTGATCTCATGGGCAGGCGTTTCGGGCAACGGATTGCCGCCCTGTAGAATTCGAAGCTTGTTGAGACTGACCCTGTTGTTGGGCATGGCATTCTGACGTCTGAGATATTGAGTCAGCTCGTTCGCCGCTTTGCCGTGAGCATCGATTCCCGAAGTGACAGCAACCACCTTGCTGTACCTAGGGTCAAGCAGCAACTCCCATATGGCAGCCTTATCATCGAATTTGACATCGACGAAAGCCACAGCAGCCTCGCCAGCTGCATAGACAGATGAAAGTAGGGTAAGCGTGAGGAATAAGGCGGCTGCGAATGGATTGATCCACATGATGTTTGAGCGTCGTCTTCTTCGTCCAAGAGAAGCTGGGCGCTTGGTCAAGTCGTATCTTGCTGTCTGTATGGTGCTGAAGAGCCTTATCGAACCAAGGTCGAAGAGTGTGCTTTTAACCCTTCGGCATACCGCTGAGCTCACCAAAGAGACGGCGATAAACCCTTAAGCTGTGCAACCATTCCACGTAGACTCAATTGTCTCCTTCAGGAGGCTCTGCATTGGCAAGTGTTTGGCAAGAGAGAGCCCACACAGACCAGTCGGCCACCGGCGTGACGCCCCACCGAAGATGGCCTTAATTGATGTGAACACAGCAAAGCTTCTCAGCTACGCTGATACAGCAGTCACGCAGATGAGCGGCTCTGTCCAGTGAAACGGAAGGCCGAGACTTGACTTGCTCGTAGTCTCAAGGGGCAGTACAGCGTGTGCCCATTTGAACGCTCCCACGCAATCCTAGGACAGTACCCACAATGGCTACAGGCGGCGCCTTTGTCCCGAGTGGGAGCCATCATTGTGAATGAGTCATTCTGTCATTAATCAGATGCCACATCCTGGCATGAGACTTGGTCGAAGCAGGTCAGAAAAGCACAAGTCGGCTCTCAACTACATCCGTCTGTGGATGTACTTTTGTATAAGTGTTCGATAAGAATGCGCACACAACCTAACTTGTTCGCTGCTACAGTATCGATGACAGCCCCTACCAGAGGTATGAAGAATGCGTGATTGACGCATCTGCGGCACGGCAGCTTACTGTACTCTAGCACAAGCAGTCGACCCACTGCATTGACCGAATGATCTCAGTCTTTGCCATGTGGGTTGTGACGTTGGACGGGAGTACATGTCACAAGATCACACATTGACAATCGGACCGAGGAACTCCGCTTTGTTTGCTTTTGCTCTGCGCTCCCACGTACAGCGCTTACGGCGGCAAAGAACTCGGTGCATTATAGATCGATCGAAAGTCTACGGACCACAAGGTTGTACGAAAACCTCTGCAGATGCAAAGCAAAGGTGAACAACAAACGTTTGATGACTTGCTTCCGGGACCGTACCGAATTTGTGGAAACGACATGATTGCCGAAATTCCGAAATCCGGCGGCTACGTCCACGTGCAGTCTCGGCGTCTAAGAGCATGATACTTCTTCGTCTCAATTGCCACCACATCCTCTTGTCCATCAACCTCTATCGACTAGAACTCCAGCACACCGCTGATGGCACAGCCTGTATATTTAGCATGAGTCGAGCTGATGTGGCATGCACTCAATGTCGACGTCGCAAGATCGCATGCAGTAAGAAGCTTCCTCATTGCACAGAGTGCCTCACTCACGCCCGAGATTGCTGCTATGGCCGTGACAAAAGGCGCCGCGGCCAGCATGATGACGCACAGGCTCATGGCTTTATGACAAGGTCCAGCTCACTCAGCCACGATCCTCTGCCACAGCATGATACGGAGCAAATCACTCAGTCCGTCTTACTCAATCTGCCTCAAGCTGCTGGAGTCGAAATAACGGGCCTTAGCGACGCTTTTGGCCTCGCTGATGCTCATAGTTGTTCGCGACAGTCTCCCCACGGTGAAACTCGCTCCTCACTGTCTTCTCAGATTAATCTCTTTCAGGAAGTGGAGCCGTTCAGCTACCCGGTATCTGATGCTCTGAACGACGCCTTCTGGTGGCTTGAATCTTACTGGCCAGCCTCTCTGACAACGGATGTGTGGACAGGGTGGCCAGACATGACGCAGGCACCGTCCCACTCAGCTCGGACGCACGAACAGGCCACTAGCAGTACTCCAGCACAACCGTCTTTGCACGAACATGAAGCTGTTCACACAGCAACCCTTCGCACCGTGTCATCTACCGACGTTCAGGGACGAAGCCTGGATTCAAAGGAGCTATACGAAGCCTATTTGCGTTGTCTCCCGGATAAACGGAGCTGGTCGAACCTTTTCAACGCGCTCGAAAGGCTCTGTCAGACGGCTCGTGGTAGCGCGACAGCCCAGACAAGCCCCTTTCTGAGTCTCGACGGCCTTCGTAAGCAACTCGAACTTCACACACAGCACGCCTCTGCCAGCGGAGACATGCCGCATTCACCGGACGGCTGCTCATCGACTAACAAGCCCACAAAATCCTGTCGCGCCTGGGTGTTAGCTGCCATCTGCTTAGCGAGCTCCTTTTCATCTACTCCTCCGATTAAGCTTCCGCCTTGTCTGGCAACGGAAATGGATGGTATCGATTCTGTGACAAGACTCTTTTCCGTAGCATGGAGACACTGCTGCGCAGGTCTTTCTGGAGATCCAGTCCAGGTCATGCAGACGTATCGAATGATGGCACTCGCATTTTCAAGATGCGACGGTGCCCAAGATCTTGCTTGTACATCCGTATTTCTTGGCTGTCGAGCCGCAGCAACCATGTCGGTGCATCGTGTCAGGACGATTCTCGATCTGAAATCGTCTATCAAGCAACAGGAAGCTCTCAATGCATTCTGGCACCTGATAAGCCAGGGCTGCCACTTCAAGGCGTTGCAAGGACGAGACATGCCCATTGACATATCTATGGTAGAGCTACCGATGCCAGACCCTAAGAAAAGCCTCGATCTTGCTTCGAAAGAGGCGAACTCAAATGCATCGCAAAGCCTGACTCTTCTCTCAACTTCACCGGTCTTCATGAGCCGAATCTGGAACAGCGTAGCCCTGGGACAGACAGTAGAAAGGTATTATCGACAGGGCGCGGCCATACTGGTGCCAAGCGAGGCCCAGCTGGAAGTGGCAGTGCCTCTCGCCAAAAGAGCATCGCAGGAAGAGCAAGATCATTTGAAGCAGACTGCACAGGCTTTAGACTTTTGTGCTTCGCTGCTGCAGACACGAGGGTCAGCAACACAGGAGACCAAGGACTCGCAGCTCAAACGATTTGTGCTCATGCTCACGAGGTATTCAAGAGTGCTTCTGCACTATCCTTTCTGTCGCACAGATCGAGATCATCGTAGAGCGACTCAAGAAAGTGTTTCGGCTATCAATTCAACTGTGCTTAGTACTCTCCTCAGCCTTGAGAGCGAGCGTGCATTGGACCATGTACGGCACAAGCGGAAAAGGGGCAGCGACAGCGATGGCAGCAGTAGCGATGGCAGCAGTAGCGATAGCAGCAGCAGCGATAGCGACAGCTGCAGTGGCGACTCTGCAGCAAATGTAAGCGGAAATACCAGACACAAATCGAGGTCAATCAGTACAACTGAAAAGGCTGCACGTGTTCATACCGCTCAAGCAGATAGGCGTACGCTGGAGCTCCTGGCAGGGCTAAGCATTCGTGCACTCGTCTTCACACTGGCCTTGATCCAACACCCACTGCAGTCGTCAGTGGCCGGATCCGACAGCCATGACGACAGTGACAGACAGATGGCCGATGCCGTGCTTGCACTTCGCGCGCTCGAACAGTTGCACGAACGCGAAGTTGTTTCTCGCCAACTCTTGCGACGGGCTCGCAGGATCGCAAAGCGCCATGGTGTGCTGTAAAACAGGGAATGACAGATATAATGTGCTCTTTAATGCGGTCAGCCTCCCTGTATCCCTTTGGGCCTGTGTGTGAGCAATGCTGAGCTGCTTGTGAGAAGGTACGGCAAATTCACCCTGTCCACAGCCAGCTGCAAATAAACGCACATGCTGTTACCGCAAGAAGGACACTGATCTAGTGCTCGATGAATTTGCTTACGGTGCGCAAGTCGACATATCCGCTTCCGACATGTCCGTATTTCTGCATGTCCGTGTGTCGGTTCAAGCTGCCCTCTCCGGAGCGCACAACGCAAGTGCGACGGACATGCCCTTCTACACCGCTTTAGCATCGTCACCTTCTTGATTCTTTTCAACCCTTGCGCTTGACCCGCTCAAGGCGGAAACAGTCTGATCTCGACATGTGTGGCGCTTGCCTGTCCGTTGTACAAGCGGTGGATGGCATGATAACGCAGACTGTGCAACTCGTAAAGCACATCTCCGGATGAAGGGTCGTAAGCCCGGCTGGCTAGATCCCATATCTAGAGTCATCTTTGAATGAGTATATAGGAGCTCTGTCTGGCAAATTCATCGTCGATACTCATCGACACAGAAGATTCTCAACATCCATACACATCTACTCAACCGCAAAAGAATCTTGAGGGCACTCTCTACCTCAATCGTCAAAGATGCCATCCGAGGACACAAGATCTGAAAGCGTCTCAAGCGAGGACATACAAACAGTTGCTAGCCAGAACGAAGCTTACCACCACGAGAGGCCTTCGATATGCAGCAATCATGAACATAGAAATCTCGACAAGGACGAGCATGCAGAATCAGGGTATAACTCGGAGGAGCGAGGTGAAGCGGACGAGGCCAGCTTACTTCGTCGCTTGTTCCCTGTTTCCCTGATCGCGATACAATTTGGTATGGACGGCACTCTCTGGCTTCCCACAGCCTTTGCACACATCAACAGACTGACTGCTAGCCCGAGCGAGGCCAGTCGCTTCCTCAGCATCGCTCAACTTCTGCCAGCAGCTGTGCAGCTGGTAGTGTCACTGCTCATAGGTCCTCTGGCTGGCATGATGGGATCGTTAAAGTGGCCAGCATGCGCGCTCCTTATGTGCTCGGCCGTAGGGAACTTTATCTATTCATGCTCAGATCCTCACGCAATTGACAATGTCTGGGCCATCGTGGGTGCCAGAAGTCTCGTTGGCTTTGCCAGCGGAAGTAGTTCGCTGGCTGTAGGGTATCTGGCTGTCACGACAACAGCAGAACGCAGACTCGAGGCTATGTCGCTCTTCCGCACATTCGGTGGCATCGCGATGGTTATGGGACCTCTTCTTAGCATTCCCTTGACTCGTGTCCACTTCAGGGTGGGTCAAACAAAGTTTCAAGTAGATGCGACCAACGCACCTACTTTTTTGGCAGCCTTCACATCACTCACCATCGCTATCATAGTTGCAGTGCTGCTCAAGGACGAGTCGAAACCTGCACACAACGCTTTTGCGCCCTTGGTCGGCTTCTTCGCATCGAAAGATGGCCGCTGGAAAGTTCCTTGTCTCATCTTAGCACTCATGCTCATCTCAGCCTATGTGGGCGCAAATACTCTCTTTCTGCTTTCCGACCTGCTGGGACATCGATGGAATATCGGACTCACCCTAGCCTCAGGTCTTCAGGCGATCGTTTTTGCTGTTTCACTACTCGCTGCCATGGCCTGCGGCAGTCTTCGCAAGATAATTCTCGCATGGACGCTCAAGGAAGCTCACGATCCTCCTGTACGCAGTGTTGAGGACGGGGCAAACGTTCCCTCTTCGAAGATCGATGACGTTCCGTCCCCTTTGGCAAGGATGCATGCCGAGATACTTTTGACACAGGCATCTCAAATCATGTCGGTGATCGCAGTGCTCATCTGCCTGCTCTCGCTGTGTTTCGCGAAGGGTTCGGTTGCCACTGCTGTCTTTTTCGTGCTGGCATGCACCGTATCGATTGCTGGCTACAACGTTCAGGCCAGTACACTGCCCTCGCTCTTCTCACAAAGCTTGCCTGGTGATGTTCGTGCCTCGCTGGTGCCTTGGTATGCAGCCACTGTCGCTGCAGGCAAGCTGGCAGCTCCACCTGTCACCGAAAGTATCGGCAACGCTCATGCACATGGCTGGCCCGTCTCTCAATCCGTACCGCTTGTATTTGGCATGAGCGCTGTGGTCATCCTGACACTGGCGTCCAACAGATTGGCGGTCGTCTGTAGCTCGCAAAGCGCAAAGTGAGCGTTTTACTAGTCTTGCACGTATTCCACCATCTCACAGTCTCACGAGTGAATCTAGCAGACAGAGAGGTATCATTGCACTGTTGATTATTCAGTATGGGTATAAAATCTAATGTGATCGAAATTTTGTCATGGACCAAGATTAGGTTGCGCACCATGGCTACTCTGCTTTGGGCAGGAGAGATGCAGGAGCGGACGCAGCGGGCTTTCCACGGCGCATGTTACGATTAGGGCCTTGTTCAACCATGACGACGAAAGCTAGGAAAACAACAAATGCGAACTGCACCCACTCTTCCACCCATTCGTATGTGACTTGAGACACGTGTGCCACCCTCTGCTTGACCATGGCGGGTCGATAGCGAGCGCGGAATGAGGTTGGGAAGTAGTCGGTGCCACGACCGCCTTGCTTCTTCCAGGTTGGACAATCCAACAGCTCGAACTCGCCATCTTCAGGACGAAGTTCATCTAGATCCGTCAAGTCGTGGTCGAAGTCAGCGTTTCGGTCCTTTCTCGATGGTGAGATGCAGGCCACATCCCGCACCCACTGCTGCGTGGATCGACGCGGGTCGCGGCTGGAGGGCGATCTCTCTGCGGGCGAAGTTAGCCATCCCTTCATTCTGCCATCTTCCAAGGCTCTTCGTCTCTTTTCCTGCAGCTTTTGAGGCGTTGGGGCATATGTGGCAATGATCTGCTCTTCGTGCTCCTGCTCGTGTCCATTCTGCTCCCACTCTCCATCGTCAAATCCGCGCTCTCGTAACAGTTCCTGTCGTCGTCTGCGCAGCAGAGATTCAATGCGAAGGCGATGTTCGACCTGCTCCGAGGACTCAATTTCAAGTCTAAAGGGGGTGGCCTCCTTTGCAGCTGTACCCTGCCTGTCAAAGGGTCGAGACATGCCGAAGAGGGACGCGCCTTGCCTAGCCTTGCCTTTGAGCAGCCTGGCGCTGCGAGCCGCGAGAGGAGACGCGCTTGGAGCCAAAAGGCCAAGCTTGATGGCCTCCCGATTGGTAATGGTGCGACCGTAATCGTCGTCATCTGCCCAGGTGACCGCTTGCTGCTCGACGACAGCGTTGATAAGGTCGAACTGCGCACCTCGAGGTTCATCCTCGTCTTGAAGTCCACCAGGCTCAATGATGGGCTGGTCGGCCAGCCAAAGGCCGCATTCCTCTGCCTCAACACGCGACAGCAGTGCGGCATCGCGGGGGCGGAGAGGCGAGCCGTCTAGCAAGATGTCGTCCACATTGCCCTGAGCCGAATGCGCCAGGACGCATTCGAGGTCGTCTTCGTGTTCTTGCGCGTTCTCCGGTACGAGTCGACCGACATTGGCAGTGGGCCGATCCGACTTCATCTTGCCAATCATCTTGGAGCGCAACTCGAGTGCCGTTGATGAGCTGACCGTGCGAAGGACCAGAGGCCGATGAATCGTTGTCACGGTGCTCGCACTGGACGAGGTCGTAGGTCTACGAAGCTGCGGCAAGTCGTCATCAAAGTTGTGCTTGCTGTCGTCGCCGCCAAAGATGCTGCCGAGCTCGCTTCCGAGTGTCCTTCCGCGATTTGAAGAGGCGGAGGCAGGGCTGCGCTGCAGATATGGGCGATTCGATGCCATTGAGGAGCTCCTGAAAGGGTCTGAACTCAACTGCAGCGAGCTTGCCGGGAAGTTCGAACCTGCCTCTGATCCAAAGGAGGACGCTCTCGATCTCGATCGACGCAGACGAGCTGTTGGCTGGAAGGATCTTTGCTGCAAAGGCGAGATGTGAGGCATGGCGTCTGAGCGACGAGGAGAAGCATCCAATGTCGCCTGGTCTTCTTTGACCGGCTTGTCTTGCTCCGTTCGAGTGTAGGAGCTAACATTCTTTGACCGACCCGAGTAGGCTCCTATAGCATGAGAAGGACTCAACGACGCTTGCGTCGGGAAGACTGGTGTGGTGGGACTAATCAAGTCTTGCCAATCTGCTGCCGGAGACGAGTCTTCTGAAGGTCCGCTGACGACCTGCTCGTGCATCTTTCTTCTGCGACCCAGGTCCTCGATGGAAGGAGTGATGCGAATTCGTGGTCTGCCAGCTGGACCGAGCGCGATAGAGTTGGAGGAGGCCTTCCTGTTGAGACCTCGATGTCGCGGTGAGGATGATGCGCTGCTGCTGGCACTGGCACTGAGGTCGACGGAATAGGTGCCCAGAGACTGTTCTGTCGAAGAGCGAGATAGACAACCTTCCGAGAGCGGAGCTTCGTCGCTGTGGAAGCCCCAAATGTCTGATGCGAGTTCCTTCTTGGCTCGACGGATTGCTGTGCGTACGGTTTTGCGATGTTCTATGACGTGACGATTGCCCGGTGCCCTGCGCTTTTGACTTGGAGAGACAGACGAATGGAGACTCGGCGCATCTACCGAATCGAGACTGCGAAGTGAATGAGATGGGGTGATGAAGCCAGGCTGGAGGGCCATCGCTTTTGATGGACTGCCTAGCGTGGCGAGGAGGTTGGAGGCATCCTGAGCCTTTTGTGGGCTTGTCCATGAGACTGATGCTGCTGTCTCTGCAACAAGGTCTTGACCTACGGTGTTGAAAGCGTCGCGGAGTCGTTCGTCTTCTTCCATGGCCCGACCCATCCTGCTGCCGAAGTCCTCTTCGGCCTTGGCCATGGCCGAGTTGGTCTCTTCAAGCTCCTTGATCTTGGCGAGCAGTTGAGCAAGGAGTGCGCTTTCACCTTCGGTTGTCTGGGCAGAACGGACCATAGCTTCGAGATTCGAGGTGGACGGCACCAGAAAGGGCAGGTCTGGACTCGGCTCGTCTGTCGTTGCGAGCATTGGCATGCGGTTTAGGGTTGAGGCTGTATCATCGTGGCTGGCTTTCATCCGCAAGAAAAGGGGCGATGGAGCAGCCTGTTCTTGTCGAAGGATAGGGACTCGCAGAGGGGACCTCGGCGCTGAAGTCGGTCTGATGAGGTGGTTGTTAGTCTCCAGCTCAACGTTGCGACGCGTTGCAGCTTCGAGTTCTGCTTTGAGACCGCGAATCTCCTTGTTGAGTCTGCCAAGCTTCTTGCTGCCTTCATAACGAGCACTCTCTGCTTCGTGTTGGAGTTCAGAGATCTGCTGGTGAAGGATATCGTTCTGCTCACCAAGCGAGGCCAACTGTCTCTGCGCCTCTAAGGCTTGCAGTTGCAAGACGGATGGGCGAGAGCGATCCCGACTACCGGTAGGATTCCTTTTCGAGGAGACTCGCGACATGGTGTCGGCTGGCGAGAGAAGAGCGTGGGATGCGAAGCTTGAGACCGAGGCGCTGGGCGAGCACGGTTGAGACGGAACGAGTCCTGCGTCACTTGGGTTCCATATGGGTTTATCCAAGCTGCTGGCTGAGGCATCGTCGGCAGAAGATTTGGCAATGGCATTGGGTATACTAAAGTAATCAGGTTCTGTGCTTGGGAGAGAGGAGGGATGAGCGAGCGGAGTCTTGTCTGATTCGTCTCTACCTGGCGAGATTTGGCCTTGAGACTGAATATCGATGTCGGTGGTTGGAGGCGAGTTCATAGGATGAAAAGACGAGTATCCCATGTCATGGTGATAGTTATTCGGCTCTTCTTCGTATTCGGTTTGTTCCGCGTTTGGGAAGTCGTTGATCATGGCTTCGATGTCGGTGAGGCCAAAGAGGCTGGAACTGGAAGCCATGCTAGTCATGATGCCATTTTGGAGAGTGAGGTTCTTTTCGAGAAGAGCCTTACCGATATTGGCGGCGACGACGAGCTTCTTTTCGCGCTCACGCACCTTGCGACTCGCTTGTATGAGAAGTTCTTCAAGCTCGTAGCGGTCGAGTTCCCCAAGCCAAGCATGATCGAGTTCACCTTCTGAAGCAGCAGGCGAGTCCGGCACCATGGTGGCCTTTGGAGCAGGTGGTTCTGTCAGAATCGTATTCGTGAGATGGTCTGACTGTGCGGCATTGGTATCGGAACGGACGATGTTCTGAATGTTGGAGAGCGCTGCGCGAGATGGTGGAGAGGCAACAGGCGGGTTGATGTTTACTGACTTGTCAGTCTTGGGTGAGGGTGCAGCCTGGTGCTCGCGTGAAGTCCGCCTTTGGCTTGGTGGTCGCGGTCGCAGGGCGGGACGCCCTGAGGATGACAACATACTGTCCATGCAAAACGACCGTGGACACCCTCAAGGATCTGTCGAACAAGATAGCATGGGGGGTCCTAGTTGCTGGAGATATTCATAGACGCCGGTTGATGAGCACGTTGTGGAATGATAGGCGGGCGCGTGTATGCTCTTTTGTAGTTATGAGTGCGTGGTGTAGTAGGTGGGGATAGGGTGGCAGGTACAGCGGAAACGTCGACAAAAGCTGAGTGAATGATTCAAGGTGAGGGTATATGCGAGCAATACTGGCTGGACTGCGATGGAAAGGAACAGGATGGTCGAGTGAATGCGGGAAGAGGGAGCAAGTCGAGCGGTGGTGATGTGATTGATGATGGTGAGAAGGCGAAGGTTGAAACAAGAGCTGAAACTTGGAAGCAACAGAGTCGTGTCGTTGTGTCAAGGTTGAAATTCAGGGTCTGAGACGAGCACAAACGAGAAATATAGGAGAAGGAGGCAGGGTACAGTAAGCAAAGCTCGGAATCACACGCTTGACACTTGGAAATGATCTGCATCTTTTCCTCGCTTGACACGCTCCGACCAGAAAGTGTTACTTTCAGCTGACAATAAGAAAAATAAAAATAAAAATAAAAAATCTAGAATAAATTTCGATCAAGACTTCTGACTCTGTGAAAGGGCAAAGTCGGCATGGTTCGGTGGTGTCGATTTCGTCTCAGGGGTAACTGAACGCACATCAGAGAACGCAAGAGTGGACGTCACCAACGAAAGCCTGAGGGCCACAACAATGAGCGACACGGTCCTCCTCTTCGGTCTCATGCTTACAAAGCCGGGGAAAGAAAGCTCACTTGTGCATTCAAGGCGAGGTGTGTTGGTCAGGTCATACAAAGGAGGTCAGAGTCCATGAGAGCTCACAAGTAGGTTGCAGCAGAAGAATGACTATCACAGCAAAGAGAGGGCCCTCAGATGAAGGCATGAATGTGCTCGGTCCCTGCTACGACAAGCCACACTCACCATTTCCTCAAGACACTCACAAGCTTATCTCGAATTGTCCCTTTGAAGTTCGCTCAGCATCATCACCAAGCACTTTGACTTTGACACGGTCAGCACGCACTCGAAGACCAAGACGATTTACGATGCTGGCTTGTTAGGAACAGATAAGAAGGTTCAACGGATTCACGAACAAGACTGCATGAAAACAGCCCACCCACCACCTCTTTTCTTTCTCTTTTCCTTTGTGTTCTTCTGAAAGATTTTCAAGAGTCAAACTCCGACGCGATGGCAGTCTGCGGCACGCGCGTTATGATGCATCGTCGTGCAGGCGAACGCAGATCACATTTTGATGGAAAAGTGTTGGTCTCGGCAGCTGCTCCTGCAGCGTACCGTCGCGAGAAGTCCAAACCAACACACACACACGCAAGTCGCCACGAAATTTTTGCGAAAGAAAACGTGCTCCTGAAAGAGTCACAACAACACACAGCCAAAAGAGTTGTGCACGCCACGATCGGGCTTCGGAGACTTTTCCATCTTTCAAAGCTCTTGCCATCTTTCACATCGGCTTGCCTCCGACTCAGCATATCACTCTTGCTTGGAGTCACGCTGTCCAACTTGGGCTGATTGAAGGAGATACGACGGCACTTCCGACGGAGCAATAGCCTCGATGCGATACAGCTAGGAAAGGTTCGGGCGAGTGAGGTCGGTTATACCGTATTTGAAAGCAGAGCAAGAAGCATCTCTCATGCCTGTGACTGCACCTGTCGCTGCATCGTAAAGCTTCGGGACCTGATTTGCGTGCCTCCAAGAACTCAAGCCATCGTTTGATAGCACATATCAATGCGCCACCTTGACCAGACATGTCAACCTTCTCGCTCTTGAGATTTGAGATTGTCCGCTTCATACTTTGCTTTCCGCAGCACGACCCTTGGACCCTTGCCTAGCCCCACATTTGCCAAGTCTCACGAGACATGGTCAGGCTATAGGAGGCAAAAGAAGCTGTTTTCCGCATATGAATTTCAGTTTGTAATCATGTTCAAATAGACGTCCTGAGTTCATTCCCACCGACCAAAGTGCACGATGTCTGCGGGTAGATCCACACGCTAAGGAGATCACCTCAAAGCATTTGAGCATGTTAGCATCTCGTGTGGCAACCCTTCAGCACTAGCGACGACCTCGTCCCAATACCGCCGTGTTTTGGCTTTTGCGTAGTAGAGTCGCATCCACCTTGCTTGATGCTCCTCGCCTGGTATCGACCTCCAGCCTTACAATGGTGGTCGTGAAACGCAGCCAGGAGATCAGCTGCTTTCGTGATCCGACGATCGTTCCGTTTGGTTCCAGCTCCGACTCCGACTCGGCTCCAGTGTTCTGTGTGCAAGAAGCGCTTATCATGATGATGGACTCGACATCGCTCTCGGCGACAACAGGAGATCCATTTCTGCAGCTCGCGTCCTTTCTAAAAACACGCGTCTGCAAAGGGGAAGTATCGGATTCAATCGCCGATCCAGTCAGCCGTCATCTATCGGCGATGTCACCTTCCACAATTTTCCATTCCGACGCCCGAAGAAGTTCCAGACTCGAGCCTTTACGCTTAAAGATAGCCGAGCCAAATGTTCTCATCCAAACGGCGTCTTGATCGTCCGACATCATTCTACCATCGCCCTTCATCGCAGCAATATCCTCCGAGCATACCTATCACCCGCTGAAGGTTATCGACCATGGTTGTCTGCACTCGCCGCGGGTGCGGCGTCGACTTTGACCCTGCTTCTTCTACGTCCAATGCTGGATCGTGCAGCTATCACCCTGGAGCTCCGGTCTTCCACGAAGGTCTCAAGTCATGGTCCTGCTGCAAAGACACCAACAAGCCTGTCATGGAATTCGACCAGTTCCTTGCCATCCCAGGCTGCGCTACTGCCGAATCGCACTCAACCGAAAAGCAAAGCGTCCCCGCAGTCAAGAACGGAGCTGTCGTCTCTGACGCAGAAGCGACCGCCTCTGATGCTGACGTCAAGGTCGTATCGAAAGACGCTGATGGCAAGGAGACCTTCGGCAAATCATCCACAACCTCCGACATCGTACAGCCTCTTTCTGGCATGTCACTGCTCGCGGCTCAGAACGCAGCTCAGTCTTCAAAAGCCGATGCCAACACACCCATCAACAAGGAACCCGTCGAGGAGGAAGATCCAGTAGAAGTCGACGCCAACCTTCCCACCGCTCTCGTCTGCAAGCGAGGTGGCTGTGGCTTCAAATTCGAAGGTGGCTCGCGTGACCGATCTAGCGAGATCTGCAAACACCACAAGGGCTCGCCCATTTTCCACGAAGGCTCAAAGGGCTGGTCCTGTTGCAAGCGCAGAGTGCTTGACTTCAACGACTTCTTGCAAATCGAACCTTGCACCACCGCCAAGTCAGGTCATCTCTTCGTCGGAGCGCCCAAGGTCAATGCAGATGGCAGTGTCGACGGCGAGGAGAGCGTCGACTGCAGCATGGACCACTACGAAACACCTAACGATGTCCGTCTAACAGTCTACGCCAAAGCAGTCGACGCTGCCAACAGTTCGATCGATTTCAAAGAAGATGGCGTCGTCTTCTCTCTCCTGCTCCCACCAGCACCAGGTTCGTCGCGAGGTCGTCGCTTCAAGAAGATTCTCATCCCATTCGCGCCTATTGTGCCTGCCGAGTCATCCTTCAACATCACGAAGTTCAAGGTTGATCTCATTCTCGCCAAGAAGGCAAAGGGTCAGAGCTGGCCATGTCTCGAGAGCGGCGATCGCCCCATAGGCTACGGCCTCACCTTTGGTCGTGACAAAGACAAGTGATCATTCTTTTGTCTCATACACATCCACTTAGCAGCTCATAAATTGTCTCTCACTATATATTCATATTTGTACAACAGAATCAATACGCATCAGCATTTACACCATATCAGTAGAAGAGTAAAACTATGATTGATTTATCGAAGTTGGCACCATGAGTAATCTAGAAGCCTACAAGAGGGATGAAATTTTCATCGGCCGTCTCACCGCGTTCGAAAAGCCCTCGTGGTATCGATAGAACACCTTGATCTTAGCTTCACCTGCTATCTCCTCCGGCACAGAATCAACGGGTGTGTCATTTGCGGCTTCTGGGCTGTCGCTAACAATCGACGGCGACTTGTCTGTGCTCATGCTCTTGCTCGCTGCCCGTCCTTCCGGTTCCTTCCTCTTCCTGCCTCCCATGCCTTCCGGGATTGGCACTGCAGACAATGCCGCTGGCACCGAGGCGCTCTTCTGCACGATAGGACGGCCGAAGAAGTCAACTGCAATCTTGTCCTTCTTGCTCTTGATTGCATCCCGTGCTGCATTTGCACTCTCGCTCTTCGATCGGTAGATGGCTGTGGCATTCTTCGAAGTTGAGCTTGCATCATCCTCATCGCCCTCGACGCCTGCATTCTTACGCAACATCTGCCTTTCCATCTCCCTTGCCACCAGCTGGCGTACTGCGAATCGTGAAGGACCGATCTCTCTAGAGCGTTTGCCTTCAAACTGCGTGAAGATGTCTAGCGGGGGGTCAAGCTTGTATACCAGCTGACCAGCACTCTGTCCTGTGGCTGCCGCTTCTTCCTCCGAGATTTTGTCCTGAACGAACTTGATGTTGAGCGACGTCATGATCGACACCAACGAGCTGAACACCTGCTTGTCTTCGGAGCGTGACAGTTGATTGTTGATAGGTCGAAGTTCCGGAGTGAGAATGCGCATGAGCGAAGGGCCGAGCTCCGTGATCACCGAGTGTCGATTGAATTGAGTTCGGACGTTAGCAGGGAAGATGCCGACGATCTGCGACGCTATCTCGTTGAACGCCGACGCTTTGAGATAGTTTTCGTAGTCCACTTTTGGATAGTCGGGAAGCGCGTTGCCAACATGCGCGAAGAGCAAGTGCCAACAGACGAAGGTCCAGGGCATGAAGCCGAGCAGCTCGTAGTTACCGTGAGACCATGCTCGTGACGAAATGCTTTGTCCAAAGTGAAGCCAGTCGTGTACTTGTCGGTATCGCTTCCAGCCGCCATCAGCCGCTCGAAGCGTTGGATAATGCTCGAAACAGCCCTGAGCCAGCTTGTCGTACTCGTTACAGCTCGTCACCTCGTGAATGATGCGACTGACATTCTCCTGAGGCGTGTCCACCAGCGCGAAGTCCTTTTGTTTCTCCTTTCCATCTCCTGTCAGGTCCTGCCCGGAAGCTTTGCGAGAAGAGTTCCATGGTGATCCCACCGCATCGGCAGCGTTGGCGCCTTTCATGCTGGACGCAGCCGCCTGCTTGCGATTCTGACGTCGGAAGAGCATTTCCCAGGCCTTGTGAACGGTACCACCGGTGTCCTTGATTCCGATCGCGGCGCTCTTTACTGCTGCTTCAGTGAGCGCAATGTTCTTCGTCTTGGCAAACTCTAGTGCATTGAGACAAGAGCGGATATCGCCATTCGTCAGGTCTGCGAGCAGAGACAATCCACGCGCTTCTACAGAGAGTGACTCGGACTCGCAGACTTCACGGAGACGCTTGACGACGAGGTTGGTGGGAGGCTTGTTGAACCGAATCAGCTTGGCCATGGGTCGCAGTGGTCGCAGAGATGGCGCGTAGAGATCGTTGCAGATGCAAATAATAGGTCGAAGCAACGGCTTGTATCCTTTGCGCTGCTGCTTCTTGCCACGAGCTGCAAGACCTGCCGCCTTGGATCCGGCTCCTTTGCCCATTTCCACCAACTTGACCAATGCACGCACGAAGCCGTGAGATTCACCTGTAGCTCCACCACCGCCTCCCGTTGCACCATCAATCTCGTCAATCACCACCAAGGTCGGTCGGGGATCTTTGAGACTGCCAGATTCGAGTGCCATCTTGATGATGTCCTCAACAGCTCCAGCTGTACGTGCATCGCTAGCATTGAGCTCGTAGACATTGTAGCCTGCATGCGCGCCGATGACGTGGGCGAGGGTCGTCTTACCTAGACCAGGCGGGCCGGAGATCATCATAATTCGCTCTCTTGGACGTCCGTAGGGATCCTTCCACATATTCTCGCCTCCTTTGTCACCGCCGTTCGAGTTGTCAGAGTAGCCGTATTTGGCCTGAATGTACTGTCGGTGGCGCTCCTTGCGGTGGTTCTTGCGCTTGAAGACGCACTCATCCCATTCTTTGAGCCATCCCAGTACTTCGCGATGCACTCGCTCGTCACCAAGCAGCTCGGTGAACTTGCTGGGTCTGTGTTTGTCCACCCACATTCGTGACGCTGCTTTCCTCTCCTCCTTGATCGAAGAAGGCTTCAGAGCTGGTCGTGTATTTGCACGCTCTGCTTCGTCGCGCTCGACGATTTCGAGTGCCTTGAGCGCTTCCACAGCGTCAAGCAGCTGGTGGATAGGTCGCTCGAGGAGCTGAGAGGCATCAACGTCGGCCATGATCGTTGGAGGCTTCCAGCCTTTCATGCGCTTGCGTCGCTCGAAGCGAACGGGAGTGCCGTCCATGGTAGTTGCGTTGAGGAAGCCGGCGGGAATGTACTTGGGTACGCCGACGGGCTGGGCACGCGAAGGAAGTCGGGAGGGACCTGCCTGAGCATCGCTTTCTTCAGCGGGCTGTGGTGTGCTGTCTCCTTCCGCATCGACCGCAGAGAGAGCTTCGATTGCTCTTGAAGACCCCTGCCCTGAAATCGGGAACGGCTCGAACGTTTGTGTTTGAGGCTGCGGCTTCGAGGTATGAGTGGCAGAATGTTGCGAGCTGGGCTGGGATGAGCCGCCAAGCAGCCCGTTGCTTTCTAACAGATCGGATACGAGTGAAGATGCAGGTGATGAGAACATTGTTTGGTTGGCAGGAGCGTTCGCGGTGTCCATGAGTATGTCGGCTGGGGGTGAAGGAGGGCGCTGGTTGCCGTGAGCAACAGAGGGTAAAGAGATACGTGAAGTCGTAGCATGTTCCTCTTCTGCGAGCAAGAAAGCTTCGAGCTCGTCATCGTCATGTTCCATCGGCGGAGGTTTTGTCGCCTGTGTGTGGTGTAGTTGTGGCTGCTGGCTGTCTGTAGATACTTGCTGCATTTCCATCTCCTCGTCGAGAAGCTTGTCGAGATCCAGATCAGCGTCAAAGTCCATTCCTTCGCCTTGGTCGGGGCTACGAGTTAAAGCCTGCAATTTCAACTTTGTCAATCCTTGGGAGCCCCAAGCATTCAGAGCTTTCTGCGCTTCACTTTGCGACCCAGGCGGACTGATGAGATTCAGATCTCGCTCTCGGAATGGATCTGTGGCGCTAGGAAACAGGTCATCTGCTTTGGTTTGTGATAGGAGGGAGTCGGTGGCGCCGGGCAAATCGAGGTCGAGAAGGCCGTTGCCTTGAAGCGAGCTTGTCTCGGCCATTGCGGCTTCCTTCTGCAGTCCCGCAGTCTAATCTGAGGGAGATGCGGCGTAGGAGAAGATCAGATGTGCTGCAGTGATTTGGACGTTGTCGTGAAAGAGAGGAGGCAGGCTCATATCATTCAAGACGTGAAGTTCAAGTCGAGTCCAACACGGCGCTTAGAGTTCAACTCTTTCCGTCGCGCGTCGCGTAAAATGGCCCTGCCTCAAATGTGTTACATTCTTTCATCTCACACACTCACGAGACTTTTTCAGTCTTCACTTTACTCTCAAGCAACACCAGACTCAATCGGAGCAACTCATACGTATGGCATTTTGCACTATCGCTGCTTTGAAGGTAAGGCAGATCTCCAAGATCGGGAACGGCACCGAGGTAATATTTGTGACATCCATTGCTGAAAATGATCGAGTTGATATCAAAGTCAGGAACCGGCTCACATTCTGTCAGAGAGGTGTCGGCAGAGATATACGTCAACCCGATTGAAGCAGTCGGCAACGAAGGGAAGAGAAGTTTGGTCAGTATTAGTTCGAAAAGAGAGGCTGTCAAGAACTCGACTTGAACTTACCGGTAGACACCGTCGCCATAGTTGTTTCCGTCCCAAGCGGGATGGCGAGAACCACCTGCATCGCCACGCTGCGAGCTCCTCCATCGACCAGTGTTGGCGACGCTCAATCCCAGCGCTAGTACGCTACGAGTGTCTTGCGGTCGAATGATACCATCATCCCAGAGACGGGCAGAAGCATATTCGGGCAAGCACTCCTTATCGATCTTTTCGCGAAGGCCTTCCGACTTGGACTTGTCGCTGCTTACGGTACCCATAACGGAACTGAGCTGCTCTCCCCCCATTACGCCGACCCGGGCGTTGGGCCACATCCAAAGGAAGCGAGGACTGTAAGCTCGACCGCACATACCGTAATTACCTGCACCAAAACTGCCTCCGACGATGACCGTGAATTTTGGTACGTTGGCACAGGCGACTGCTCGCACCATCTTGGCACCATCCTTTGCAATACCACCTCGCTCTGCCTTTGTTCCAACCATGTATCCAGTCACGTTGACCAGGAAGACGAGTGGAGTTTGACGTTGGTTACAAAGTTGAATGAAGCTGGTAGCCTTCTTGGCCGACTCTCCGAACAGCACACCGTTGTTTCCGATGATGCCAACATCCTGACCAGCGATTTTGGCGAAACCAGTAACGATGGTGTTACCGTACAGCTTCTTGAACTCGTGGAAGCGCGAGCCGTCTACCAGACGTGAGATGATATCGCGAATATCGAAGGGCTTTCGTGCGTTCTCTGGGATGATGCCGTGGAGCTCTGACTGATCGTAGAGAGGCTGCTCGAAGGAAGCATCGGTGAGACCGGCATTTGAACGGCCGCAACGGCCCAAGTTGGCAACGGCCTCTCGCGCAAGTGTGATGGCGTGAGCATCATCGACGGCAAGGTGATCCGTCACACCTGACTCGCTGCAGTGCATTTCACCACCACCCAATGTCTCGTCGTCAACAACTTCACCGAGAGCTGCCTTGACGAGAGGAGGTCCAGCAAGGAAGATGGTACCCTGGTTGCGGACGATGATCGTCTCATCGGCCATCGCCGGAACATAAGCACCACCAGCGACGCTGATACCGTGAACCACCGAGATCTGCGGGATGCCAAGCGCCGACATCTGAGCCATGTTGTAGAAGATACGGCCGAAGTGATTCTCATCTGGGAATACGTCGGCCTGGTGTGGCAGCGCAGCACCACCACTCTCGTTGAGGTAGACACATGGCAGACGATTCTCGCGGGCGATTGCTTGCGCACGAAGATGTTTCTTGACAGAGATAGGATAATAACTACCACCTTTGACGGTAGGGTCGTTGGCCACGATCATGCATTCGGTACCGGAAACACGACCGATACCCGAGATCATACCAGCGCCTGGGATGTCATCGTTGCCATACATCTCGTATGCGGCCATGCGTGAGAGCTCGAGAAAAGGAGAGCCATGGTCCAACAAAGCAGCGACACGGTCACGAGGCAGCATCTTGCCTCTAGAAACGTGACGTGCTCTCGCCTTCTCGCTGCCACCAAGGGCGAGCTTTGCGTGGGTGTCATCGAGCTTCTTCACCAGTCCGTCCATGTGAGCCTTATTGGCCAAGTAATCGTCCGAAGAAGGGTCGACATTGTTGGGAAGGACACTCTGCTGTTCCTGGAAGACCGAGTGAGCCGATGCTCGGTAAGACCTGACAGGGGCATTGAGAGGCGTGCGGGCCTGACGAGCTTGACGAAGGACGCCGGCGCCGAATCTCTTGCTTGCCAACATGATGCTGTGATGTTCAACGAGTACAACGGCGTGAGGAAGTGCTGTTGCTCCAAGAGGGTCGGCAAGGTCGGACTGGGATGATGATAGGAGGTTAGAAGAAGTGAGGCCGGAAGATGTGACTTGACAAGAGAAGAACGATAGCGAAACAATGTCAAGCTTTTGCTTCGGATGAAAAAGGTCAAACTTGTCTACGAAGCCGAAGTCACGACGAAGCGAGCATGTGTTGGTCGTCTGCTTGCCGGTCAATCTCAGCACAGACACAGACACAGACGCTGTCTCGCTGTGTTGACCCTTTTCCCCTTCGGTAACCGAAGCTTGGAGCCACGCGAAAATTGCGGGGGAGCGGGGGAACGGTTTCGGCTCTCGACCGTCAAAAGCGAAAAGGCCAATAGCCGGATTGCGGTCTCCGCAACCGCAAAGTCGCACCGACGTCTCGCTGCGATTGTGCTGCAAATGTTGATCTCAAGCCGATTCAGAATTGATGGCCCGATCCTCAAGGCAATGAACTGCAATGCAAACGCACAGCAATCATGGACCTTCATCAACACACCCTAGACTAGTTGTTGTACGGATCATCATCCGTCAGTCAATCAGCAAGAACCAGCAACCCAAGCATGATTATTTGACATGTTGGCTAGATCAGATGATCCATTCTTTTGACTTAGCAATGCTTGGACCACTTCTCAATATAGCCCTGCATTCCTTCAATACTGAGTCAAGAGAGAAGTTATTTGCATTGCAAGACAGATGACAAAGTGGATGGAGGTCACAAGCAATATTGTCTGTCAGAACAACACAAGCATTGCAAAGACCAGTGAGAGAAAGCCATTCTGGCAGGGTAAGCCAGGCAATGGAGCATGCGTGATGCTTACAAGTGTCAAAGCAAGAAGGATACCTGGCTAGTTTGTTGAAGTTCTGCTGTCCTTGAAGTCAGCCCCTGTCACAGAGAGGCCTTGAAAGTATGGGCCATCAAAGTTGACATCTAGCATCCAGGCTTTGAAAAGGGCTTCCAAATCTGGGATGGGGGGACCAGTTCCAGGGTTCTGTTACGGACCGTCTTCTGTCGAGGAAATATCGGGTCAGTGGTTAGGTGATACGCCCCGATAGATGTCAAATGGGCCCTCTGGGCCCGCATGGCTGCGGCACTGGCTACCAGGCAAGTACATAGTCTGGGGCATGCCCGCCTTCCTCCTGTTTTACCTCGTCGATTGTATTTTATTCTACACACCCTGTAGGTGGAATCCAGACCTTGCTACCAACTTCAGTCTCTCCAGCCAGACCTGGTGACGCACCAGATACACCACACTCTGGTACCAATGCGCTTGGCCTTCCCGGAGGTTCTCAGATCCCAGGCACTTAACAGCTCGTTTGCTTCTCTAGCACAGCTAAATCACATACGGTGGGACTGTGCATGACCTCCTGTGAGGGCGCAGCATCAGAGACCCGTTGTGTGGGGGACAAAACAATGCTCCTCTTCCAAGTCAACTTAGCAACACTCCTCTGCTGATTTGACTTAGCAACGCTCCTCTGCTTGGACCACTTCTCAATGCAGCCCTACGTTCCTTCGATACCAAGTCAAGAGAGAAGCTAGACTCCAAACCTGGCTGAAGTAATGTTGAGGCAGTGTTCTTGCAACTCCACCATTGGCAACTTGTTCAACCATTCTAATCATTGTTTCACTTCTCATCCTGACCTAGTCTGCTGCCACCCAGCTGGACCCAACCTATTCAGCGCATGATGTCAAGTAGCCGTAGCTCAAGAGCTCAGACCAGCGTTGCAGCAGCAATTCCGCAGTCAAATAATGCACATACTGCCAAAGATGCAGGCACAAAGTCTTTCACCTGCTTGCAATACAACTTCAAGCATAAGACAAATTTGCCAATGCTTGTGGACCAAGTATAGCTGGTCCTGTGCCTGCTGCAAGAATGGAATGGGGAGGTCATTGAAAATCTGGAGTGAGATGGTTGGGTTGTCTCTCAGAGCAAAACTAGCTCTTGGAAACAAGAGGCTTGGCTCTTCTCAGAATCTAGAACACCTTGTTGACACCCAGATGCAATTGTTGCTTGCAGGACACCAGCTGGTTATAGTGCAAAACCGCTTAGCCCTCCAGTTCAACATGCTGCTGTGCTCTTGCTACAGCCACTAGACAAACTCAACTTGCCGTTCATTGTTGTCATGTTGGCTTACCACTCTTCAATGGTCAGGCGCAATGCCCAAGAGGAAATCCTCGGTAACACTCTTGAGAATCTCAGCAAGAATCTGTCCACATTGTAGTATTTGCCTCTCATCATCTTTGGTGGTGACTTCAATCAGCCAGATGGCCTGTGGAATCCAGCATTCCAGTACAGCAGGACCAATCGCATGGCTGCTGAATCGCTGTTGGATTGGGCAAGCGACAAAGGCTTTGGGCTTGTCTGTAACGGGCTTATCTCCTAGATTGCCTGTTGTGCGTGTTCAAAAGGCCAAGATGTGTGAAATGGAATAAGATTGAAGTGAAAGGAGGTACAAAGAAAGGATGATGGTTGTTAGGTGTGAAGAAGTGAAGTGAACTATCCAAAGCGAGCTATATATACGTGTTTTGGCCCCAGGCCGCCAGCGCTTGAGAGTTATGCTATAGCCCTGCTATATCCATGAAGTAAAAGAGGCACTAGAGCAGTGACCGTGAACTATCCTATAGTATGATGGTGTAGTGACAAGAGAGAGCCGGGACCCGGCCTGGCCGGTACTGGGGGCCGTCACGGGACCAATTCCCGTGCGGTGCAACCAATGTCCAGATGGTGCAACCAATGTGACATTACTGGTGACAGTGTGAGAGAAAGACTGCTCTCTAGGTGATATGGTGTGACTAGGACCATGACAGTGCATATAGGGCCGTGATGGTGCATATGGGGCCGTACAGTGTGGTGATGTGGTTTGTGGTACCCAATGTGAGGCCGACCATTACAAGATGCCAGTCAATCAAGATGGGATGGTTGTCATCAGCTGATGAGCTCTTGTTGAAGAGCTCACCCTCAGCGTGTGGCAGCTACTCAGGATGATCACCAGCTGGCTGACTGACCAATTTCCTGAAGAGCTTGCAAAATGCTCTGGCTTTGCACATGGGTAGGTGAGAATTGATGCCACATGCTCTTTGCCCATTGCATCTTGGTATGCCAGCTTGCCCCACTACAGGTGCAGGATCATATGCAGAAGCAGGATCATCTGTAGTAGCAGCCAGCATTGGGCTGGAGGAGCTGCTTGAGCTGCTCAATATGCCAATACAGAGTGTTGGGTGTACATGTTACCTCAGCCCTAGCTCTAGCCAAATGGAATCTCAATCCCTCATATAGTGAAGAGCAAGGGTTCCAAATTCTCCTCTGACTTAACGCACTGGCCGCAAGTCTCCACCTCACTGCACTTTCCTGGACCCTGAACACAGAAGTCCGTTCCTGCTTGCTCATCACCAGACGTAGGGTTTCATGTGCGTCGTGTGAGCGCTCTGACGCGTCAAGATGGGTCGACTTGGAAATTGACGGAAATTCTTGAATTCAATTTTGACGGACAACTACAAACTGAGAGATGCATTGTAGTCTCTGGAAATTGGCAAATTACTTTGCGGTAGAAGATGGGAAAATTACAAACCTGGAGATGGACGACTACAAAGAGGAAGTTGGTGCATTTTCATTCTGGAGATGGTCAGCTACAAAAAGATGAGCAACTTCAACTTTCCTGAACGGTTGCATCTCATCTCATCTCATCTTGCCTTTTCTTTCCATCACTTTTCAAAACATGAGTCACATACAATGTCCAGTGTGTACCTTTGCCTACAAGGCGTCCAACATCCTCAATCACATCCCTAAGTCCCACCATGATGCAGTCATCAGCCAGGATGCAGCTGCTCAATGCGGTCTGGTGGCGTGCCACTGTGGTCAGCTAGCATCCAATGCGGCAGGTCTGAAAAGACGCCAAAGAATACGTCAATGCCAACCAGCGCCAACAGCGCCACTAGCTGTGCCAGCCACAACAGTAACATCACCAACATCAGAACAGCTTACTGCAGCAGAGGCAGGTTATGCTGAACCAGATGCGCAAAATGTCACTGCGG
This sequence comes from Ustilago xerochloae, assembly GCA_928856705.1. Lineage (NCBI taxonomy): Eukaryota > Fungi > Basidiomycota > Ustilaginomycetes > Ustilaginales > Ustilaginaceae > Ustilago > Ustilago xerochloae. Next base: position 963,800 of record CAKMXT010000025.1, read on the forward strand.
CAGAGGCAGATGATTTTGTGGAACCAGTAGCAGCGGATGATGAACCTGCATTTATCCCAGATGATGCGGCAACTGATCCAGTTGAAGTTCAACCGCCAGCGTCCACGCCACAGCGACCTGCACGCTCACTAAGTGTGGAGTCAAATTTGGATGCACCAACACTTCCAACTTTACCAGCAGACGCGCAAGTAGCAGCACCACCCATAGCATTGGAGGAGGAGATAGATGACATGCCAGCAGACGGCATTGTTGTTCTGCTTCTAGCTCCGTGCCAGCGGAGGTTCGACCAGTTGAGCGTGCTTGAGACCGGCCATGGCTGCCAGCGCACTTGAATTTTCAAGACAGTCCAATTCAAAACTGACCGCGCTTGTATTTCACGTGAAGGCAGTCGAATTCAAAATTCCAAGACGGTCTATTTCAAATTTGCAAGACAGTCAAATTCAAAATGTGAGCGCGTCTGAATTTCCAGAAGACAGTCCAATACAAAATTCCAAGGCGGTTCAATTCAATTTTGGAGGCGGTCCATTTGAAAATTGAGAGGCAAGCAAATTGAAAGGGTTAGGGTTACAAGGGGGTGTGCTTTTTTAATCGAGTAGGGTTGCTAATATAAGTTGTAGTACTACCCAAAATAGGCATGTTTACTTATCCAACCCTACGCAAGTTGAGTAATAAAATTTTCCGATATGGTCCCTTGAAGTTTTGGGCCGTACCAAGTCGGACCCGCAAAAATTCGAGAATTTGGACACGCAGCCATAATGAAAGTTGTTGCTCTATACGCCAATAAGAGCCCCTTGAAGCGCCATTGCATTGCCACAAGCGGCGGCAGAGATACGGTGGACTTTACATTTTCGTCGATTTTGGTCGAGGACCCAAGGGTCCCCCCTTGGAAAGGTGGGAAATGGACCGCCTCCAATCTCTACGCTACCTTAATATACATTGTAGACGCATGCTAGGAGATCATATATCCAGAGTTTCAGACAGCTGCCATGTCTGGTCACCAAGATATGACGACCCGCATCGGTCAACCCTAACCCTACTTTGTTGCACGTCACAGTCAACACACACACAAATAGTATACTATTTACAATTGTATTTTTTTGGGTTTTTGTAGAGTCCTATGTACATACAGTCTTGTCAATCACATCACACGGTCAGAACCTCATAGTGGTTGCCACCCACGTGGATGAGCCCCATATAGGGCCCACCGGCACCACCCGGGTAGGTGGTGTGGCGTTGGTGCTGGCCAGAGTACACCCACAGGCTACAGTGGTGTGCCTCTGCCAGCCCCAGGAGGGCCAACTCATCCCCCCAAGTCCCCTCCTTTCCCATCTCTGCCAGCCAAGTGCCAGCTCCGAGATGGCCGCTACCGGCTGCGGCATAGGTGAAGACCAGGTGAGGTCTTCCCCTCAGCCACTCCACCGCCGCCGTCCTGACCTCCATGTGATGCTCCTGTGAGCCATACACATGGTGGCTCACTGCCCTGAAGAGACAGTTGCCATCCTGTCTCATGGTGGTGGACCGCTTGACGCCTGGCAGGCTCGGTACCTCCACCATATCCGGGAGCGGGACGATGGCGTCCAAGATGGGAGTCCAAGGGATCTCCAACACCATCTCCATGGCTGGCGTCACCTCTCTGAGTGCCCTAGAGCGCAGCTGCATGGTGGTTGTAGCTGCTGGGGCCTCAGGAGTGGGCAGACGCTCTGCCACTGCCATCGTCTCCACCGATGGAGACCGGACCGCTTCCACTGGGGCAGGCTGGAACTCCTGAGGGAGGACCAGCTCATCTTGAGCCACCAGCTGGAGGATGTACTCCCTGGCATTGGCCTGGTTCAGCTTGCTACCACAGATGGTGCACTTGAGTCTGAACTGCTTGACGTGGCCGTCTTAGGGTTAGGGTTAG